>OZ008368.1:85795463-86248527 GCA_963931995.1 Phaonia tiefii | reverse complement strand
ATCGGATGGCGTATTCTACGCTAAACTTAATGGCCGTGTCTCTGACACAGTCTGCAGGGACAGTCCGTGGCCGAAGGCCTCGGACAACTGTCTGCTGTAATTTTTATATTTACCAACGGCATTTGATTAAAGTCCGTTTAAAAAACAATATTATGTTCAATTTTTTTAAACTTAATTTAATTTATGTATTTTAATTAATATTTTTATTGAAATAAGTTCTGCGAATGTTGAGAGGGCCGCCCTAATATTAAAAAAGGTTTACCTTATCGAGTCTTCGCATTAGCATTCGAGCGTTGTGTGAAAGCTTTACGCTTTACAATTCAAAATTAATGTTGCAACAGCTTTATTGAAGCTTTCGCAAAAAAGCTTTATTACGTTAGCTTACTGTTTGTTTCACTTTTTACTAGATACATGTTGCCAAGCAACATTAGCTTGCTGTTCGTTTCACTTTTTACTAGATACATGTTCCTAAGCAATGTTGAGCAATCAAAAACATTCAACCAAATACCACACATATGTTTGAATGTATGTGTTTAAACAATTTTCATTTGAGAAATTAAAATACTAGAAATATATCACCCAATATGAAATGTATATCAAACGAAAGATAACATCTTCATTTACCTACAAAAAAAATTTTAAAAAAATTCATCTAGCCGTTTCCTCAAATTCAATGACATAAAGATTACAACAATAAAATCCTGACATGACTCCTCATACCGTAAGGTAAGACGTATTCTACGTCAAAAATGTTTGTTCCGTTTATAATCGAAAAATATGGAAAGTAATATTTTCTTCCATGTAATTTAATCTTAGCATCTGTAAACAGTCCTTGACTCCTTACATATAATCGTTTTTTAACAGAACTTAAATTTTTTTACTAGATCAAAGATATTAATGCATGAGAAGTTCATACTTCTGACAATAAATTCAAAATTTTTCCTACCCTTTGCCCTACTACAAAGATTTGTGTACTTTTCTGAAAATTTTGCACTCAAGAAGTGCGAAAATCTTGAATTTTCTGCCCTCATAGAGTAACGCGGGGGAGAATGTTGCCCGATAAAATGGGTCACTTTTTCTCATTTGGTGTGTTTTGTTTGACCTCGCTAAGCCAATTCTTCTACCTTTTTTTGGAGCGCTAAGCGATTTTAAATGGATTCGGTTAAAATTGCTTAACTTCTCTACCGAAGTAGTCAAAATATTAGTTAAGCAAGAATAACAAACAATTCCACTTGTTTTGCTACTTTGTCGACCACATTCAAATCTCTTAATATCGGTTAGGTATAACACGTTCAAAAACCAAATGGAAGCATACAGCTTTGACAACATGCAACATTTCTGTGTTCTTTTCTCACCCAAAAAAGGCGCCGCTTTGAAGAGGCGATGGCAACATATTTTAAATATTGCCTCGAAACGCCATAATATAAGCTATTAGTATGTACTTTTCATATATTAACAGGTAAACTAGTAAAATTGGTCATGAAATAAATTCCAAAGATATTAAACTTTGGCCAATAGACTGACTGTGCGGCGGTAAATCGCACGATTTGGTGGCCAGTTGAAATCCGAATTTCAAGAGCTGATTCAGTCTGGAAATCATTTCTCCAATAAATAGGTTCTTTCATGCGCAGTAAGGTAGGTGGAGGCTGCTGCTGAAACCGTATACTTTCCAGGTTAGGCCACAAGAACTTCTTTATCACGTTTTCCTTTTACGAATGTCGACGTATATCATTTCTTGCCCAATTTTCAACAAAGTATGGCCCAACCAGAAAGTTAATCGTTTCCATTTTTTTCTCATGGTACACGCGAGGATTTTTGGAGCCCCAAATTCGACATGTTAAAATTCTGGTCATCAGTAAAGATGATTTTCACAATTCACTTTGCTCCGCAACCCATTGTTGATACAGTTTGAGGAAAACAGAATAATTTTATTTTTTATTTTGTAAAAAATTATATTTATTTTATAATTCAAATGTTTCCTTCTCGAAATTAAAATTTGTACTGAATAAAATAAAAAATGTTTTTGACAAAGAAAAATAAGTGAAAATATTTTTTGACAATAAAATAACTGAAAATATTTATGGTTACTATATTTTATATTTTAATGTAAAGTATATAAACTTGAAAAGTGGATTTCCACAGTACCCCCCTCCAGTTTCAACCAAGTTGGAAACGAACTCTCTTAGATCTTCGTGGTGCATCTTGATTAATATCTTTGTTTGGAGGAAGTTCTTCAATTTCATTCAATAAAATTCTTGCAGGTTTGATACGATCTGCTGATACAACCCTTTCAGTATTCCTAATTTTAATTGTAAATGTTTTACCAGAACGAGAAATAACAGGATATGGGCCATTATATGGTTGTTGCAATGGCTTGCTAACAGCATCGTTTCGCAGAAATACATGTGTACAAGTTGAAAGATCTTGAGGAATATAAACCGAACTGTCACCATGACGATTAACTTCAAATGCTCTTATCTTTTGCATGTGTCCACAAAAATCAGAAACCCAATTATTATAAGCTGTAACAGGATTTTCGGATATAATTTGACCAGGAAGTTGTAAGCTTGTGCCATATGTCATTTCAGCCGGAGAACATCCAACGTCTGAATTTATAGCACTTCGTAATCCAAGCAGAACTAGTGGCAACGCATCCACCCAATTTGTATCCGTATGACATTTGATGGCATTTTTTAATATTCTGTGCCATCGTTCAATCTGACCATTAGCCTGAGGATGATAGGAAGTTGTATGAATAACCTTTGTACCAATCACCTTTGCAAATTCTCTAAATAATGAAGACTCAAACTGTCTGCCTTGATCCGTTGTTAATTGACTTGGAACTCCAAACCTTGAAACCCATCCATGTAGAAATGCATTTGCTACTGTCTCTGCAGTGATGTCTTCAACTGGAATTGCCTCAGCCCATCTTGTGAAACGATCAATACATGTTACGCAATATCTAAAGCCTCGTGAAGATGGCAATGGTCCAACAATATCGATACTCACGTAGTCAAAACGCTCTTTCGGAACAGGAAATGTTCCTATTGTAGTTTTTGTATGTCTTCCAATTTTTGACTTCTGACAAGCAATGCAGCTTTTCGCCCATGACGAAATATCAGCTTTCATTTTTGGCCATACAAAACGTTGAGTAATCATTTTTACTGAGGACCTAGAGCCAGGATGAGATAAATTATGGACCATGCTAAAGATATCCCGTCGAAATTTTTCCGTAATATAAGGACGAATGACCTTTAAAGAAAAATCACAATATATATCTTGTTTAGTTCCAGGGAATTTTATCTTTTTTAAGACCAAACTATGATCTTTAGATGTTAACAGCGAAGTCAATTCATCATCAGATTGTTGGTCCTTTGCTAAAGCTTCATAATTAAATGATGAAGGCATGCTGATGGCATCCAACCTCGATAAAACATCAGCTGTTATGTTATCTTTGCCCTTAACAAACCGAATATCCATAGAATGCTGACCGATGTAGTCTAAATGGCGTAGTTGTCTTGGCGATGCTTTTTCAAGGCGTTGTGAAAATGCGAACGTGAGCGGCTTATGATCGGTGTAGATTGAGAAATGTTGACCTTCTAGAAAATATTGAAAATGCTTGAGCCCAGAGTAAGTTGCTTGTAGTTCACGATCATAAGTGCTGTAACGTCGTTGAGTTTCTGTAAATTTTTTTGAATAAAATCCTAAGGGTATCCATTGATTATCCACAAACTGTTGGAGTACCGCGCCCATACCAAAATCAGAGGCATCTACCCACAAAGAAAGTGGCGATCCTTCAACTGGGTGAGAAAGCAAAGAGGCATTCGCAAGTTGATTTTTACAGTCTTCAAAAGCAGTTTTAAGATCTTTATTCCAATTAATTTTGCGTTTATCCCTTTTCTTTTGCCCTTTTTTCAAATTATGAAGAGTTCCTTGTGCTTCGGCCGCATTGGGAATAAATCTTCGATAAAAGTTAATAAGACCCAGAAACTGACTCAACTCGTGGATTGTTTCAGGCAGTTTATAATTTTTAATAGCTTCAACTCGTTCGGGATTAGGTAAAAGTCCTCTGTTATTAACTAAGTATCCAAGAAAAGTTACTTCAGGTTTTCCGAACTCGCATTTTTTTATATTAATTGTTAGACCGAAATCTCTAAATCTTTTAAACAACATCCTTAAATGTTTCTCATGTTCATCCATGTCTTTTGAAGCTATTAGGACATCATCTATATAAACATAACAGAATTCAAGACCACTGAGGACTTCGTTCATGAAGCGCTGAAAGGTTTGCGCAGCGTTGCACAACCCGAAAGGCATTCGAGTAAATTCATATAATCCTATGGGAGTGATTATTGCAGTCTTTGGTATATCTTGCTCTTCGACGGGTATTTGGTAATACCCTTTGACCAAATCAACCTTTGAAAAAACGTTTTTCCCATGTAAATTGCTTGCAAAGTCGTGTATGTGTGGAACAGGATAGCGATCCGGAATAGTTATCTTGTTTAATGCCCGATAATCTCCACATGGCCTCCATCCATCATTTGCTTTTGCCACTAAATGTAAGGGACTTGACCAACTACTCTTTGATGGACGGCATATTCCGAGTTGCGCCATGTAATCAAATTCCTTCTTGGTAATATTCAGCTTTTCAGGTGCTAGTCTTCGAGGCTTGTGATGTATTGGAGGACCTTTTGTTTCGATGTGATGAGTCACATTGTGTTTAACTGATGGTAATGTTTTTAAAGGCTGCGTTATGTCTTTAAATTCAGATAGTAAAGAGTGAAATGGAGAATCTTGCGAAATGGAACTACATTTTAAAGCGAATTCAGTATTTTTATCAGATATATAAAAAAGGGAACGTAAGTTAGTTTTCTTATCGATAATGCATCGATTTTTTACATCAACTAACAAATCGAAACGTTCCAGGAAATCGAAACCGATAATCGCCTGCGGAACATCCGCGATAATAAACGGCCATAAAAATTCTCTACGCAAACCCAGATCCAAACGAAGAATTTTTTTCCCATAAGTTTTAATTGTAGTATTATTTGCTGCTTGAAGTTCTAATGATTTTGCTTCGGTGCGTTTAATTTGATTAGACGCGGGAATTACGGATACATCAGCACCCGTGTCGATAAGAAATTGTTGATTTGAAGAACCGTCTCGCAAAAATAGGCGACATAACTTCAAACCCCCTTCATCCGTCGCCATAGATGAGGAAGTTAATGGTTTTCCGCCCGAAAAGCACATGGAGATTTGCATTTATATGCTCTATCACCAAATTTATAGTGATACCAGCACATATGTCCAGCTTCCGATTTTTCACTAGATTCTCTGTTGGGATTAGTTCTGACGCGGTTTCTGCTTCTGCTACGACTGCGTTGTTGAGGAAAAGAAAGACCTTCAATTCGATTTAAAATTTCAGCCATTCGGATTTCTAAATTTTCAAACCGAGAATTTGAACTTGATTGCGAAGTGGTGATAGGGCATATACTGGAATTATCGAGTTGCTCATTTATTTTATCTGCCATAACAGCAATATTATCCAAACTGTCAGAACTTACTGACAAAACAGCTTTGATTGTAGATGGTAGACGTTGAAACCATAAAGATTTAAGCATATCGTCCGAAACTTTACCAGCTGATAGTTGACGCATTTCACGGAGCATTGCAGATGGTCGTTTATCGCCAATACTTACGTTTTCTAACAATTTTTGCAAACGCTTCTCTTCTGATTCTTGAAATTCAGCAAGCAAGGCGGTCTTTAGAGCATCATACATATTTCTTGCTGGCGGATTTTCAATAATATGGCTGACAACGTTAAGAATATTGCTTTCTATGGCTCCAACTAGGGTATGGTATTTCGTGGCGTCTTGAGAAATCCCTGCGTTGATAAATTGGCTCTCCATCTGACTAAACCAAAGCTTTGGATTAGCTTTCCAAAAAGGAGGGACTTTAACGGCAATGCGTGCGATTGTTGGAAACTCGGCAGGAACTTCAAAAACTTCTTCTTCGGACATTTTTTCGTCGGGGTCACCAATGAGGACAACAGAATAATTTTATTTTTTATTTTGTAAAAAATTATATTTATTTTATAATTCAAATGTTTCCTTCTCGAAATTAAAATTTGTACTGAATAAAATAAAAAATGTTTTTGACAAAGAAAAATAAGTGAAAATATTTTTTGACAATAAAATAACTGAAAATATTTATGGTTACTATATTTTATATTTTAATGTAAAGTATATAAACTTGAAAAGTGGATTTCCACAAGTTTATATAGCCCATTCCCAAATTATGTACCATTGTATTGAAATCGGTTACTATTTGTTGGCTGAATCGAAACAAATTGTTAAATGGGGATATTTGTATTCCTCGGGGCATTATGTTTCGTCCATATAGTTGAACCTGTAAATTGACCTGGTGTATTAAGGAAAGACCAAGCCATGGGATAACCCATCCCGGCAAGTCAATATTAGGTTGAAAAAGAGAGATATAAAAGAGATCCATAATATATGCTAAGGTCATTCAGTCTAACTCATAGAATGTCTACTAAATCCAGCTTGAAGTAAGATCCTAAATATTTTCCCCAACACAAGCAAAAGGCTGGCCAGTAGCATTGCCGATGTTCGAAGCTCTTCTCCTCCTCTTCATCCTGTCAGCTTCGGCTACAACTATGAATTGAGATTCCAATTCTGGATGCGTGCCTGTCCCTTCAAAATTTTCCAGTGTTCGCTGATATCAGTGTATAGATATCCTGTCTCGGATTCGGTATTAAGATTCAGGTCTTAATTTACTAATACCAGCCGGGTGCTCGTAAAATATTTAATTTCAAACCATCTGGGAGCTTTCGTTTCAAGCGTGAACTTACATAGGGAACATAAGTAATGTTCCTCTGCCTTGGCACCCATGTAAAGTGAATATAAAACTGCTCGGCCATCTCATTTAGAGATGCGTGGCTGATACAGAAAATGTCAATGAAAAAGTCACAACTACAGACAGCAGATAGTTTATAGTTGATTGCCTGTCAGATTAGACGCTGATACCCCTTGCAGTAATGACCTGTCATCACAGCCAGAGTGCAACTTTCCGACTGTAACCTATTTGCCCGATAAAGCTTCACAATTTGTAACCCAAATATTTTCCGAGTATATTTTGACGTTCGGAGACAGACTTATTCCATCTTAATGATGACTCAAAACTACCAATCATATTGCAGCATATACCGTGATTGCATAACAGTGATCCTAACCTGGGTGTAGGTCTGTAACTAATATTCCTGCATTTGTCAACTACTCGAAATCAGAACCAAAATGCACACATTCTCATACCGGAAAGAATTTCGGGAACAAAAAAGCTCCTGTTATAGAGGCATATGTGGATTCCTACACCGATGGTTCGAAAATGCATTCTCTATTCTAGTGAACTGCGGTTGCCACTTTCTTGTAGATTACCTGATAATTTTTGGATGCATCAGGCGGAAATTCTGACTATTAGGGAAGTGACTGACCAGCTTTGGGATAGCAGTTCAGCATTCATTATGGTCAATGTCTTATCTGATAGTCAGGCGATCATCCAGTTCCTGGAATCAATAATCCTCTTAACGAGGTGATCCAGTAGAACGATAAGGACATTGCGGGGAATTGCAGCGTGCATGAGTTGGAGAGACTAGGTACCACCTTATAGGTTTCATAGGAGTATGATAATGATGGAAAGCCCCTAGCGACCTATAAGCCTAACCTGCAAGAACGCTCATTTACGATGATGCATGAAAGGTGGGCTCGTGACAGAGACTGTGTACGCATAAGACAAATTTGACCGATAGTGGATAGCAGATGAAGTTTCTGTCTCTGTCCAGGCCCACGGTATCAGTGTTCGTTTAAGTCTTTAAGTGGAATTACCAGAATGGGAGAGACTAAAGTTCAGGCTCAATAAATTTTATGGAGCTATAACGACAAGGAATAGGGGAATTCTCTGAATGAAATTTACTATGCGATACTACACGCTGAAAACCTGTCTTTTTTTGTTGTGTGGACGCAAATACAACGTGTTTGTAGCTTTACGCAAATATACTATACTTGTTCCCAAACACACTATGATTGGTATTCAATATAACATGTTTGAGACACAATGATTAATAGGCTATAATATTTGTTTGTTGAAACCCGCTAAACACAAAAAAAGTGACAGACAACAAAGAAACAAAAAGTCAGCAGATCTTCAATTCATGAAACCAATGCTTGCAAACATGTATATGCTTCCTGTAATATGTTGCTGGGGTCGTTAGTTTTCAGCGTGCACCTATTTAGGGAGCTAGGATAATTATCTCAGATAGGCACAGACAAAATCGTCAGCTCTGGCGATCAAACCAAATGGTTCTCCGGCGAGTTTAACGTTTAATCTATCACGGATATTCAAGTTATCACGGATATTCAAGTTCTTCTTTACTAAATGAGACACGTTATAAATAATAAAAAATAAACATTTATTACACCTATAAATAAAATAATTTTCATAATTGGAAGTGAAACAATACTCAGATAATAATAGGCCACTTATCCTTTTTCATCAAAATTGAAATACTAACATTAAGCAACAAGAATTGTTAAACTAGAGAAGACAAAATAAGATGTAACATCCTACCTTTCTACTTTAGCACAAGAGTAGGCTTATGTCATTAAACCCCTAAAATACCAAAAACAAGACTAGAAACCACGACCCACTTTATTTATAAAATAGTGTGTTAACAAGATTGTTACACACTCAATTTCTTGAGATAAGTTTTGTCCTTTCCCCCATTTTCCCGGTTTCTGGTATTAGTATCCTTTTTGTTTCGTTTCCTAAAAATGAAAATAAATGATGCCAAAACAAACTGTGTTAACAAATCTTTTAGATGCTTAAGGATATGACTGCAGACAAACAGTAAAACTCAATCCCCGTAATTGTGTAGCATATGGGACCGTGTGTGATGATATCCTGGAGCTGTAGTACCACAAAAAAACCCCAAGCAAAGGATAACAAGCTAAATACGGTTTTGAATTGGATGAAAAAAGAATTATGTAGCAGGGGTAAAAAAGGATGTTTACCACTTAAACGCGTGACTTCCTTTATGTACTTTCACACACATTCTTGTATTGTTTTAAATGTTTTCTTTCTACTTTCTTTTTCGTAACGTCTCACTGAATTGCTTTTATGAAGATGTTGCTGGTATTGCCTTAAGCTGAAATTGTGATTTTTTTCTTAGTTCTTTGTTTTTATGATGTGTGTGTTTTTTTATGTGTCACATTTAGTAACGGTACAAAAAGGATAATTGAGTCAATCGTTAACGGATGTTTCACACTTCAAGTCGCCTGGCTGACAATTACCAAACAGGGAGAAGGATGTACTGCCCAATGTAAGTTTTGTGAAAGAATTGTACTTCGTCTCATGTCAAAGATAACAATTTTCTTATCACTTGATCTACATGTCTGCCGTGCTAATAATGGGGTTTAACCCATTAAAGTCAAACTTTCAATTGGATGGCGAGTTTTGTAATCTGCTTATATAAAAGGAAGATAAGGAAACACTTATCATTTTTATATATTATTATACTTACATTAGGTCAAATCTTAAAGGCGGCATATTTACTGTCAAGTTTTACAATATTTCCTAAAGCTGTCTGTAATAGAAAAAACTAGCTGACTCGGCAAACCTCGTTTTGCCCAAAATAGATTTTTTGATTGAATTAATTTCCAGCCAAAATTGGGGTTTTCGACCTTAAATTACCGATCGATAACAGATGACGCAATAATATAATTTCAATTATGGATAGATTTATGAATTCAATACCCTACATTTATGGGGAAAGCTGACCCGACGGGCTTCGTCCCGTACATTATTTGGCGAAATTGCACAGAATTCTGGGATTTTGTAGCATAATGATGACAGGTTCAAATTTAAGACGCAAGTGATGACGAGGCATGACAAGTAAATCCAAAGAGTGATAGAATCGACATGACACATCTTGGTCGTCGGTGGTGCAATGGCTAGTATGCGCGGGTCTTGCGCATGAGAACGTGGGTTCGATGCCTGCTCTGACCACCATACATTTCCTTCGACGACGGCCACCTCGCTTAGTGATGGCGATACTATCGAGTACTTAGCAATGAAGAGGCTTCTCAAAATACCATTCGGAACCGGTGTAAAACCGTAGGTCCCAATCAGTGAGTGAAAAATTAGAACGCGCACATCTCACTGGTTGTGAGAAAATTTTCACAGTTCCTTCATGTGATGTTTACGGTTTAATTGACGATATCGTCTACGTTTTCAACGCGATCGATCGATTTGTATGGACGCCGTTCTTCTGGAATTTGATTACGAATTGTCCAACTCAAGTCATTGGCATCAATATTTTGCGCGGAATTTCAAGCGTGCCGTCAACCAATAGTAGTTACGATAATTTTGACCACTGTTCGGATGTACATTAGTGATGATTTCATCTTTTGTTGAAGTTAATTGGTAAATGGCACCTTAAATTATTAACCACTGTAAGTATCTACCGGAATTGGTCCATTCCCAATTCTTTGGAGATTCCTTGAATCTTTGAAGAAAACTTCCGCGGTTTTATTATATCGCAGGAACACTCGCATATTCATACTCAATGAAATGGTTTCCACGTACCGCCACAAATACGATGACGACAGACAGGCGTTTAGTTCATCCGCCGCTGTTGATTTCGGAATCACAGCATCATCACGCCAACAAAGCGACGATTATTGTTGCGCAAATCTTTCAATGTTAGACCGAGTGCTTCTAATTATAATTTGTGCGCCATATGATCAATTCACAATGTTTTTACACTTTTTCTATAGCTGATTGCTTTTTAGCGGCTTGCAGGTTTAGCGGAAGATTCAGTGCTGAATGTGCCGTTCTTTCACCTTCCAACAGTGTTTCAGCAATTTCGATAAATACACAAATCACGTATTGCTGCTAATTACAATGATATCAAGAACGTTTTCCCCGTTCAGCCGAGCGCATCAAGGAAAAATAGTCCACCGTCTCTATGATGGACAGCAATCTTTTGCTATTCATTCAGCAGTGGAATATTTGTTTGTACTTGTTGTTGCAAAGCTGTAGTGTCGTAAGTACGCTCGCGTTCCAATTCATGATTCAATACATTTCTATATTGACGACGTTGGCCTGGCATATGCATTTCAATCAATATTTTGCCACTTATAAGCAAACACAAACCATCAATCAGTACTAGCGATTCATTGTAGATGTCGCCGTTCATTTGCAATTCGAAATTTCCTGCCGCGAATCGAAAGTGATGCAAAATTACTTTTGCGATGTCATATTTGTGTGTATCCCATAATTGACATGGGTTTGAAGGCTGACATGTCGAAATGATCATAGTGAAAAGTGTACCCACGCCTTTAGCACTAAAAGAATCTATAGCATCGTCTGGCGTTTAATTTCTATGACTGTCGTGTTCAAGCAATGGTAACTGTTAAAATGCTTCTCGAAAACTTGCACACAACAATGACTGAAATGACGGCGAACCGTGCATATTAACCAAAAACAACCGAAGGTATAAACAATCGTCGTTCTTTCTTTGGATTGTGTAAATTCGTCCTAATGCATCAGTTGAAATCACATTTGGTTATCCATATACTGGTTGGCTCTGCTTTCCGCGTAACCATTTCCATGTTAAATATCCAGGCATCTCCGAGTAAAGCAATGTTCTCGCAAACTGATCATTGGCGTAAGTTGAAAAGAAACTCGTTAATATTATTTCTGTTGGCCTTTCAACTCACTCTGCTGCGTTCTCTGAGTTGAAATGCACTCTTTGGTCATTCTCCACATGAACTGCCAGAATCACAAATTAAATTAAATATTTTCCAGAGTACTTCGTTGTTGTTCACATATCACTCCATTTGAAACTTGCTAATTTCATGTCGTCCAACGCTAATAACTACCACATCGCTTCCTTTGGTGACGTATTTGCAAATATACTTAATCCATTTTGACGAACTGCAATACTCAACACTGACATGTGTTTTAAATGTCATATGCAATATTGGCGAATATGACACGATCCATGTGTTGTCAACTACGATATTCACTCCTTACAATTGAGTGATGCATGTTCTGCCAATGCCATCTGGTGAGCGATGCCGATAGAGAGGATATCCATTGCTTCCAGTATGAGATTCCGAAATAAAAGCACGTGGATAGTGTTTTGTTTATTTATGTATTGTTACACTGTGTGTAATTTTTTAAGTCATGGCAAAATAACCATATACGGACACCACTACGTGATAAAAGACTAAAAAAAAAGACCCGTGTTTCCCAATTTTTCCCAAAGTCATGCACTTTTTTTTATGGGCCGCCAAAGATTTGGGGCCTCGGTATCATTTTCGTAAAAATGTGATCATTTTCTCAGGCTCATATCTTGCAAACCGTTCAGAATTTACTCTCTGAGGCAAGGTTGTAGCTCTTGTCATAAAGAACAAAAATTGCGAACATATAAAATCAAAAAAACTTCACCTTCCAGATCAAAATCGCAAAAAACTTAAAAAAATTCGATTTTTTTTACCTTTTTTCCCGTGTTCAGGTCCATAGGTAGCAAACCGTTCAAAATTCAAGGAAACAATCAACTACAAAAATTTACCTAAGATCTCAGTAAACAAATTTCTAGAACATATAAACTTCCTACCGATGATTCTTAACACTGTTTAGGTAGCACGCAAAAGTGAAAAATTTGCCGAAAATTTTTTAATTTCATTTTTTTTACCTTTTTCTCCTGTTCAGGTCCATAGGTAGCAAAAAATGAAATATGCCTGGCCAGAACCATGTGTTTGTCCAAGGGTTAACACCGTTTAGGTAGCGCTTAGGTATCACGCGATCATGCACCGACAGCAGCAGCACAGGCAATGCAGTAAGCTCAGCACACGCAACAAGGGACGCAGCACACAATATAAAAGCGACACGACGCTCACATCGAGGCATTACACAGCGCGACGTCAACGTCAATTTTATATGTTCGCAATTTTTGTTCTTTATGACAAGAGCTACAACTTTGCCTCAGAGAGTAAATCGAAATTCTGAACGGTTTGCAAGATATGAGCCTGAGAAAATGATCACATTTTACGAAAATGATACCGAGGCCCCAAATCTTTGGCGGCCCATAAAAAAAAAGTGCATGACTTTGGGAAAAATTGGGAGACACGGGTCTTTTTTTTTTAGTCTTTTATCACGTAGTGGTGTCCGTATATGGTTATTTTTTTTCGTGTTGCACTGTGTTATACAACCCAAAGGGGGATTATGTTGCCCGATTGGTCCGTGGAGCAAGTAGGTCTCCACCACTTCGCGTAGCTCTGGATCTATCTCAGGATCATGAATTTCGGTAAAAATTATATCATCAGTTTGGTCTTGTGAAATTTTGTGCATCATCCCAAAAAGAATTTGTGTGACTGCGGCAAACCTCGTTTCTGCCACTTAACTGAATACATCCATACATACCAATTCCTGACAGGGAAACTCATTTTTCTATCGCTATATGAAACACATGTGGGATATCCGATTTAAAGGAAACCAATACCAAACGCATTACTGGCTTACTCGAGATTCAACGAAGAAAGGACTCAACTGCGTAAATGATCCACTCGTGCCAATAGAGAACGTCCTAATGCCCCCTTTCTATGTCAAACTGGGAATTGTCAAAAGTTGCATCAAGGCCATTGTGAATCAACCGAATATCAACGAAGCAAAATTGAAGGAAGGTGTTCTGAATGGACTCGATATACGGAAGCACATGAAATCAATAGAATTTAAAGACGCTTTAGATGGTAATGATTACCTTGCGTGGAGGGAAGTGAAGAAAGTCATACGATATACATATATATCTATTAGGGCTGGTTAATTTGTTGTTGATGAAGCGTATATCAAAAACGTAATCTATAGGTGATTTTGAGTAATTTTGCTCAAGAGACCATAGCTCTAAGTCGGATTTGGAGCCCCCCAAAATTTCAAACTAGATATTTTTCCATATATACATAGAATAATTTAATTAAATTTGTCATAAAATCGGATAGAATTATAGTAGATTTCTCAATGTGGGCTTGTTTGAAAGGTATTTTTATCATATTTGGATTTTTTTGTCGAAAAATAGCCTAAACTTAACTTTTAACTAATAAATTCTGAATTTTCTTCGATTTTTTTCGAGATTTTTTGTTTTGCAGATTATGAAAGATCAGATAATTTCCAACAACTTTTATTACGATCAATTTTTTTTTCGAACTCCTTTTTGTAGGAAAATCGATCTGAAAAGATCAAAATTTTCAAGGTTTCTACAAAAAAAAAAAACACTATTTTTACATTTTTAATTCAATTTATTTTTAAATATTATTCTCGACCTACAATTTAATGTTTTAACGTGGTAATATTATTTTTTAAGGTCCTTTTTACTTTCCATTCGAGGAGTTTTCTTACGACTTTGTAATGTCACTGCCATAACTCCTTCACGATTCTTTTCTATAACTCGTTTTGAAACACTCGTTAATAATTGTACATGTCTTTCTTTTCCTTGTATGTGCATTGGAATTTGTGGACCAGCCGGTGGTGGTTCATCGAAATCTAAGTATTCTACCAAGTGATCATATGGAATCTGTCAAGTAAGTGCTGGTTCAAATAATATATCGTCGTTATTCATATCAACCATATTGACATAATCGGTAGCATCGAAATTTATGATATTTTTGGTGTAAACCCTGAGTTTAGTTGGATCGTACAATTTTTCTCGATAGTGTAAAATCTTTTTGATAGCTCTATCCCGTATTGCTTTTCGATCATCAAATAACATTGTTAATAGATATTTTCTGGATGTGCGTAATTTGAGTTGTTTTGAATTACACCACCTACAATATTACGTAAGTTTGGTTGTAAGTATCGTGTCCAACGTATAAATTTTAATAAAAGTGCACTGCCGTACACAACAGAGTTATAAATCTTCACATTGAAGTACATTGGCACATAAACTGTAAGAATATAAACTGCCAAAGTTTTTAATTGGTCGAATTGGTGGTATTAGTTGTTAAATATAATCGTAGTAATCTACTTGCTTTGGTTAACCAACGAGAATGTGCAATTGGTCCTGATTTTATGTTAGCTAAATCAACTGGAACAATACCATTCGAAATTGCTTTAGCTATTTGATATAAATATTTAAGATCTGTTGATAGTTCGAGCTCATGTTTATGATCCATCATTGCAGGCATATTCACCAGTGGTATTGGATCAAAATCAGCTACTACCTGAAAAGTGAAATGTTTAGATCAATTAAAATGCAATTATTTTATTTTAACTTTAGTCCAATCGAAAAAGTAAAATAATGACAATAAATAATGATAATAAATGATGATATTAAATAAAATAAAGTGTTACATACCAGCAATTTCTCACATTCTTGAATAGCTTTGAATAACTTTCCACTTGCTGCTCGTGGTCCACTGGTGACTGTTTTGTCATTGAAATGAAGCAGACATATAAACCAGTGAGTTGGCCTATTTAACTGTTCGTAAAAATAATCGTAAAACACCATTTTCTGTTCCAGTATTTGCAGGCTCACCATCACTGCATATGCCAATTAATTGATCAACTGTTAATTCATTCAGTTTTCTGTGTTTGGTTTTTGCATCTTCTTGACTACCCAAATTTACATATCCAAGTAACTCATTATAGGGGCTCTTTCAGAACAACTAAATGCGGTTCTTTTACCATAGTGGTATGAAATTTGTCATTAATTTTCTCTGTAGTTAATGAGTCATCTTTTCTACCATCGAAAGAGAATGCAGTTATGGAAGAATTTATATGTCGTGTACGAAGCATTGCATCTCTAGATTTAACTTTTTCTCTAGCCACTTTTGATTTATCCATAATAACAAGATTACCATGAACAACTCTAAAATTTATATCTTCGAATAAAGCTGTTGCTAAACATGAGGCGACTCTATCTGAAACACCGAATCTATCACACATCATAGGAAATTTTAAGGAATCGTATCTTTGAGTATAATGACCTCGTCTCATTTGAACAGTTGCTTCTGGAACTTCTGTTCATTTTCATCTTCATTTTCATTTTCATCCATGTGTAATTCAGGTGGTTCGTATGTTTGATCATCGGTATCAGTTGTAAGTGTTGGTATTGTTGTAGCTACTTCTTCAACGTCTTCCGTATATTCAGGTATTGTGAATTTTCTATCATTATGCTGGTCCATCATAAATTCTTTTAGATGTTCTGGAATCAATCCACACGACCATTCTGTTGTTTTTAATTTGCAATTACATTTGCCAATATAAAATAATTCGTTTATTGAATCAACAAATGCTTTAAATTCATCTCTCTTGTTTCTATGTTGTACATGTTTCTGGTATTTATCAAGCAAATTTTTTTGAAAACACTCTTTCTATTAATGATTTCAATATTTAATTTACACCAAATTTGGATGAATTTATGTGTTACGTGAGGAGTAAAAGTTTTAAACGAGAACATTTTGTTTTCAAATTTAGCACGATCACTTAAAAAAAAAATATTTTAAAATGTCACATTTAGTAGGCAAACTAGGATCATTTAAATCACTTGATAAACCAAAAACAACAATATCTTGTTGAGGGATGTTAGTCAATCTAGACTCAAAACTTGTTGATGTTGTTGCTTCCATTTGCGAAGACACCGCAGACGATGTTGATGGTTCTTGATTATCCATAATAACTTTGATATTATCACTGCGTCACACTATATTTAAAAATAAAAAAAAATATTGGTATTGTGATAACCGAGTTTTTATTTAAGTATTTTGCAAAATGCATGCGCATTGCACGATGAACAATTAAGGAAGAAGGAAAAGCAAGCAAATCATTATTCAAAGCAAGTCATTATTCAGTGTTACAAAGTTGTTCAATTGAACAATGCTGCCTTTGACGACTTATTCTACAGGTATCAATACAGATTCTGAAAGGTGATAAAAATCCAAATCCGACTTAGAGCTATGGTCTCTTGAGCAAAATTTCTCAGAATCACCTATAGATTACGTTTTTGCTATACGCTTCATCAAAAAAAATCGTTCCGTACAATATATATATATATATGTTGCAATACTTCCAGAAAATTGGAGTGAACATATATCGTAAAATTCATTTCTTGCATCACCATCTCGACTACTTAAGCACGCAGCTAGCCTGGACATATCTAGCGCTTCCATCAAGAGGCCATGCCCATGGAAACACGATATACATAAAGGCAGGAAGCGGTACTCGCTGGTATCTGAAATTTGTTGGGGGTCGCAAAAGACGTACGATCCCAACAATGAAGATAACGAAGAAGAATATACAATGGGAGTTTCCTCCGAGGGTAAGTCACAAAATGTAAGTTTACTGACTGATTAAAAACAATTGATTTTTTTCCAGATGAAGACAGATCTTCATCCGATACAGACTCCGAACCACCACGCAAGAAAGTAAAGGGAGCAAACAAATGAAAATAAATTTATTCGGTCAGTGATTTTTATGATCTGTATCTCATTTTGTTTATAGTTTATGTGACTTTACGTGAAAGTAATAAGACTTAACACTTTTTCCCGTTTAGGATTTTTCATGATTTTTAAAAATAAACATTTTAATTTTTAGGGAAAAAATTATGTTTTTGCTTCATAAATTTATTTGTAACTGCAAAAGTGTTGATTATGTAGAGAAACAGGATATCAAGAGTCTAAAGGAATTATTATTCTTAATTTTTACAAGACTCTTGCAGTAAAATCGGATTAGTCGTTTTCGACTTATGTCAAAGAAATTAGCCCCAAAACGTGACAAATTCTTCTATATGTTACTTACTTACTTCAAATCGAAATATTTCGATTCCTAGACATGCCCAGCAAAACCCAGGGACACATATAACTTGCTTTTTACCTATATAACTTTTCCCAGTAGTCAGAACTAATTTCGAGAGATTTTTTTAACTTCAGTTCTAAAGAAATTATTGGTGAGTTAAGTTTAGGAGTAGTGTTGCGTCGTGTTCAAGAAATAATGAAAAGCGCTGAAAAGTATTACAAATTTTGGGTTGAGGAGTGGAAGACAGCCACATTTTTCGATGAAAAATCATCATTTTAGATGGACGTGATTGCCAGACAAATATTGGCTTTCCAAAGGTTTTTCCAAAGTTTAACGATACATCAACTGCGTGGCAAGATTGGAGAAAATGTTTGATGCTAAGCTCAATGATTTGCAAAGAGACATGCAGAACATAAATCAGCGAGTGACAAAGTTGGAAACAGTTGTAGATGATGTTAGTACACTCAAAGATGAAGTACTAACATTGAAGACAGAAATACAACATCAAGAAAATACTCTTGCAGCGGCCGAATTTCGGATAAATGGCATACCCTACCACAAGGAATAGAATCTACTCGGTATGTTTGATTCGATTTGTAATACACTACAAATACTAAATACGCCTGAAGTTAAATCTATTTTACGTCTGCAAAACCGAAACAACGTGGCGAAAACATTTTCACCTGATGCAGTCATTATTGTAAAATTAAATTCCGATTATGATAAAAACTATATATTAAGAACATCTGCCACTGGTGGATTATATTGGATACGGCTCAGTTTCACACTTTATATTAACGAAAATCTAACCTCATCAAATCATAGAATACTTAGATCTACAATTAATCTTAGAAAATCTAAGAAAATATTTGCAACATTTACGATACGACGTCTGGTTTACGTTAAAACCAACAAAAATGATAAACCAATTTGCATTAACTCCATTGAGGATTTGAATAACCTTTTTCATAATGAAGAAAATATCGAAATATAATATAATTTCTGCACCTAATAGTTTTGATTTTTATGTTTTTTATTACTGTAGTTATTTTTATAATTTTTTGTCAAGCTGTTTTCAATGTGCCGTCGGTGGTGCAATGGTTAGTGTGCGCACCTCTTGTAGTGGAGATCCTGGGTTCGATTCCTGCTCCGACCACCTTAAAATTTCTTTCAACGACGGTCAACTCGCTTAGTGACGGCGACACTATCGAGTATTTAGCCATGAAAAAGCTTCTCAAAATACCGTTCGGAACCGGTGTAAAACTGTAGGTCCCAATCAGTGAGTATAAAACTATAAAGCGCACAGGTCACTGGTTGTGAGAAGCTCTCCCCAATTCCTTCATGGGATGTAATGGGAGACCATTTTTTTATTTTTTTTTTTTTGTTTTTGTTTTCAATGTACCCAAATTATTTCTTTGAATATTATTTTATATTAATCTGTGTATGTAAATGGTCCCGTATTGCTTATGAACTACTCTTTATTTCCTTTATTTTATTATATGACAAACAGTGTTTGTAGTCCATTTAGTTCCAAAGATAATATGTTTGATATGGTTCGTGTTCTATATAAGCAAAGGTCTGTTCTTAGTGTCTGTCACATAAATTCACAGAGTGTAAGGAACAAAACTGATGTCGAATGTAGATGCTATTTGTGTAACGGAGCAGTGGTTAAACAAATCTATTTCAGATGATATTGTTGGTTTAGACAAATAAAGGGTTTTTCAACAGAGACGCTACAAAAGTAAATCGATAGGGACAGCAAACGACGCCCTATTTTTTCCCGATCTTTTGACATTTCTCTTCAATAAGGTTTCCCATTTCATCATGGAAAGATATACGAGCCAACAACGAGTCGATATTTTTAAAATTTACTACCGAAATTTGGAGTCAGTGGCCTCAACTTTAAGAGCGCTACGTCCAATTTATAGTCGGCTCATTTCTGGCTGAATGGCTTTGTCAATAAGCAAAAAATGCGTTATTGGTCAGACAGCAATCCACACGTAATCCATGAGTCATCATTTCATCCCGAAAAAATTACGGTTTGGTGCGGTTTATGGGCCGGCGGCGTCATTGGGCCGTACTTCTTCCGTGATGATCAAGACCGGCACATTACTGTGAATGCGAATCGCTACCGTTCAATGATAACCGAATATTTTTGGCCCCAATTGGATAATATGGACTTGGAGGACATGTGGTTCTAACAGGATGGCGCCACAAGCCACACAGCGAATGCCTCAATTAATTTATTGGAAACCAAGTTTGGTGAACGTGTTATCTCACGAAATGGCCCAGTCGATTGGACACCTCGGCCGTGCGATTTGACGCCGTTAGATTATTTCCTGTGGGGCTACATCAAGTCTATGGTCTATGCCAACAAGCCAGCGACGATTGATGAACTTCGTACGAATATCGAACGTGAAATTGCAGCAGTATCGGCCGATTTATGCTTGAAACCCGTCGAAAATTAGGTTCAGCGTCTGGACTTTTGCAAGCGTGCCGTGGTGGCCATGCAAAAGAAATCGAGTTCCATACATAATGGCATCGAACGTACTTTCACAGGAATACAGAATTTCATTGGTATCTAAAACCGGTTTTGTTTTATTTAAAAAAACTTTTGTAGCGCTCTTATTGAAAAACCCGATACAATATTTTTCGCTGTGATAGAGAAACGCTATGAGGTGAAGTTTCTATGTATGTCAAGAACAATATTTGCTGTAAAATTATTGAAAAATCTAAAAAGGAAGATAGAGTGGAACATGTTTTCGTGGAAATTCAACCAAAGGGAAATAAGTTACTTTTAGGTTGCTTTTACTGACATAACCAAAGAATTAATACAGCAAATTTTCAAAGTTTTTTAGATACCGCCACTGTAAATTATGAGGATGTTATTATTTGTGGCGATTTTAACTCTAACATTCTTGCTGACAGTAAACTTTTAAATGATATGTGTTCTATAGGGTTATATGCAACAAACACAACTATACCGACTCACTTTTCTACGACAATGAACTCATTACTTGATGGTTTTTTCGTTATTGACCTACAAAAAGTTCTGCTGTATGATCAACTCACAGCTTCTTGTTTTTCACGGCACGATTTAATTTATCTCTCATACAGTTTCAAGCCTGAATTAAATTTCCACACCACTACAAACCACGATTTTAAAAACATAGACAATGATATATTATTATATGAATTAAACACAGTTGATAGGAATTCAATATATCATATGCTTTCTCTTGACGATCAATTAGCATTTATTGAATATAATATTCAAAAAAATTTTAAAAAATCAGTCCCAATAAAAACTGTTTCAGATAATCCTGCGGAGAAAAATTGGTTTAATTCTGCAATTAAGGCAGCAATCCTCGAAAGGAATTATATTTATAAACGTTTGAGGCATTATAAAACAGAACAACTTCGTAGGGAATACTGTTTTGCGAGAAAGAATGTAAATAAATTAATTAAAAATGCTAAAATGTTGCACTATTCTCGGGTTTTTTCTTCGGCGATTACTTCTAAAAACCTTTGAATACTATTCGTGAAGTCAGTATTGGCAGGCCACAACTTGGAACGGAATTTGATGTCGATATTGACTCACTCAACGAAAAGTTTACTAGCATTCCCTCGGTTATTGCAAATGATAATTTTTACAACCATTTATCCGTACCTAATCAAAACGACGATTTATTTTTCTTGTCTGTGCGTTGATAAAAGTGATGTGTTATCCAGCTGTTTTTCCATCAAGTCCAAAGGCCTAAATTATTAAAAATAATTCTTCAAGTTTTAATTATACACATAACTTTTATATTCAACACTATTATAACTAAGAGTACGTTCCCAATACACTGGAAAAATGCCAAGATTTTACCAATTCCAAAATGAGAGAGAAAATTAATTCACAAACAAATATTACAGTATTTAGATCGAAAACCCCTAATCACAAATAAACAGTCGGGATTTCATCCGAAACGAAGCTGCATAACAGCCCTTATTGATGTATCTGAGGATAGACGTAAAAATGTCGATGAAGGAAATTCATCGTTACTAGTACTTTTAGACCATTCAAAAGCATTCGATTCTGTGAATCACAACGTAATGTGGATGAAATTAAGAAAAAATTTTAACTTTTCATCCTTATCTACTCGTCTCATTCTATCATACTTAGAAAATCGACATCAGTGCGTTTTTGCAAATAATAAATTACCACCACCATTACCAGTAACAAACGGTGTTCCACAAGGATCTATCCTTTTTCCACTTCTATTTACATTATAAATAAATGACCTTGCGGATCAATTAGATTATTGGGATTTACACTTATACGCGGATGATGTGCAAATACTATATATGAACTGTCGTTTACAAAAATTTGAAAATTGTGTAAGTAAATTTAATGAGGACCTATGTCGTGTGCAAAACTGGGCATCAGTAAATTATCTTATTATTAACCCTACCAAATCAAAGTGTTTGGTTATAAGACCAAGGCAATCGAGGTTAACATTCGAATTGAAATGGTACATAAGACAAAGAACCTTGGCATTATCTTTAACCAAACACATACGTGGTCTGACCTGAACCCTGTGGAATTCACAATATTTCACCCCTTTGTCAATACGTATAATTCTAGCCAAAACATATCTAATGCCAACTCTAATATATGGTTGTGAGTTATTTGCCAACTGTAAGCCTTGCGAAACTAAACGGAGCTTACAATGCCAAAATTAGATATGTATACGGCTTGAGAAAGTATGACCACATATCGTCGTTTCAAAAAAAGTTGTACGGTGTTACATTCTTTAATTTATTAAATATTCATACTCTGCTTCTTCTACATAAAATAATTTTTACCCGTGAACCTACATATTTATTTAGCAGAATTCAATTTACACAGTCAAATACATTAAATGGTTTAATACCAAATCGACGTAAAAGTCTAATATCTGACTGGCAGTTCTATATAAATAGTGTTTATCTTTGGAACAAACTACCTAGGCATATTCAGTTCATAAGCAATGCGGTGCAGTTTAAAAAAAACAGTATATGCTTTGTTTTAGAATTAAACATATTTAAAAATAGATTAAAATTAAAAAGGAAAACATTGCTTCAAGCAAACTATTACTTTAATAGAAATCTCAATTATTTTATATCATATGATCATTTATTTTTATATTAATTTTTGTACGTAAAGTTTCTTTAACCTAATCTTATTTAAAAACTAAACCGACTTTGCGTTTTATACACTTTTATTTATTTTTAACTAATGCCTGTCCTGTACTGTTATTATAAGATATTCAGTCTTGTTGTGCAGGATATTACAAATACAACAAATACAATACAATAAATAAAATTATTGACGGTGGTTCGCTTTTAATTTGTGTGACCGTCGGTGATGCAATAGTTAGTGTGGGCGGCTCTGGTACATGAGAACGTAGGTTCGATCCCTGCTCAGACCACCATACATTTCTTTCGACGACGGTCACCTCGCCTCACCGTTCGGAACCGGTTAAAACTGTAGATTCCACACTCGCTGATTTTCAGAAATTTGTGAAGAAGACTTGGGGAATTAATTATGAAACATTTGAAATGAAATCATGGCCATTACACCCGAAATTCTGCGAAAAGTTATGGAAAATATTCTAAAAAGAGCACGTATGTGCGAAGCAGAAAATGGACATCACTCACAGGATATAATTTTTTAAAGCTAATTGCAAAAAATTGCCCAATAATATACCCTGTTTAAAAAGAAATGATAATAATCGCATAAATAAAAAATCCAATGAGTGTTCGAACTCACGGGCGATGTGTTAACACCTTTTTGCTACACGGTACCTGTTCGATTTCTATGAACACATTCGTAAATGTTACATTGGAAAATAAAAAACAGCGTTCAATCATATGATGACGTTACAGTTAAATAATATTAATACTTAAAATTATTTAAAGGCCCAGTGCAAGCACATGTGTCATTATTTTCTTGCTCAATACTTTTTGTTTTATTCCCCCAAAAGTCAAAGAATGCAGAGCAACAGACACTTGTATATACATACATACATTGTTATATTCGTACATACGCTACACAAGTTCACAAAATTGTCGTTGCTCTCTCTCTTGCTATCTCATTTTTATAAACCAGCGGTGGGCGCAGCGCACATGCCGCGTGCGCTGCTTACTTCTCTGCCAACACACAGGGCCTGTGCATGAGAGCTTCAACTATTTATTTGATTCAGTCGTTGTTTGTTTTTCATTGAGTCAGGACGTATCGCTCGCTTGATCGAAAACAGAAACACGTAAATCATGAAATGCAATATAAACTATAAATTCTCCCTGACTCATCTCTGTTGTTGTTTAAATGAGAGCACACACAACTTTTTTCGTCGTTTAATGACCATAAGGTTTCTCTCTTTCTCGTTCTTCTCACTAACATAAATACACAAATTAATTTGTAGTTGTATGCGTGTGCCCATCGCTGTTATAAACGTATAATACGTCATTACTCTCTTTGCTCTGAGAGTGCTCCGCACCCACATTTTATTGGACTTACCTTTCACTATAATAAAACAAAATGAAAAAAATTAAACAGAAGTGCTAATGATTTCATTATTTTCTTGCTTAATACTTTTTATTTATTTTATATTAAACCCAAAAACAAAGAGACTGCAAAGCAACAGACAAATGTACATACATACATTGTTATTTTTGTACATAAGCTACATACGTTGCTGTCTTGCTATCTCATTTTTATATATGTATGTATAACCACGTCACTATTCTCTTTGCTATGCATAAGACAAAACCGAAGATCAACATAAAACACTTTTTGATGTGTAAGCATCTGTACGCTGGGGGTAAAAATCTTTTTCACAATACAATCACAAATTTAGAGTAAGATTGGCGATGCAATCGTTAACCAATCGTAAAGCGTTATCAAATCGGTGTGAGCTATGTATGAGTGTATTAGTGTACTCATACGCTGCATACAATATACTCAACACCATCTAGTGTGCAATAGTAGCGACTAATTTTCACTTATTGTCGTACATTATGTTATCGTAGGCAAATGAAAACAAATAAATAAAATGAATACAAAAACATTTAATTTTAATAACAAAGAGTATCGACCAATAGCAATATTGTGTTATCTGTCTAAAGTCTTAGAAAAACTTTTAAACACTCAAATCAGAAATTATCTCAACGATCATGAACTTTTATCGAATGTGCAATCAGGTTTTCGTCCTAATCATAGTTGTGTGACTGCATTAATTGATGTAGGTGAGAATATAAGACATGATCTTGATGATGGTAAAATAAATTTTTTGATACTTCTTGACCACTCTAAGGCTTTTGACACCGTTCACCATCATACTTTGTGTATGAAACTTCGTCACTTTTTTAATTTTTCGTATACCTCTACTCAGCTCCTAACCTCGTACCTTCACAATCGAACACAGTCAGTTGTTTTAAATAATGTTTCATCTCAATCACTAAAGTTAACACGAGGTGTACCACAGGGATCTATTTTGGGACCTCTTCTGTTTTCTTTATATATTAATGATCTTCCAAAGCAATTATCCCATTGTAAGATACATATGTACGCGGACGATGTACAACTTTATCTTAGTAGTCCCTTACACACTCTTAGGCAAAACATTGCTAACATTAATTATGATCTCATAAATATTCAGCAATGGGCAATGTCTAACGGATTATTCTTACATCCACTGAAGTCTAAATGCCTTCTAATACATAAAAGATCACTAAACCCTGAGATTTCAGATGACTTATTTATAAACAACCAGCCTATTTCCATTGTTTCTACAGCTAAAAATCTTGGTGTAGTTTTTAATAAAAACTTGTCTTGGAGTAATCATATTAATTCGCTAGTTGCTCAGGCCTATGCTAAATTGAGGTCATTGTGGACTACCCAATCTTATACACCACTAAATGTTCGCTTACTTCTTGCCAAATCATACATAATCCCTGGTTTAATTTACGGTTGCGAATTATTTGAAAATTGTGATACTGCAAGCAAGCGTAGGCTCAATATTATTTACAACAACATTGTAAGATACGTGTATGGTTTGAGGAGATTTACTTCTACCTCATCATTCTCTAAGAAAATATATGGAATACCTTTCGATTGTCTCCTGAAAATAAGAGTTCTTTTATCTTTTCATAAAATAGTATATACAAAAATGCCTAAATATTTATATGAAAAAATCTGTTTTGCACGATCCAACAGGGGTAATAAGATAATTCTTCCGAGGCATCACACCCTTGTATCGGAATGGCAATTTTTCATAAACGCTGTACGTCTTTGGAATCAATTACCATCAAACTTACAACTAACGAGTAATGTAACGCATTTTAAAAATCAATTATATAAATTTTTTGAATAATTTTATGTATTAATTTTATATTAAATTTTGTTTTTTGTTTTATTTTTTGTGTGTTAAATTTGTATTATTTTTATGTCTATTGTTTAAGTTAAATCAAATTTTTTTTTGATGTGTTAACATCTATACGCGCGCCTCTAGGGCAGTAAACTATAAATTTAATACATACGCAAGTGTTAGGTTTGTAAGAGTAAATAAATCATCGTTTGTTTGTTCGTTGCTTGGCAGTCGGTATTGAAAGTGATTATTGGGTGATTTTCATATAATTTTCCCACGCGATTTTCTCCGGAAATTCATAGCCGATTTTATTAATTTTTGGATTAAAAAGCTAGTGCGGGTTTCGACGAAGAGTTTAGGCCAAAAATTAAGGCGATCCGATATCGGCGAGCCGAGATTGAAGTGTTTTAATTTGGAGTATTAATTTGGAGTAATATTAAAAAAGTATTTTATGTTGATCTTCGGTTATATCGTACGAATATAACAATGTATGTATGTATGTACAAGTGTCTGTTGCTTTGCATTCTTTGACTTTTGTGGGAATAAAAAAAAAGTATTGAGCAAGAATATAATGACACATGTGCTTGCACTGGGTCTTTAAATAATTTTAAGTATTAATATTATTTAACTGTAACGTCATCATATGATTGAACGCTGTTTTTTATTTTCCAATGTAACATTTACGAATGTGTTCATAGAAATCGAACAGGTACCGTGTAGCAAAAAGGTGTTAACACATCGCCCGTGAGTTCGAACACTCATTGGATTTTTTTTTTTCCATCAATCTTTAATTTTAAATTTTAAATTACTTTATATAATATATTTAGATATTCTTATTATTTGTTCTGACATATTTAAAGTTTTACTAATAATTATTTTCTGTACTATAATTATAAGATTTAATCTTGTTGTGCAGAAACTCAACTAAATAAATAAATAAATAAATAAAAAAACAATAAATAAAAAAGATTTTTTGCACTTTTAATAAAAAATTTACTAAAACAAAGCAAAATAAGGAAAACTAAAAACTAAACTTGTCAAATATAAGGAAAACTAAAGACTAAAAGTTTTCTTCATCTTTGAGATTGTCATTCATACTTAACAGCTGCATATAGGCACCATCTAGTGTGCAATACTAGCTACTAATTTTCGAAAACCATTGCTGTAAAATAACATTACATTTCAGTTAACAGCTGATTAATAACTTGTCAACCGCAACAAATACAAAATAATAAAATATTTTACAAAACACCAAAAAAATTATAACTCAGAACATAAAACAACACAAAGTGTATCAAAGCTGAATAGAGGTAATGTTAATTCTAATAAAATTTCTAATAGATTCCAATATAAATTAAGATTATAACATATCTTCATTACGTACTGTTGCCTTACACTGAAGCTGGTGCACGACAATTGGGTAACAATCTCCATCTCATGCCAATTATTATGGGTGGAGATTTTAATACAAATTGTGCAAACCCACAGTCGCAAGCTTTATCAAAATTTTTATTTGACGTTTTCCACTTGCATATGAGCAATTCTCCACAAACCCCCATAACTAACAATTCCACTACTATAGATGCAGTTTTCCAGAGATTTTTAAATACAATCGAGTCAAAAATTTGTATATGTATCTTATTTTAGTTACCATACGCCAATATTAACTATTTGTACTTAAGGCATTTACCATAGATGGGAACTTTGCAGTACTACTAAAATTTCAGTAAAAATAATTCTTTAACTAGTAAATTTTTACTGATTACTAAAATATTTTTCAACAATTTTTATAAAGTGCCTACATGATCATGATGAGGTGCATTGAATTTTCAGTAATCAGTAATGCCCGATTACTGATTATTATGAATACGGCCCTATGATTTGACTCGTAATGCAAATTAAATTTCATGATCAGTAAAAATTTACTGAATTTTTTCAGTAATCAGTAAATTTACTGCTTACTGTAATTTTTAATGCAGTACATATATACTGCAGTGTGCCCATTTACTAACCAAATAAGTTAAATAAAACAAACAAAAACCACCAAATTCCTATGTATTTACAATACTGAAAGTTTTGATACTTTTAATTGATTAATTAAAAAAATATACTAAAAGCATAAGTACTTCCAACTTAAAAAAAAATTTCATTACTAGATGTTTACACATCTCCCCTGTGATCGGACTCACATTAATTTTTTTTTTAATATTACTCCAAATTAATACTCCAAATTAAAACACTTAAATCTCGGCTCGCCGATATCGGATCGCCTTAGTTTTTGGCCTAAACTCTTCGTCGAAACCCGCACTAGCTTTTTAATCCAAAAATTAATAAAATCGGCTATGAATTTCCGGAGAAAATCGCGTGGGAAAATTATATGAAAATCGTCCAATAATCACTTTCAATAAAGACTGCCAAGCAACAAACAAACAAACGATGATAAGACAAAACCGAAGATCAACAAAACACTTTTTTAATATTACTCCAAATTAATACTCCAAATTAAAACACTCCAATCTCGGCTCGCCGATATCGGATCGCCTTAATTTTTGGCCTAAACTCTTCGTCGAAACCCGCACTAGCTTTTTAATCCAAAAATTAATAAAATCGGCTATGAATTTCCGGAGAAAATCGCGTGGGAAAATTATATGAAACTCGTCCAATAATCACTTTCAATACAGACTGCCAAGCAACGAACAAACAAACGATGATTTACTCTTACAAACCTAACACTTGCGTATGTATTAAATTTATAGTTTACTGCCCTAGAGGCCCGCGTATAGATGTTAACACATCAAAAAGTTATAAACCATTTAAACCACGTAGCTCGTTCGGCGCCACCCTGTATAAGAGGTACCAGAACTCCATAGAAGAGTGGCATTTGACCAAATATCGTCCTGAAAAAATGTCAAAAAGATTGGTTCGGTTTTGCGAGACATCTTGTGCCCAACAACCAGACGGCCAAACAAATTTTGTATGAAAGGTTCTAAAACGGGCGTTGCAAAATCTTACTCGGTGGTTAGCCTTTACTGTCGGTAAACCTAGGAAATGTCTCACGCGATTTATCGGGTTGACAACCTGGAAGACAACAAAGCTTCTGTATGGGAGGTACCAGAATGAGTGCGGCAATCTCGCCCATTTTTTCTAGTTAAGTAGAACATTTACAGATTATTAACTAGTGTGTGAGTTGAAGCTAATCACATCTACGAGAAAACAGGTTTAGAAGAAATATGATATAGTGCTAAATCTGTCGATTTGTATGGGAGGTACCAGATGGTACTAAGTGTGGAGAAACAATAGGCGCTGACAAAATTTCATTGGATTGGTGAAGATTTACAGCAGTTATCGTGTTGACCAGCCAGTTAGCCACCCAGACAGAGAGACAGACGTACATGGCCTAGTCGTCTTAAAAAGTCCGAAAACGAACTTTATCGAATTTAACGAATTCTTCAGTACATTATAGACTATTACCACAGTTCTTAGAATGCAGTTGTTCTTTAATTATGTGATTATTGCAATTAATTTATATACATAATAGCAACTCAATGTCTTTTGTTTGACAAATGTCTCCCTTAAATAGAACAATCCGTTTGCTTCCAAATATATAAAATAAATTCCAGTTTTTCTCCATAAGCTTGACTTACTCTATCCCCTCACTTATCACTTTAACTTTCAACTGGCACCATCATCATTATGACCATTACCCATCGCTATTAACTCTTTCTACTTTAAAAATTGTACGCTAATTAACGGCAGGGAGCACACAAACACGTAACTCCTTTACAATGTTTTAGTCAGAACGCTTTCAACAAGGACTTACTTGAAATGTTTCCTATTCATTTTATGAAGTTTTTTGCCTCGGCATCTTTCAACACAACAGCTAAGCAGTGGCACTTATTAAAAGATTTAGGACAGGAAAATACTTTTGCACATCCACTAGTAATTAGATGCAAACAACATCTAAATGGCTTTGATAAATGCGGGTAATATGACTATTATGTGGATAATTTGCTATTATGAGGAAAACTGAAGCAATAATTTAACTTTGGAGCAATTATACATCATAAAGGATTTTTAAATTTTTAGTTAATATTTAAAGCCAATGTGAAACTGACTAATTTAGACCATGAATTGTAATGAACCACGTAAACAGAAGAAATGTGGGGTTGTTTAAATGTATCATATGAGTCAAATAGGAGCAACTCAAGGCACAATTTTAACAAATTTCTATACAAAACATGTTGAAAGGCAAAGGTTGAAATACATGTTCATTATTTATTCAAATAAAATATAACATAACAAATTCAATTTGAAGTTTCCCTAAGAACAAAATGAGGCATAATAAGGTGCCGAGATAATTCTATATAAATTTGTTGAATAAAATTTTCTTACGTATAGTGATCAGATTCAACAAGTTTTTGTTTGAATTCCTTCGTATCAAAGATGGCATACGTTTTCCACTGAATAGATCTCTTTCCTTTATGCTCATTAGGGTGGAGCGATTTTATACAAAAAAAATGAATTTTAATTTTCCTTTTGACCTGTGTGCTCGATTGGTGTCTTTTTATATGGTTAATGAAATGACAAAATTTGAACTCCTAAATGTGACGTCTTCAGGTTGCTAGATGACCTCGAAAATTTACCCAAAATTAAAATGTATAAATAACAAAATAATTGTGTTCATATTACTAGTTGCAGCTCTCCGCTTGGTTTTCTTCGCAGAAAACTAACCCAGAACCCACCACGGGGAGGTGGCTGCAAATCGGGTTCCACCCAATCCCACCCTCCCAATTTAAAAAATTCAAAAGTACACAAAACTAACCGAAGTTGCTCACAGAAATGTTTTTTGGTTTCAACTTTTGGGAATTTTTGTCTTGATGATATTCTAGCTCTTACATCATTTCCCTTATGGGAATTTTTATTCGGTCTGTTTTCCAATACCTAAAAATTTACTCAAGCTCAAGACCTTTTTAAATAATATAAAGCTTATTATCTTTATATTACTTTCAAAAAAGTCGAGCATAAAAATGTTCCACTGATTCCAAGGCTGTATCATGAAGGTGTTCCAATGGTAGTGCTTGGTATTTTTTTTTTTTTTTTTTTAGAATTTAAATTTTATTTTGTCCATATATTCATTTAACAATTTTTCATATCTTATTCTAGAGATTCTTCTTCTCTCCCAACGTCCTAAGACTGTACTGGGAATATATGCCTTATGGTTAATTCAAGTGCCTGTAAGACCAACCCACTTATACTCTTGCGTATATATTAAAACTCTTCTTGGTTCAGCTTTCGCGAGAAAAGGACCATAACACCCGGAGTAGTGCTTGGTATTCTTCAAACGAGTATATAAAGGAATTCTCATTAATATGATGAGTGATTCTGGATATATATTTTTGAAGAATTCACCAAAAACATACCAAAAACGTCTGCTGATGAAGATCTTGGCAAGATCCGAAGTAGCTAAACAGACAGCCTTGGTATCATTGGAGCATTTTTATGCTCGACTTTTTTGAAAGTACTATAAAGATAATAAGCTTTATATTATTTAAAAAGGTCTTGAGCTTGAGTAAATTTATAGGTATTCTAGCTCTTATCAATCCATCACGTAATGTCGTGCCACAAACTAATGAAGAAGCTTCAGTAACCAACTTTATATACCGTTCAACCGCTTGCGTATGGCATGGAAATTTTAGTACTTCAATCTCATCAGGAACGTCTAAAATCATTTCTGAAAGTTCATCGCCACTTACGTTTTTCATTATAGGAGGCTCTGTTATTTCAACTGACTGCCAGTCTACCAAGTCAACATACTCTAGGGCATCAAAATTAATAGGTGGTACTTTAAATTCGCGAACACTTTCGTTTCTATTCTGTGATCGGCACTTTAATATGCGACGTAATTATCCGTGCTAAGTTCATCTATATTCACAAGAGGGTATTCAGCATCTATTTTCTCAAAGTCAACAACTGCCATTTGTTCACACCGATCAAGAAGTTTTCCGATAGAACCTGTAAAGCCACGAGGATCATTTGTTTTCCCATCTAACTGCTGCATTAAATGGCGGAGCGGTAGTTCGTTAGCGTGTAACAAACATATGAACCATTGTACTGGCTTCCCAAGTGAGAGTTCTATTTGTCTAATAACATCATTTTCCAAACCAGTATTGACAACGGTCCCATCACAACCGACAACCTCTATCGTACTTAAATCTTCATCCAAAGAGTCTTTTAGGAAGTTTATCATGCTGTCTTTAATGGACTTCGCGCTACCGTTTTCTGGAGATACGTGTCCCATGTATTTGGAGCCTAGTTCAGCCAATATGACGATGTGCTCTTCAGTTACCAATTTGGTACGTTGACTTGACTCTGGGTTTTCAAAAACTAATGTTCTGTCTTTTCTCCCATCAAAGTAAATTCCAATAGTTGAAGGAAGCTCGTCATCTGTCCCTCTTTTAATAAGACCCGTCCTACATTTCTTGTGTTTCCTTCTAATTTTAGATCTGTCTATAATTTTAGTAGTGTCCTCTTTGGATATCAATCCCAAATCTTTCAAAACAGCGTTTGCAATAAGGGATGCTGATCTGTCAGATACGCCGACCCTGTCACATGCTTCTGCAAGGTTCGTAAGTTTTAATCCCGTGTTGTATGGTACCTTTAAGCCTTTTGATGATGACGGCTGCTCCGATCCTTGTGGTGTAATCATACCTTGATTTTCAGTCATGCCCTCATCAATGTTTCTACATTCACCTTCTACATTCACCGTCAGAGCTTCTTATGGACTCATCATGTATACTCTCGTTCTTAGATTTTTTCTTCTGTGATCTTTCTTCTTCTAATACTTTCCTTTTTATTGATTTCAAATTTTGCTTCGTAATTTTTACATCTGTACCCCCTATCATCATTTTTCTTGTTGTTCTTTGATCTAATAAAAAGTTTCTTTCACAAAGTGGCACCTTAACTTTACAGAGGCATTTGGAAAAATCATCACATTTGCAGGGTGATATGTCACAAAGTTTTGAACTGTTCTTCTTAAAAACCTCAATTTTTTCTAGGCACTTCTTATTGGCTGATTTTTGGTTTTTCTTGAGGAACTTCCATTTTTCATTATAGTCTTTTATTATTTGTTGATCAGATATTGTAGGGAGAGAAGTTTTTGGCCATATCTTTTTAATATCAATTAAAAGTTTCTTTTAAATATCCAAAACACTTAGGTCTTTGTCACTTTCAGATTTCAAACACTGTCTCTGCCACAAAAAGCATCTCATAACGATCGAGTAGGTGGGGCACGTTAGGATAAAGTTCACTAGAAGTTCCAAATATAGGATCCTTCACCCGCGTTTTCGGCATAATAAAAATTTAAATTCTTCACTAATCGCTTTTTGACTATCCATTTTCAGTCACTACTTAAAACTTTTCTACAAAACTATACTTTTATTGCTAATACCACGTAAAATTTACGTGCACAAATTTTACTATTTACTAACGCTAACACAACGTAATTTTTACGTACAGCCTCTTAACGTTCTCAGTCTAAGAGCACTTCAATGACTAAATATGCTTTATTTATGTTTTTGTGCTTGGGTAGAAGCTATTGAAAAAAGCACTTGTGGAATTTGGTACCGTTAGGTTACTAGATACTCGTGTAGCAATAATAAGAATATGAACTACACGTACAATTTACGAATGTTAGACTTCTAGGGTTAAATGACAATGGAAGCTAGACATCTTGAGATATTAAAAAAATCATGACATAAGTGGTTTCTTAACTTAAGTACTTTTTTGCGGAATTTGTAAAAAAAATCCAAAAATATGCTATTTTTTTGGTTCACTTGAATAAAGGCACTTTAACTAATTTTAATGAAAATCAGTTTTTCTTGTTTTTTTTAATTTATTTTACTTTATTTAAGAACTATTAGTAATGGGTAAAACCCACTTTGTTTTTAATAACTTCAAATATATGGGTTTTCATTGAGAAAAAAAGAGTATTTATGTAATCCAGCGAAATTTGATTCCAAGCATCCTTAATGGCCTGTATTAGTGACTGCTTGTCATCAAATTGTCTACCTTCTTCATATACCTTACGAGATAACCAACCCCAGACATTTTCGATAATGTTTAGATCTGGCGAATAGGATGGCCACTCAAGAATATTAACATCTTGGCTTGCTATGAACTCCATTACTACCCTGGCGTTGTGTATAGGGGCATTAGCCTGTTGCAATATCCAAGGAGTGGGACCAAATAGTTCACTGAACTTCGGGAAAGCCGATTCCAATAACGTTTTATAGCTTGCACCAGTCTTTTTTGCATTTTGAAATTCAAGTTCAAGTTCCGTAAATACAACGGTTCTCCAGTCACTTACATGACCTCTTGGCTGCACATCCCATACCATGTCATAAGTCTCTTGCGAACTGAACTGAAGCCGCTATTCCTTACGAGGAGCATTAAGTGGCCGCTTTTTTGCAATTTTAGATATTTAAGATACTCTCAGCTCTTAATTACTCTGCGTACTGATGACTTGCTCGCCTCCACTCCAGCGTGAGCTCTTATTTTTGCCAAGGATAAGGCAGAAGTAGAAGCAATTCTGATGATGTTTCTTTTCTCATACGTAGATAAAGACAATGAAACCCTTCCTTTAAAATTTTTTCCATTCCCCTCAGGGTCTTTGATGTAATTATCGAGACTGTTGGGCTCCGTCCAATTTTTTTAGCTATTGCGCGGTTAGAATATCCTTCAGGACGGTCAACATCGATTTTAGATATTTCCGATAGATTTAAATTTTTTTGTTTTGCCATTTTGGCTCGATGTAATAAATTGTAACAAACAAACGCTCCCTACAAAAAATCATCGCTTACTTTAAAAATAATAAAAAATACAGCAGACAGTTGTTCGAGGCCTTCGGCCACGGACTGTCCCTGCAGGCTGTGTCAGAGACACGGCCATTAAGTTTAACGTAGAATACGCCATCCGATAAGACAGGAAACATATATAACAATAAATGATAAATAACATAAGCAAATGAATTTATTTATTTGATAGTTACTTTTGATAATATACATAAGCTTATGCTATACATAAGCATTTTGATTATTAGCTTTTATTTTAATTTACTAAACGTCAACTGTCAGCTGCGGTCAAACAGCATCAAGCAGCATTGTTATGTTGCTTACTTGGCAGCACTTTCATTTAACATTAAAATGTATGAATTAATTCTCTCATATATTTTTTATAATTATATATCCATGTTAAATTCAAAATCACATTTAACATTTTGTTTCACTTAAATACATAAGTAAATATACAAAATTTCAATATTTCATCACTCAAAACGACAGCCGAAGGTTTGTGTCCACACTGAAACAGCAGCATAGTTTGTGTTCACGCTACAAACTCAAATACTCAACCATACACCACACATATGTTTGAGTGTATGTGTTTAAACAATTTTCACTTGAGAAATTTAAATATTAGGAAGATATCAACCAATATGAAATGTATATCAAACGAAAGATAACATAAATAAGTACCTTGTCTTAAAAAAGTAAATTTTCTTACAACAAATTGCCTTTTCTTAAAAACCTACAATTTCTTTAAAGAGTACATTTTTTATGAAACAAAATAACCCTTCTTGAGATACGTACCTAGTCTTAAAAATTTAACTGTTCTTGAAAAAAAGGGCTTTTTCATGGCTATATACTCGATAGTGTCGCCGTCACTATACGAGGTGACCGCCGCGGAAAGAAATTTTAAGGTGGTCAGGGCAGGGTTCGAACCCAGGATCTCATGCACAAGAGCCGCGTACACTAACCATTGCATCACCGATGGCCCACGAAAAACAAAGAGAATGGAAAGCAACAGACACATGACCATACATACATTGGTATGTTTTTACATACGTTACAGAAGTTCACAAAATTTTCGTTGCTCTCTTGCTATCTCATTTTTTATCATTATTCTCTTTACTCTGAGAATGCTCCGTACCCACATTTTATTTGACTTACCTTTCACAATAATAAAAAACCAACCCATAAAAACAGTTTTTGATTACAAATTCTTTGCATATGACCACGCCCCTTTTGTCCAATCCCGCCCAAATTTGCAGCAGATCTTAGAATATGTACACCTAACCAACATACCCAATTTTGTTCAAATACCGTTAACAGGAGCAGAAATGATGGATTTTTAATTTGCATGGGAGGTACCATGCCCCTTTCTCCAATCCCGCCGACAGTGTTAGCTTTTGCCGTCGCCATTAGTTTGCCTGCGAAGTTTTAGCTTGATTGGATCACGGGAAAAGGGTTAAAAATCAATCCAAAGTTTTTTCGACATACATACATACATGCATACAGACAGGTGAAGTTAATACAAAGAATTTAAAAAGGCGTTCAATCAAATGATGACGTTTCATTTAAATAATATTAATACTTAATAATACTTAAAACTATTTAAAAACAAGTGTCATTATTTTCTTGCTTAATACTTTTTGTATTATTCCCACAAAAAAACAAAGAGAATGCTAAGCAACAGGCACATGAACATACACACATTGTTATGTTCGTACATACGCTACACAAGTTCACAATTTTCTTTGCTCTCTTTCTATCTCTTTGCTCTGAGAGTGCTTCACACCCACACATTACAACTATTCGCTGCCGCTACATCAGTGTGTGTTTTTTTTCGCAGTCTGGCAATATGTGTTTCGCAGTCGGACAAAACTGTGTTCTATATAGGCGTGCATCACCCTTATCATTTAGGGGTATGAGAAATAGATGTTGGCCGATTCTGAGACCTACCCGATATGGACACAAAATTTCATACAAATCGTTTCAGCCGTTTCGGAGGAGTTTAACGGCAAACGATGTGTGATCGCTGTCGGATAATCTGTGTGATCGCTGTCGGACAAATTGTCTTTGGATGGATTCACTTTGTGAATTTAAGCCGAACCCGCGCCTATAGATGTTAACCCATCAAAAACTTTCAAAAGTTTATAATTTTACAAAATGTATATTTTCTTAAAGATCCATTTAAATTATCGTATTTTTGAGCCGGCGCCTTAGGCGTGTTGGAACTAACTAGTACATAATATATAGCGAAAGGACCTTCGTTCCAACCGGGTGTCCTCTGACACCTCATGTAATTTTTTATTGTTATTTGTTTTTTGTCTTTGAATTACGAGGTCAACAATTAAAGTAAAACCCCATTTTAATTATGCAATAAATTATTTTAAAAATCTTTATTTTGTACCTTGATTCATGTGCTATTCAAATAATTTAGAACTAAATCGACATTCAGATTAAGTTACCTACCAGGAAATTGGGAGCAATAATTTATAAAAAGTTAAACTTTTACCAGGCCTGCCCTAAAACGTCTTCCCACAATTAGCCACTCCTTTCTTCCATTTATGGAAAGTTTTCAAACACGAAGTAGATCTCAATTAACATTCATATAAAAATTCAATTCATATGCCCTCAGATGCTGAGATGTATGTAAAAATTTTCGAACATTAATTTTCTTACATTTTGCCAAAACATTTTGTAATAATCAAAAAATCTTTTTGATTGCATTTTGCGACAACTATTCAGTGAATTTTTATTATTGTTTTTCAATTTTGAGCCTACTGAAAAAACAAACACAGAAATGTATTGATAACATTTTACAAACGGTAAACTATTCCCTAACAAGATGAAGCATAAAACTTGTAAAATGTTGATTGAAAATGTTTGACTTATCAATACAATGTCAACGGGAAACTATCAAGCAACCACATATACATATATTGTTTAACAATATTGACGACACATTCATTGGAAAGGATGTTTGAATACACGTACATGAAGACCAACTGAGAGGAGTAACCTTTGACAAAATTACATGCACATCATAGGATATCAACATGAAATACCAAAAATACGCCTTGACCTTTGGTTTTATATACAAACAGTGGCAACATAACCAAATAAATTGCTTAGACCGGCACCCCAAACTAACAATGATCATCATCATCATCATCATCGCCCGTTGAGGTTCTTATGTGACTTAGCCAATATTTGTGTAACAGAGTCCTGGAGTTCTGTATAATAACCTAATGCTAGGGGTTGTCTATGCTCTAACCACAATATAATCATCATTATGAGTACTCTCCCGTATACGTGTAACAGGAGTAAGAAGTTACTTTAATAAGCTCTGTAAGAGTTAACAACTTGGCCAAAACATTAGTTATTGTATCGTATTACATGTGAGAACGTCTGTGGTGATACAAGGATATGCAGCTTAAACGAAAAGGATTGAACGAGGGTAGGTCAGGACAGCTAGTAATTGTAGACATATGGGCAAAAGTATTTTTTTGTTACACTTAGACTTTTTTTTTTGTCATTTTTTTTTATGCCACATTAATATCGTTTTGCACGAATATAATGTAATACTTAAGCAAGCGAAATCTGTTATAGTTCATCACTTTCATCAAGGCGCGTGAAAGTTATGGCGGTTTGAAGTTGGAAATTTTAAAAAAATTCTCAAAATCCCAAAAAATTTTGATTTTTAAAAAAATTCATAATATTTATAGAACATACTTAGAGCTATAAATACAGTCCAAAATGTTTGTTTTATCTTCATTATTTGGCGAGATACAGTGAAAAAAAAATGTTTTTTTATATTTTTTTCATTTACATTCAGATCTTCAAAGAATACCTTAGATTTGAAAATATTTGAAAAATGTAGCTAAGAAGAAGAAATAATTTGCAATATTTTGCAAAAAAAAATCAACCAAATCCATAAAATCGTTCTAAAGTTACAACTTTAAATGATTTGGCAAGTCTTATTTTTGCTTTAGTTGTAGAAATTTACAAGTAAACGCATTTTTGGGGTTTTTTACGTTGTTATCAAAAAGTATTTTTGAAAATTTAAATTGGGATTTGTTTTTTGCTTAAATATTTAAACAAAACATTTTTAGTTTTTTAACCCACTTTGACCTCCTTTATTAAGCTCCTTAAGCGCCTTTATTTAGAAAATGAACATTAGACAATTTTTTTATATTATTTTTTAATAATTCAAAATGATTTTTTTAAACAGCAAAAACAAAATAATACTAAATAATATAATTTTAAACAAGTTGCATGTAGGTAAGAAAAGTTTATAGATTAGGGTATTTTTTTTTAATTACAAATTAATAATTTTTATATATAAAAGCCATTAATTTTTTCTCTGTCCTTTTTTTGGTAACTGCATTAGAAGTATATTTGTTTGGGCTTAGTCCATAATGTTCACAAGGCGGAGTTGTAATACATTTGATGCAGGAAAGGTAATTAATATATAACTGCCTACTATGGTCATTTGTCCAAATTATTCACTTCACAAAACAGCAAACGTTTTTTTACGGCACTTTCACCCTTTTACATAATTTGCTTCACTTTTTTTTCAGGTGTAGTTTCATTTCTTTTAATAGTTCTTTTATATTTTTGTTTCAAAAACCGTATTAGTTTTTCTTGACGTTGAATAGTCTCTTCTATCTTTACTGATTTTCTCCGTAGTACAGCTTCTCTATTTCGTATTTCGGGACGATTTAAGGGCCTTTTGACTTACAATCGTTGATCTAAAACATTCACAGTGCTTTTCACCATTCTTACAATTTGAATACTGTGAAACAATGACAATATCAGAAGAAGTTTGTTTTCTTGTGGATTTGGCATTAATAGTTGGTGGCACTATCGCGGTTTTGGTTTTTTTTACATTTTTACTAGTTTTTGTTTCACTTTCATTCACTTTTTTGGTTATAGATAATCTCAAAGACTTTTTTAAATTTAGCTGTGGTTTTGTCTTTCGCAATGGTTTTTTTCCAATAGATTGATGTTGTTTACGTCTTTTTAAGATTTTATTTTTTAGATAATCTGCTTTTTTTTTCGTTGTTCACGTAGTTTAATTGCTTTTTTGGAAACCATTTTACGCTAGTACACACAACAACCAACAAACGACCAACGTTAAATACGATGACACAGCAGAAAATGGGTAAAAATATCCCAAATTAAAACACTTAAATCCCAGCTCCCCGATACCGGATCGGCCGGCTTAGATTATCGGCCGAAACCCGCACTAGCGTTTTGATCCAAAAATCAATAAAATCGGCCACGAACTTCCGGAGAAAATCGCGTGGGAAAATTATATGACAAATAATCAACAATAACACTGTGTGTAATTTTTTAAGTCATGGCAAAATAACCATATACGGACACCACTACGTGATAAAAGACTAAAAAAAAGACCCGTGTTTCCCAATTTTTCCCAAAGTCATGCACTTTCTTTTTTATGGGCCGCCAAAGATTTGGGGCCTCGGTATCATTTTAGTAAAAATGTGATCATTTTCTCAGGCTCATATCTTGCAAACCGTTCAGAATTTCGATTTACTCTCTGAAGCAAAGTTGTAGCTCTTGTCATAAAGAACAAAAATCTTAGATCTTAGGTAAATTTTTGTAGTTGATTGTTTCCTTGAATTTTGAACGGTTTGCTACCTATGGACCTGAACACGGGAAAAAAGGTAAAAAAAAATCGAATTTTTTTAAGTTTTTTGCGATTTTGATCTGGAAGGTGAAGTTTTTTTGATTTTATATGTTCGCAATTTTTGTTCTTTATGACACAACTACACTTTACTACTACTACTACAACTTTGCCTCAGAGACTAAATCGAAATTCTGAACGGTTTGCAAGATATGAGCCTGAGAAAATGATCACATTTTTACGAAAATGATACCGAGGCCCCAAATCTTTGGCGGCCCATAAAAAAAAAGTGCATGACTTTGGGAAAAATTGGGAGACACGGGTCTTTTTTTTTTTAGTCTTTTATCACGTAGTGGTGTCCGTATATGGTTATTTTTTTTCGTGTTGCACTGTGTAACAGATTTGTGCCATTCAATCAAGCAATCAATCAAGAAGGCGAAGTTAATATAAAGAATTTAAAAAATAAAAATTAAAACAAAAAAAAGATATATTTGGGGATGCTTTTTAAGCTTAGGAAGAAAATGTTGTTTCACTTGTAATTTCAAGAATTTTCAAACTTTTTTCTTTTCTTTCGGTTTTTTTTATTTCAATTGATTTGATGCAGCGGCTTGGATGTGCCATCGCAAAATGTCTGCAGATAAAAGGGCAGATATTTCCGCTTACAATGACTTTTATCACAATGTTATGAATGGAATCAATTATTTACATCGCCGCATTACTTCCTAGTAACTTAACATTTAATTTTAGCTTTGTTTGCTATTGCGAAATGGCAAAACAAAATTTGGTAATTTTGTAAATTTTGAAAAATTTGCCTAAAATTTTTGCAATTTAAAATTTTAAGACGCGCCCTTGACTCGGAGGTGTTATTTATGAAAAACTTTAACCCCGAAAAGCACTGGCCAATTTGAAATAAAATTGTGATTGTGCCCGGCGAAAAACTGCTGTTTTCAGAAAATGTACGCTGATTCACTCAATTTTTGAAGTGACGGTACCACGCCCCCAGCTGAGGCACATTCAGATGTTCTTCCATTAGTTGTAGATTATTACATCAGCTATCGACTACTTTGATCAGAATTCAATTATATTAAGGTGCACACTTGCCATGGTCAAAAAACTTTAAAAATTAAAAAAAAATCAAATTTGGTTTCAATTTTGGACCCCCATATATTTTTTGATCAAATGATAATATCGCAGCTCTGTTAAAGTGAGATTTATCACTAACATATAGTGACTCTACCGTGTGCTTGTAGACTTCTAAAACAAAAAAGACATGGACGCAAAATAAAAAAAAAATAAAAAAACTTGGGTAAGTTTCAAGCCATTTTTTCTCAATTTTTACACTTTAAAAGGCTACAAATTTTATAGAAAAAAAATTTTGGACAACACATAAAAATTAGGAAGCGTTTTTTATACTATTAATCTTTCTGCATTCATAAATTCATGTAAATGTGTAGACAAAAGAAATGATTGCCAGCTAAACTCAGGTATCAAGAGGTGCAAAACAAAAATATTCTTGCCCATATATATATACATATGTGAACTGGTCTATGGAAAAGTACCTATGGTTGGAAAATTTATGTCTTGTTTTTTGAACTAAGTTTATAGAATATTTAACGCCCTTTTTAATCAAAAAAAGCCGCAGACTCCTAACTTCAGTTATTGTACTACAAATTAGACTTGAAGTTTGAAAGAAATTTTGGCTCTCAAAAATTACCTCTGTAGGGGAATTTCACTCGAATAAACTTCGAAAATATTTCCTGTAAACGAAAACTGTACATAGGGGAAGTTTGCTGAGTGGTAGAGAGCAAGGGCAACAAGAAAAATAAGAGGTGGAACCGTAAACACGAACGAAACGGTAATTTTGACAGCTGTATTCTCGAAAAGATTTTTGATGTGTTAACATCTACAGTGGCGTATAGGGACTAAATCTATCAAAGCCAAAATCGGCTAAAACCAGATTTTATGCTGCTGCTAAAACCAGATTGTTAAACAAAAATGAGCGAGCAAGAGAGCGAGAAATTGTGTCTATAGCGTATGCATTAACATAATAATGTATGTATGTACATGTGTCTGTTGCTGTTTTTGAACGGAGATGTAAAGCATAGCCACGCAAAATTTCATTTGCAAGCCCATGGGCTTGCGCAGTCGACGTTATGGTGACATACTAGTACGTCAGCTACTTCGTACAAAGTATGTGTGATGTTGTGTGTTTGGCTGTTTCGTGGCTGCTCATATGGTAAACATGTGGTTATGTGACAAAAGTATACGTCAGCTACTTCGGACAAAGTATGTGTGATGTTGTGTGTTTGGTTGTTTCGTTGTTGTTGCTATGGCCAAACAAAGCGAGTCATTTGATGTTCGGCATTGCCCGGTGTATACAAAAACAAGTAGAAACGGTGTTAAGTTCGGCCGGGCCGAAGCTTATATACCCTCCACCATGACAATTTACACTCACACTCTCCACTCTTTGCATTCCCTTAACAGTTTTTATTTTAGGAGTGTATGTATGTCTATATAAGTGTCTGTTGCTTTGCATTCTTTGACTTTTGTGGGAATAAAACAAAAAGAATTGAGCAAGAAAATAATGACACATGTGCTTGCACTTGGTCTTTAAATAATTTTAAGTATTAATATTATTTAACTGTAACGTCATCATATGATTGAACGCTGTTTTTTATTTTCCAATGTAACATTTACGAATGTGTTCATAGAAATCGAACAGGTACCGTGTAGCAAAAAGGTGTTAACACATCGCCCGTGAGTTCGAACACTCATTGGATGTTTTTTCTGACCATAGCTATCTTTCTGTAAAGAAGGTCACATATAAATATCCATTTCATCTCATGAAGATGTGGGGAAGATATGTTCACATACCATAATGCCCAGTCTATCTCCTAAGGCTTTCAAAATCATGAACCTCTTTAAAAGTAGTGTCTAGTAAATGCTTTAGCAGGTTAAGACAAAGTTTTACTCGTGTAATCTTCATATCGACAGTCATCCCTAGGCATTACCGAACACCGCCAAAGAAGTGGACTACCCTGGAAAGATAGTGTCTTCACATATTTCGATTTTAGTAGTGATTCTCTATTGGTAATAATTATATTTTTTAGTAATAACAATAATAATACTATCTAAAATATATCAAAAAAATCTAAATCTAAAAAAAAATAACAAAAAAAATATCAAAATAAACATTTAGGAAATGACGGATTTTATTCGAACCGCTGTCTAAACAATTGTGATACTCTCAAGAACAAACTGCGAAATTTCAGTGAAGTCGGTCAAACAGTTTTTGGATCTGAAGAGGACTATTATACCAACAATGCCGTGTATATATAAAACATAGAACTACATTTGAAACTACTTTTGAGAAATATTGAAATAAGCCAACGTTCGCGGGCAATAAACCCCTACGTATGATCAATAAATAATTTGTATTTTAAACATTTATTCGACCCGATGGACCAGTGTATGCATAGATCAGAGGTCACCAAACTTTTTCGTAAAAGGGCCAGATATTAATTTATTATATTATTCATGTCTTGTAATTTTTTGTCGCACTTACCCATATACCCTTATACGGAAAGTTATGAAGGGCATGCCTTCCAGTACATGTGTACACAAACCCAATTTGGTGGTTAACTTTCCAAGTTGGACGAAATGGTGGATTGACCTCTTGCATGAGTTGATCCCAGTTTCCGAATGGTCTTCTCAATAAAATTAAAACCTACTATTACTATTTGGTAAAATTCAACAAATTTTTACAAGGTTGATACGGGTGTTTTTTATGTGGGCCGAAGTTTTTTTTTAATAAATCTTAAATGGTACAATATTTTTGATGTGTTAACATCTATAGCCAAACACAGTTTGTCCGACTGCAATCACACAGATTGTCCGACTGCGATCACACAGATTGTCGGAGGGCGATCGCAGATTGTTTGGTGTTAAACTCCTCCGAAACGGCTGGACTGATTTGTATGAAATTTTGTGTACATATCGAGTAGGTGTCAAAATCGGCCAATATCTAGTTTTCATACCTCTAAATGATAAGGCTGACTCACGCCTATATAGAACACAGATTTGGCCGACTGCGAAAAATTGATTGTCAAACTGCGAAAAAAACACACACTGATGTAGCGGCAGCGAATAATTGTCTTGTGTGGGTGCGAAGGACCCTCAGCGCAAAGAGAATAATGACGTAGTTATACGTATATAAAACGAGATAGCAAGCGAGCAAGGAAAATTGAGTGAACTTGTGTAGCGTATGCACGAACATAACAATGTATGTATGTACATGTGTCTGTTGCTTTGCATTCTCTTTGTTTTTCGTCGAATTAAAACAAAAAGTATTAAGCAAGAAAATAATGACACATGTGCTTGCACTGGTCTTAAAATAATTTTGAGTATTAATATTATTTAAATGTAACGTCGCCATACGATTGAACGCTGTTCTTTTATTTTCCAATGTAATATTTACTAATGTGTTCATAGAAACCGAACAGGTACCGTGAAACAAAAAGGTATTAACATATCGCCCGCGAGTTCGAACACTCATATTTTTAATAATATTTTATTGCATGACATTTTAGTTTTTAACAATTATGTATGAAATATAATATCGGATAAATGGCAGCGTCTGGCCGCTGCGCAAAATAATATGGCCCAATTATGCCGCCGAAATAATCAAAAACTAATGTTACCCCCTGTAACGACATTTAGCTCTCAACAACGGTTTATTATTGGTATCTGAAATGCAACAACCCTCTCTGAAGAGAGACACTTAATAGGATTGTAGAATAGTACAAAGTGGGTCGAAGCGAAGTTCGTTGGCTTAATGGTGGCAAATCCTAATTGCGATCTGGTCACTGAATTATCAATCAAAATTAAGATATACTTGTCAGAAATATTTGTTTGGGATTCCCTGCTAGACGACAATTTGCAACCATCAACCCGTATTGTGCAGTTTACGTCTCCGGCCAGCAGCTGCCAACTGTATTAGATGAAAAGTTACAAAATAAAATACAGACCGTCTGTAGATCTCATACATATCATATCAGTGATGTACGATCAAACTCTACGAGGTATTTTTCGAACGCTAAACGAAGAAAACTGGTTCGTGGTGCAGACTGTAATCAATCGACGCTTAGGCATCATGGTACGTCCCCATTACGACACCTAACTGAACAATTTTGATAATCGAACCCAGAAAGCTGGAAATCTGTATTGTTTGCTCTTCAACAAAAAAAACAGAGGGGCAGTAACGTCAGATGAACTGAATCTTTAAAACCTGAAATATCACGGAGATAACATCACCACATCAGCAAGAAGAAATATGGCTTGAATTTTTTACCCCAAAATCTTGTATAATTGAAGGATTACAAAATGTCTGCTCCTGATAACATTCCAGCCGAACTGTAGAAATATGATGCATCAACTAATTCTAACAATTTCAACTGATAACAACTAATTTCATCAGGGACTATTTTATTTATTTATTTGACTCTTCTATACAACAAGATATACATTTTAAAGTTACAGTATAGAAGTTTCAAATGTTTAATTGACAATAATGTTACGAAATATATATATAAAACAAAAAACAAAATTATCTAAATAAATTATGTTTCCTAGAGATATTAAAATTTTCTTAAAAAGAAGATGAAAGAAAAAAGAAATTACAAACTAAATGCAAAATTAATCTAAAATTTAATAAACAGAAATTTATTAAATTTATTAATATTAAAATAAGAAAAAGGGAGAAAGGGAGAAAGAAGAAAAAAGAAAAAAGAAAAAAAATAAAATATTTAAAACTAAAAGATAAAAACTACATTAAAAAACATAACAAGCCTGTGTTAGATAACACGGGCGCATAGGTCAGACGTAGAATACGTTAGTCATTTTGCAATTAATAGATTTTGCATTTTGCAAACAATAATAGTCACTTTGCAAACAATAGATTAGCTGCTTTCCAACTACTTCCCAATGTATTCCCAGAAAGCAACTTGCGCATATAAAGACATTGATTGCTTTAGTGAATCTAAGAAAGTGCATATTTACAAAATGCCGTCGCATTTCTCTCCAACCAACACAATAATTAACGCCATCAAAATTGCATGTGTAAACTCAGATTTATAGGCAGCTTTCGTTTTCTCTAAATTTCCTCTTTTATTTTCTGCTCACTATATCAATGGCGTTTTTCCTAAACACATTTCTGTGAATACATTGGGAAGTAGTTGGAAAGCAGCTAATCTATTGTGCTGCCATATCACAAAAGTAATTCCTATTGCTGTACATCTAATAAAGATGTCGCTACAATGTGGCGATAACCCAAATAAGTTTGGAAACCACTGATCTAAACGATTAGAATAGTTTTGAACAAGATTTATTAATTTATTTTTTAGTTTGTGTGCTCGAAGACTGTATGCCATATGTTTAATTAAGGATGAAACTATATCTAGTTTAACGTATTACATTATAGCGACGTCTTCATTTGAAGTACAGCTACAGCAATACATTTTATGATATGGCAGCACAATAGATTAGCTGCTTTCCAACTACTTCCCAATGTATTCACAGAAATGTGTTTAGGAAAAACGCCATTGATATAGTGAGGGTATACATCGCCAATCCTTTGTATTAATTATACACATTTACACGCTGCTCGCAGAAGTAAACGACAGCAAAGATCTGTAAACTTTCAAGCACACACAAGTGTCCACGCTCCCCTCCCTTCATTTTATGTTCCCCTCCAAACGAACTAATAACCGACCGATCCAACAAAACGAAATGTACACACACACACATTTACACGCTGCTCGATAAATAAGCAAAGCAGCAAAGCCAAAATCATTTGATTTCACAACAACAAAAACAACAGCGGCATTTACAAACCAACAACAACAGCGGCATGTACAAAAAAAAATCTAAAATGTCATGCTCTTAAATATTTATTTCCTTAACTACATAAAACTTTTATATATAGACATATAATTTTTTTAATGTAATTCGAAACAAAACATATTACCAAAACTGAGTAACATATAAAAATTGCTAAAATATGTTTTAATATTTAAGTAAAAGTGGGTGAAAGTTGACAAACATTTTCTCAAAATGTTGTGCTCCAGATCAACACCCCTACCTTACCGTATAACGTATTCTACGTTAAAAAATATAAATAATTGATATAAATAATTATTGGCACCACAGTAAAACGGTAAATTTGCAAAATAGTCATGTAAAAATTTTTTAAAACGAGTAGCGTTGCTGGTAGTTTGAATGTAAAAAAAAATAAATGGTTTCCCATTACATCCCATGAAGGGACCGGGGAGAACTTCACACAATCAATGAGCTGTGCGCTTTCCAGTTTTCACTCACTGATTGGGACCTACAGTTTTACACCGAATCCGAACGGTATTTTGAGAAGCTTTTTCATGGATATATACTCGATAGTGTCGCCGTGTGACCGCCGCCGAAAGAAATTTTAAGGTGGTCAGATCTGGGTTCGAACCCAGGATCTCATGTACAAGAGCCGCGCACACTAACCATTGCACCACCGACGGACAGTTTGAATGTAGTGAAGTAAAACACTCCAGAGACGAATTGAATAGATATAATATTGCCAGTCAGAAACAAGTGGTCGATGTCTTAATATGTTCGATGTCTTAATGGGATCGAAGAGGTATGGTGGGCATCGAAGATATATTATTTTCTGCAATAGTAGCAATGCTCGAGTCTTGAAAAGATTGTCGAGTATTACACCGTATAACAAAGAGCTGAAGGTTGTTATGCGATCATATTTTCGAACGCCATAAACGTATCTACACATGTTATTAAAAGTAACATGTGTAATAGCCTTATTCGCTGCGGCGTAAACGATTGCGTTGACCATAGAGCCCTGAATTTATTTTATCTTGTGCCCACAATGGAATTTATGTGGTTTGACCAAGTCAAAGTGTTGTTAGACATAATTCCCAGATTTTTCACGCTTTAAACTTCTTGTATTCTACGACCGCTAAGAATTATATTAACATCAAAATTGTATTTCTGAGACAATAAGCCCACTAACGGCAACGATCACGTAAACAATTAATAAAACAATACACAAACTAACAGCAACGATTGCAAAGGGAATAGGAAATATAAAGGGTCCGCAATCTAACTTTTTTTTTTCAACTAGTGCTTATTTCGTGAATGGTAACACTTAGCTCATGTCTGATTTGACAGACAATTAGTTTTATCCTTCCGCTGAACGAATGTGGTTGTGAATATGCTTGAACAGCGCTGGGAAATATTGCGACATTACTTTGAAAATCATGGTAATGTTGCAGAATGTGTGCGAAAATTGCGTACGGATTTTGGAAGAAGAGACGCACCGTCAGCTCCGTATGTTCGTTACCTTGTGAAAAAAGTGAAAGAAACTGGCATCCTCATCGATAAACCAAAGCGTGAAAAGCCAAAAATAGTGCGTACAACCGAGAATATTGCTGCTATGGCAGAAAGTGTGCGTGAAGCTTACAGACTTATATTCGTGAAGCCATTGGTGAAATACAGCTGCACACAATCGATAATGTGCTTAAAAATTGGACCGATCGTGTAGGCTACTGCATGGCCAGCCGAGGCAGCCATTTGAATGAAATTATTTTCCATTATTAACCGGAAGGATTGTACTTTCAAATAAAAAAAGAAATTTGAGAAAATATTCACTAGTTTTTTTTTTCATAGCTTTTTCAAAAAAAAAGTTATTTGCGAAAGCAATGTGGTAGTAATAGTAGAAAGGTTCTAAGAACACTACGCGATATTATTGAAGAAATTAAAACTGAATACACAAATAAAGAGTAAAATATTTGAACAACGGAATAAAATCTTATCCTATTACTGCATTTCCGCTTCGATCTCAATTTCACGAACAAATTCCGTCAGTTGGTCAATATTGTCAATGCGTAATGGCGGATCCTTTTCATTTTTCATAACGTGGACAATGCCACGCAAGTTATTCCGCCGGTTATCAGAAGTGCCTAGTATCTTTAAAAATGATGACATATCATTGTGCAAGAACTGGAGGGGTATTACATTGCTCAATCCAATTGGCAAAAGGAACTGCGAACAGGTAAAGCAACTGCGGTTATAAATTCAGGAAGGATCAGGCGGGTTTAAGGCACGCCATTCATATGCCGACTACGTAAACACGCTCTAGATACTCATAGTGTAATCGGTGCCACTACACTCGCCTGTGTACCTACTTTTTGGTGATGTTGAAGAAGCCTTAAATAGTGTACACCGAAATTCAAAGAGGTCCACAACAAGATATTTGGACAAGATATTATATTAAGAAATATAAAATTAATTTTAATAGAAATGGAAGCTACATAAGGATGCATTTTGATCCTTAGATTATATCATTTGCTTATGGATTAGGTAATGGATTCAACCAATGCAGAATCAGGATTACATGATATTAACTACGCAGATGACAAATTTTGATGACATCAAGGCCATCTTATTCGGGCTCTTCGAAATTTCAAAAAAAGGAGAGACTAGATATTAAGAATATAAAGATAATGGGAATTCTCACTGAACGAAATACATAGACGGATAGATACATAGGTAAAGAAACTTATGGAATTTACGGTAAAGGAAATATAAGCAAAGCTCATTAAACACATTGATGTAAAGCAAACAAACAGACCTACACAAATCCAGCGTATACTAGCAACAGTGACTACACAATTATACAATGACTCACTGTACAAGACGAACAGCTACAAATGACAAAAAGCGAAGGCTTACACAATTTGTCATATTTACAAGTCTTTATTTAAATTTGAAGTTAACTACCGGGCCGTAGTTTGTCGCATGATAGAAAATATTATAAAATTGTTAAGGCCCTATCAAGGAAGAACATTAGACTCTATTTTCAGACTACGGGCTCAATGACTATATGCTCTTATCAACGATCCGGGAAGTTATAGTTAAATGAATATCACACAAAGTTTGTTAATATTCCGTATTTATGTTTAACGAAATACATAACCTTTTTACTTTATAATATCAAATGATCTTTAGAGCGATTTTTAAATTGCCAGAGGGTATAAACACAGGCTCTAGAAAGCCAACCAATGATTTTGATTTAACAACTTTGATTGAATTCAAATACGATTCAGGAAAGAATTAATTTATGAAGTGAAAATTTTTAAAGATCATAGAAAATTAGTCTTTTACTGACATAAATTGACAAAATGTGATTCTAAAACAATCTGTCTACAACCCCAACAAAATTTCTTATATTTGGTAATCATTACATATCCAGTTTTATATGGCAACACTTTCTTGCTACCTGAATCTTCGAATAATTAAAATTGTAAATGCCATTAGAAATATCAACTTTTTATCCAGCCCTCGGTTAGATATATTAACACAAAATACACAAAGAGCCAAACAAACATCCTCTAACATGTCTAATAATATCTCGAGTAAAGACAACAGTTTGGAACGATAGAATTTATTTATTTATTTATTGCGTAAAGATAGTATAACAAACTCAGCTTATAAACTAAAGTACTATCTAATTTTTGGCATAATGGATATATGTACATAAATTACTGAAACATAAATTAAAGGGATTGAGGAATTGAGAATTTTAATAACAATTTTAACTTTTGACAAAGAGTTAAGGTTTTAAAACAAACAACTATATGCGAATAATCCAAATCATTCGAGCTTAATGTCAGTTGTTTTTTTGTTTTCGATATTTCGCTACACCTTTCGGTTTTTTGTATTACCTGATAATGCTACCCTACTTACTTACTTACTTATCCGGTCTCGAACAAAACCGGGGGTCAGGGACCTTACACAATTAAGATAACAAAATTCGCTAACCGGTTCGATCTTTTGCCCTATCTCTCAATAGGTAATACCAAGTATACACAGGGCTATTCAACGTGGTGATTCCAGCGGAGGCTTCTTCTTCCTATTTTTCGTCTTCCTTCGAATTCGGTTTCGAAAACCCTTCATGCTGGTTTAGTTTCACCCATTACACTGACCTGGCCTAGGCAGCGCAATAAGTTATATTGATCCGCTTAACTATGTCAATGTCGGGATATAGCTCACATAGCTTGTGGTTCTGGCGCCGCACAGTGTCACGGCAGTGGCCAAAAATGATATAAGTGAACATTAAAATTTTATAATTGTTTTTTCTTTATTTACAAGTAAACACTTATATTAGATGAAATATAAAATTTTTTCTGGATATGTGGACTAGATTTTGTTTTATAGAAGCTCAATTGTGATAGTTGTTAAGCCTGTGGTACATCATTGCCAAATGTAGAATTTTATATATTTTTGAAATGCTGTTATTTCAAATACATAATGTAACTGTCGGTATAGATTACATATAAATGTCAAATTTGAGTTGCATTTAATATGGCAACACTGGTTTTGTTGACAAATATGTATCACATGGAAAGAACCGTTAGCTGAAACATATGTCTACAGATGTGTCAAAGTGAATGTGAACCGCATGTTGTGAAGACTTAAAATAAAATACATCAAAATACTACTCTAATTTTTGGATATTTAGTTCACAATAGTGTGTATTTAAACATATCTAAATTTCAACTGCGCCAGAGTGCGCTTTTATTTTTTATGAATATTTTTCAGTGTCTACTCCATTGAAGATACGCGAATTATTCAATATATGGTTAGAGGTGAAGCACAACAAAAACACCATAATCGAGTGTAAAATAAAAGAATTTGTGGAAAATCATTTGGATCAAGAATTAGACGACTCTGAGAAAAAAAAAATTCACTTTACGCTTTGGAGATTTAGCAGTAATTGGAAAAAATATGGACGGAAAAAGGCTTCGTTTGAAAAAGCCTTTAGTAGCTGGTTGGATAGTGAAATATTGCATGGGGATCCAACTTCTGCTGTAAGTTATTATCAGTTCTTGGCATCAATCAGAGATAAAACAACTCTATTGTTTTTTTAGGAACCAAGTTCAAGTTCTGTTAAAGGTAGGCCACGTTTGTCTTTCGACCAAGCATCACATCGAACTAAGCGAAGACGTGTTGATGAACTTGTTGCATCAACATCTGCAGAAGCTATTACAAAAGCAGCAGAAAAATTGTCCGCTGGAAGTAACAGTGGAACTATTTCAGTGGAAAAGGCGCTCGCATTGTACGTGGATATGGATCTCTCTTGTAGGCAATACAATATGATGAGAAACGTTGTGAATGCTGTGCATAAAAATTGTTTTCCGTCCTATTATTCCATCGTAGAAGCAAAAAAAAAATTTATTCCAGATGGAATTAAAGTTTCAGAAACGGAAGCACATGTTCCATTACAGGCAATTTTGGATAAAACCGCAAATAGCATTTTAAATAAGTTGGAATTTGGTGCGGAAAATAATGTTATTTTAGAGTGCAAGTGGGGATTTGATGGCAGTGGCGGCCATAGCATATACAAACAAAAATTTGGAAGCCAAGACGCTACTGACGAGTTTTTGTTTGTTGCATCTTTCGTACCATTGCGTATCATGGAAGACAAAAATGAAAAAATTTTGTGGCAAAACAACAGACACTCTTCTCTTCGGCTATGTAGACCTCTGAAAATTTTATTTACTAAAGAAAATTCAGAGCTTATAATGAAAGTAAAAGACGACATTCATCGTGAAATTGAACAATTAACAACATATGTCTATAATAATGATAAAAAGAAAATTAAAGTTCAGTATCGCCCAAAATTAACGATGATCGACGGGGCTGTGTTAAATGCTATACATGGGCATAAGAGTTCTGCGACTTGTGTTTTGTGTGGAGCTAAACCTACACAAATGAATACAGAATTAGTTCTTGTAAGAAATGTCAACGAAAATTGCTATGAATATGGGTTATCTACCTTACATGCGTGGATCAAATTTTTTGAATGCATTGTTCACATTGCATATAAACTACCCATAAAGTCATGGCGTATAGTGGATGAACAAAATAAGCGAGTAGTGGCGGAAAATAAAGAGAAGATTCAAAAAAAATTCAAGGATGAAATAGGGCTTATTGTAGACATGATTAAAACAGGATATGGCACTTCGAACGATGGTAACACGGCCAGACGTTTCTTTTCAAATATTGAACAGGCGGCTCAGATAACAGGTGTTGATAAAACTTTAATAAACAACTTTTCTGTTATATTAAGAACATTGTCTAGTGGACTGCACATAAATGTGACAAACTTTGAAAAGCTACTAAAGGAAACATTTACTTTATATATTAAGCTATACCCCTGGTACTACATGCCTGTTACTGTGCACAAAGTTTTAGTTCACGGTATTATTTACATCAAGTACTCCAATGTACCAATTGGAATGTTATCAGAGGAAGCCATCGAGTCCTGTCACAAAGTAATTCGAAGTAATAGATTGAGGCATACAAGAAAGACGAGTAGAGTTGACTCCAATAGGGATCTAATACATTACTTAATTCTGCAGTCAGAGCCTGATATTTCGATGAACAGTCAAAAAATAAAAATAAAAAGATACGATCTTAATGAAATAAAGGATTTTGTTTTTGTGGAAGATGAAAGCATAGTATCCGAGGATGATTTATGCAATAGTATTGATGTTGTAACATTTGAAGATGTAAGCGATGATAATAGTTAATAAGATATACGCATGTCTGGAACTAAAAATAAAGATATTGTTTTTATTAATAAAATCTTTTTGTTATTAATATAAAATTTGTACTGTTTTTTTAATATTTTGCATAAAGACCAATATAATTTTAAATTAAATATAATAAACTTATATATATGGGAGGATATATGGGAGGTATGCGTGTCCTTTGAGATAATTGCATATAACTTAACACAGTTATCAATAATATATGAGAGACAAATCGAGTCAAATATAGTTCAATTCCAACAACAATTTTGGAAAATATAAGCATTTTTCGTTTCAGGATATATAGGAGGTAGGCGAGTCCTTTCACCGATTTTCACAAAACTTCGTTTTTTTTTTTTCCTATGTATAAAAGCAATGTGTACCAATTTTCATCTATCTATGTTAACTCCTTCTATTTTTGGCCACCGTTTGTATGAAATCACGACACTGTGCGCCGCCCATACTCATCGTTGTGCACTATAGAGCCATAAATTTTTCGGAGTATTCTTCTCTCGAAGACCCCTACAGATGCTTTGTCTGCTTGCCAGGATTCTGCGCCATAAAGCAAGACAGGTTGTATGAGAGTCTGGTACACCTGGATTTTTGTTACTCAAGAGAGGCCTTTATCTCTAACGTGCGTGCTTAGCCCAAAACAAAATCTATTCGCAAGCAGAATTTTCCGCTTGATCTCAAGGCTGACGTTGTTATGTTTGTTAACGACAGTTCCGGGGTATATAAATTCTTCCACCACCTCGAAATTATAACGGTTATCTACGTTCATCCTATGGTCCAATCTTTGTCTTGTGCTCACAAACTGTCAGACACAGTTTTGGTTACTCCTTCTCAATTATCGAAAACGCCGCAGTAACTTCTTTCATTGTGCGCCCAACGATTTCTATATCATCAGCATACAGCATGTGACTTTTACTGCTGATGGTTTTATTCATGTTGGCTGTAGCTTTTCTCATAATGATTCCACTAAGATGTTAAAGAGATCGCACGATAGAGTGTCACCTTGCCTGAAGCCTCGCTTAGTTTCGAAAGGTGCGGTCAAATTCCTAATAACTTTCACTGCGGATTTAGTGTTCGTCAAGGTCGTCCGGCAAAGGCATACAAGTTTTGCAGGAATATGAAGCGCAGACATTGTATCGTACGAGTACTATCGAAGGCCGACTTATAACCACCAAATATATGTAGGTGTCGATTTGTTTGTCGTGGGTCTTCTCCAGGATATGACGTAGCGTGAAAATCTGGTCAGTTGGCGCTTTTCCAGGCCTAAATCTAAACCGGTATTATTCACTTGGGTCAGCGATAATTGGTTTTAGTCTTTCTCATATCATATTTGATAGAACTTTATATGCTATGGATAAAGGGCTTATTCAACGATAGCTGGCACAAAAACTCGGGTCACCTTTTTTTAGATATGGGGCATAGAACACTGATAATCCAATCGCCGAGCATGCCTTCCCCTAACCAAATTTTGCTATTGAGTTGATGCATGCACCCCGTCAGCTCATCGCCGCCAGCCTTAAGCAGGTCCGCAGGTAATCCATAATCTCCAGTGGCTTTGTTGTTTTTAAGCCGGGTAATAGCTGTTGTGAGCTCGTCTTCGTTGGGAGGGGGACAATCGACGTCATCCAAATTGTGGTTGATTGTCTCCTGGTCATCGGAAATCTCAGGTACCGGCAGCGCTGAGAAATTATCTCCCCATATTTCCAAAATGCTCTTTACATCTGCAATGAGATGTCCGTCATTGTCTTTACAGAAGGAGGGCCGTGATTCATGTACTTTAGTCCTTTTGGTAAAATTTTCAGGCTTCGTTCTTCCTTCTGCATATCTTAATTTTCTCACCCTCGCGCTTTCTCCACTGCCGTTTCTTACGCCTAAAGCGACCATTTACCTCTTTTCTTTTTTCCCTTTATCGCTTAGTCGCAGCTCGCGTTGCAATTTACTGAAACATTGCCATTCGTTCAACGTTATTTTCATCATTTGCTATGCGACACTCTTCATGGTACCATAGTTTGTTGCGAAGCGGTTTTTTTCGTAACTTATACACGTTAACTCATACAAACTGAAAACCTGCACGTTAACATGTATAATTTTAGAAGTTGAGAATAACCCCGATAAAAGTGTTACCTAGTTCGACTTTGTTGTATAGAAAACATGAAATGTATGTCATTTCATTACTTATATTTCCACGACGTTTCGAAAAATATGATTTAAATGTAAGGGGTAGTTAATTTTTTTTATCAAAATATTTAAAAAGTCTAAATATTATTGTTTTTTTCTTCTTCAAGAATAAGGACTCCAAGGCAATTCTGGAGACTAAAAAAATAAAGCAAAACCAAAAGAAAGTAAAGTGAAGAAGGAAGCCTATACCTTACCATATCTCGACAACATTCAGAAGAACACTTTCGGAGCTGTCTACTTGCAGTGAAATTTTTTGATACACTTTCTGTACTTTTTGGTACATTTTTTGGTGTAGTTTACGTACAAATCACTACACTTAAAGTAATTTTTGGCGGATTTATAGTACAATTGATGAAATTTTTTGGAACTTGTTACGTACTTTTGTTACACTTTGTGTAGTTTGTGTAAATTTCATGCACTTCATGGAACTTGATGTACTTTGTGGTAAATTGTATGTACTTTTATGCACTTATAAATGATGTATGCAGTTTCTAGTACATTTTATGCACTTTGTAAATAAATAGTACATTCATTATTCCACTCCATTTTCTCTAACCTCTCTATAGAATAGCGTTTTACGTCTCGCTTCCGGTACGCTAGCTGCTCCCGAGCTCATTTGAAACGTAAAAGAGCCGCGGCTGGCTCGGGAATGCCTTTTTTGTTTTATTATTTGCCCGTGCTCTCGAGGGTTTATATCTGACAACTACCAAGCAGATGTTTGTTTTATGTTTGATGTTTGTTTTATGTTTGAATAGTGTTTTACACCAATATGGCATTAAAGTCCTGAAAAATTGCTATCGAAATCTCATATTTGAATGTTTCGTATAGCCAAACATTTGCTTTTTAATACTGTATTTATAAGCTAATTTACTCGAAATTTCCAAATGAAAAAATTTTTCTGCAATGCGAATTTAGAACAACCACCTCATATATTATATTGTTTTCTTCACTATGTATTTTGTTTTGGTTTTGGCTTTTAAATAAAGAAATTGACAAATAAAAATGACAAATTGAAGGATGAAGCCAAGTTGAATATACTCAACGTCTATGGGTTTTTTTCGTAACAGTTAATGTTAACTTATATAGGTTACGAAAAAACGCCTCTGGAGTCAGAAATGGCTTTCTACTGCGCTTCAGGATCGTCATCGGGAAGGGGTGGGTTCTGTGCCAAAAGTTGCGAGAGCTTCCTTGAGTAGACTCTGTCTACCTCAGGCACTTGCAACTTTCCGATGTCTAGCTTTCTCTGCGTCTGGTTTCGTACGACTTTCGCTCTACTTAATCTTGTGCGAACCAAGGCAGCTGTCAGATAGTGACCATAATCGATATGAGCTATTCTGACCACTGTTATGTCCACTACACTGGATGAGTGTCTTCCAGCAAGTATTACGTGATCAATTTGATTCTTCGTTCTGTGATTAGGGGCTACCCAAGTTGCCTTGTGGAAATCTTTATGCTGTAATCTCGTATCACTAACGGCCATGGCAAAGTTTCACACCGTTGTCGGAACTGCCAGCATGTAGACTGATATTGCCAATAGTTGGATGAAACAACTCCCCCTGGCTACTTTAGCCAGTACAATTTGAATGTCATGGCCATGGCAGCGGTCATACTTTTCTCTAGCCGCTCATAGAATATGTCTAAGGCATCATCATTTTGCTATTCTGTCGGGCCATGTACACACATTAGGGAAATATAAAAATATTTCACTTTTGTGCGAATTGAACCCATGTAATAGATCACTCACAGACTTGAACCTAGATAATGGATGTCGCAGGCTTTTGCCCACTACTCACTATACATGTAACTACAATATATGTCGCAGTTTTTTCTCTTTGTTCAGCCATGTCCTGTCCATCGCATTTCCTGGATAGCGCTAATGCCAGCCTTATAGTTTTCGAAGGCATATCCCAATTGGATACTTGCACGGGATCTATATAGAGTTCTTATATTCCAAGTGCACATCCGTAACTCGTGGTCCTTATAACGTTTGCGAGGGTCGTCAACACATAGGGGTTGTTTATTTTTGTTGTTTAGGTGGCGGGAGACAAACCCTGTTCATTGGATATTTGCATTTCACCTACTGCCAGGATATTTGATTGCAGCCGCTCATCATGAATCAGACGCTGACTAGGATACCATATGTCGAACCTGGGGTTTCGTCTTTTGGTTTCTATGTTTGGCTTATCCGCCTTCTAAGGACGAAATAATGTGCCCGATAGCTTCATGAGCTTCAGCGACATCAGTCACCAACCAAACCGGAAACGCATCAGTGGTAGCATAACCAATCAGGCTAATCATTCGACAGCCTTGACTTCAGCCGCTAGATAAAAAATATTCATAGGCACATAATTGAGAACAGAATGTTCCTAATCTTTGGCTCCCGATTCATTCTTTACTTTATCTGTGAATCTAAATTTAAGCAAAGCTTGCAATAAAAAAAGTTTTGAATTTTCCACCTAGAAAATTTCCCATTAAAAAAAAATATCCCCCGATATGTTAGTCTAGACACAAACCAAGCCAAAAGTACGAGTGTAAGAGTAAGTGCGCTGCCAAATGTAATGTCATGCTCAGGGTTGTATTTCATGGATTTGCCAGTCTTGCACTTTGGCTTTTCTAAATTTACTTGTTATAGGGTTCAGAACTACAATATGTAATAGACAGGCTCCACCTAGAAAACTTCCCTTTAAACCAAACCAAACCAAAAGTACCCAATATAGTTGATAATAATGGGTTGTAATAAAGTAGTTAAAAAAAAGTTATTTTAAATTTTTCATTTAGCCCCCATCCCGCAACGTGCGATAAGGAACTTCGTTCCAATTACTGTAAAAGTGGAATAGACGATAAGACTGATTTAATATTGGAGCGTATGCATTATTTTCGATATTCATACGCTCAGTGTAATCCATAATTTAAATCATCGTTGCAGAAATAAAGAAAAATTGAGTTATACATTTTTTTTTTTCATTCCAAAGCTTCAACCCCTTTACCACATTTGTTTACCCTTTACCAGTTGGAAAACCCCATATCTAAACAAAAGCCTAAGAAGAAGGCGTTTGTGTTGAAATGTTGATGTTGATGCTATTTCTGCTTCTATTTTTGCTCTGATGATTGCTGGTGCTGATGATGATGTTGCTGATGGTTTTAGCAGCAACAAAAACCCCAGAACCAGAGAGGTATTGAAGCGTAAGCAAAGCCTTTATTGCCTTTTGTTAAACTTTCTGTTTTTCCAGTTGAGGTTACTTTTGTTGTTGTTGCACATGGCTGGTTGGTTAGTTGGTCTTCGCTCGCATGACTTGTGAGTGCTAGTTGTGTGCGTAACTGTGGTTACATGTGTGTTGGCAAACAAATAACTACAAAGACACGTACAAGTATTCATATAAATACCAGCACATTCGTCTGAGATAAACCAAGTGTGTTCGTGTGTGTGCTGGCCTAGATATTGGGTATGTTATTTATGTACTTAAGCTTTGATTTTCGGTTTAAATTGGTTACATGGTCACAAATCACAATAAACAAGATGACAATTAAAATGTAAAAAACCTTAGTAGTTTTTAAGTTTAGTTCCTTGAAGTTATGAATCTTTGATGTATGTAATGTACGTGTAATCAAATAATGAAAGACATTTGTATATTTCCTTATTATTTTTGAAATTTGGTACAACCTAGATTTTCTGCAACTACAAAAATTTTAATAATTTTACAGCAAAATTCGCTTTAAGGGGCAATAGGCACCGCACATGGCATAAGGAGTAGTTTTATCCTTCCATTATCTGTTTGGCTTAGCAAAATCTAGAAGCAATATGAGTGCAGCACAAGATGTCTTAACTGACCATAAATGCAATCCTTTATGGAGTATTTGACTTTGCTGAAATGTAGTCCAGCTAAGTTTCGTAGCGATTCAGATCCATAAACTTTGCTTAGTTTCGAATCAGTGGGATTGACGGCTCAGTGAATAAAGCCCTAACGAACTAACGCCTAATTTTTCAAAATGAAGGAATGCCTAAACAAGAACGTCTAAGAAGAAAGTGAAAGAACGTCTAACTTTAAAAATGAAGGAAAGTCTAATTTTAAAAATGAAGGAAAGTCTAAATATTTAGGGTTTCTTTCATTATGAATTAACACCTAATGAAAGAAAACCTAACAACTGGAATTTGGAATTGTTTTTATAACTTTAAAAACTAATAATTTTCCCTTTTACAGAATGTTTACAAGATAGTGTATGCATTTTGTAAAAGGGAAAATCAATTGCTTTTATAATTTTAAAAAATAATAATTTTCCCTTTTACAGAATGTTTACAAGATAGTGTATGCATTTTGTAAAAGGGAAAATCAATTGCTTTTATAATTTTAAAAACTAATAATTTTCCCTTTTACAGAATGTTTACAAGATAGTGTATGCATTTTGTAAAAGGGAAAATTAATACCATTATTTTAACATTTTGTAAAAGGGAACTTACCTTTCGTAACCATTGCTTTTCATAATAAATCATGAACAATCAAAAATGAATAAAACAATCAAAAATGAATAAAACAATCAAAAATGAATAAAAATCACACTTTTAGCAAAATGAAAAATCGCCTAACATTAATGAAAGAAAGCCTAACAATCAAAAATGAATAAATATCTAATTAGGCGTTTTTTCATTTTTGATTGTTAGGCTTTCTTTCATTGTGAAAAATCACCTAACAATTTTAATGAAGGAATGCCTAAAATATTAGACATTCTTTCATAATGAACAACCGGCTAATTCCTATATAATTTTTTGTTGCAATTTTTAGGCATTATTTCATTTTTTTTAGGCGTTAGTTCGTTAGGCCTTTATTCACTGAGCCGGGATTGACCGCTCTTCCAACAATATTGGTTTTACGATAAATAAAGTCATAGCTACATTTATCTTTGATTTATAATTAATATTGATTTTCCTCAAAGACAATATAGTGTCAAAATGTTTGTGCGCCGACAAAAAGATACCACAATTGGCTAAGCTTAACTTTGTCGTCCATTATTATAAAGTGATTAGTATTTTTTCAAGCTCCATGCCCACGAAATTAGAGGCGTTAGCAAAGAAATGTAGAATTTTTAGTTCTGAATCTATTATATCTAATGGTTGATTTATTATACGTTTTCATGGAGATTTATTCTAGTGGCCAAATCCCGCGACGTAGTTAGAGAGGCCGCCTTCAGGTATATCGGATACCACAAAATCAAAATATGCGGGCGAATCAAAACACGTGAATTTTACCATGTACCAAATGCAAGGTTTTGGTTTAGGCAATCTACCAGACCAAAAAATTATGAAAGAATATGCACGCTGAAAAATATCGGCGCCAGCAACATATAGAATTGATGATCTGGTTGATGGAATTGAAAACCCTGATCGGTTCTGTTCCTGATCATTACAATTTTTTTGTTCAAGGTAAAGAAGATTTTGCCTGGATATAGAGGCTATATATATATTTAATTAAATTAAATTTAACTTATTAAAACGAAGTTCCTTATCGTACGTTGAGGGATGGGGGCTAAATGAAAAAAAATTAAACAACTTTTGTTTTAACACTATTATGCTAAATCCCACTATTATCAACCATATTTTTTACTTCTGCTTTGGTTTGTGTCTAAACTAACGGCTTGGATCATATAGAAAGAAATTAACTAGATGTCTCACATAGGTTGTTATGGCTGGTCAAAATCAAAAAAAATTGGTGCCAATCGGACCAAATCTTCTGTTACCTCCCATACAAAAGTTTAAATAGACTTCAAAAATGCAACGCGAAGTAACATCATACTGTGCGAATTCTACAATACTTCATAATCGTTTTATTTGCAAGTAATAGGTGTAAAATTTAAAAGAAATCGGATTACGGATTCTGGTACCTCACATACAAAACATGCAACGGGTCTCGAATATTAATCATACATTATCACCCTATCAGACAGTCTAATTTGTATCAAACCTTTTAAATCATATTTGTCCAATTCAGACTGTCCAATTTCTACCAAAGTTTTCAGAGCATATTTGCCTTCAAGCTGGAATATTAGTGCTAAATTTGAAAGCAATCTTCCATACCAATCGGTTTACCTATATTTTTTCATCGCCAAAAACTTATTATCAAATTTGAAACAAATCTGATCCGGGATTCTGGTACCTGTCATACAAAAGTTGCAATGGGTATTGAAAATTTATCATGATGTAACAGCCTATTACCCAGATTACCCGATTTTTGACGAACTTTCCAGAACATGTTTTTTAATACTGAAACCTCTGTGCAAAATGTTGTACCTTAGATGCAAAGGGTTAACACGAATGTCATTTATTGCAACTACCCTTCGGAAGAATTGTCGGAATAAGTTTCTTCTAATGTTCATTTTATTTCTAATTGATCATTTTCATCATCACAGCCACTATTTAATATATAGTTTGGAATATCTACAATACTTCTCCTTTTGCTGGGAATAGAGTTATGCCTCTCTGAATTGATGAATGGATCTGACATAATTATTAGTCGGGTCATTAAATCCTCACGGGATTTTTTCTTGTATGGGACAAAGAATTATTTCGAATATTTTGATAGTTGGTTTCAAGTGCATGTAATGAAAATACCGTTAATATTGTTTTGCAAAATAAGAAAATTAATATTTAAAGTACCTATTCGTAATTGAAAACAATTAATTACTTACGCGTGGATTAGTTATTTGTGCACATTACTCGGCATGTAGTACTATCTGTACTGGATCCAATATATTTTCTCTGTTATTCTAAAGAGTTCTTTAAAAGTAGCATTAATTTCCATGTCATAGGATAGGACTCTCACTATCACCCCAAAGTATTCAATAATATCTTTATGGGCAACAATTATATCAGCTGACAATTGGCTACCAGAAACAAATCGACGAACAGTATTTTCATCGTTGGTAGTACTACAACCAGACTTTAACCATATCTATTAACAGCCCAGTATTTGCCCTAAACTGTCTTTGAATTCTGGTTTTAGTGTCAAGATATTCTTCTTCTTTTTAACTACGCGCCATTTTTTTAAGGGAAGCCGATAAGCAATATATAAAATGATAATAAAAACAGTGAAGGTAAGAAAGGCAAAATTTGTATATACTCGTATCAACATTTGGAATATATTTCATATTATCATAATGCAATGCAATTGGAAGAAAACTTCAAAACCCATAGAATTTCTTTCAATAACGGGGCACTTGAGTTTTTCAAATTGTTCTGTTACTCTTTTGTATTCACCACGCATGAGCATGAGTTGAAATATATAAAATATAGTGTATATATATTATACAATAAAATATAATGTAATATTCAATAATCTTCAAATATATCAAATAATATGTACTAAGAAAATACTAACATTGCTAATATTAATATTAAGTAATATAATACCAATATTAAAATGTAATATTCAAATATGTTTACAGGGACATGACACCATACAGTGGAAGAAATAGAAAAGAATGTGAAAACATAAACAAACCTGTTAAACCAATGTAACTAGATTCATTAGACAAAACAATTATTTCACGAAGATTATTATTTCAATTATTTCAGTAAGACAGTTGAACAGACCGGTCAGTGGATGAGTGGTTTAATGTGCAGCTGAGAACAAATCACAAATCGTCTACCGATCTGAGTTAAAATCTCCTTCTGAGTGATTAATTTTTTTTACTGATTAAAAATTGTACTGATTCTCTAACTTGTAAGAAATTACAAATTTTGCAAATAAAAACAGAAAGATATATTGCAATCAAATCCTACAGTTACGACTAGCAACTTCAATTAAAAACACAATTTCGTACTAAATCTTTCAGCAATTTATCATAACTTATTTAATGAAACATATATTTTATAGACTCAAACAAAAAATTGCTAATAATTTCTCACAAAAATGATGTTCCGGGCTTTTAGCAATAATTGCACAGTGCAATACGAAAAAGTATAATCATATACGGACACCACTATGTGATTAAAGACCAAAAGTTTTGCCCAAAGTCATGCATTTTTCTCTATGGGCCGCCAAAGATTTGTGACCTCGGTGTCATTTTAGCAAAAAAAGTGATCATTTTGTTAGGCTCATATCTTGCAATTTCTCTCTGAGGCATAGTTGTACCTCTTGTCATAAAGACCAAAAACTGTGATCATATAAATCAAAAAATCACATGAGGTGTCATGGGACACCCGGTAGGAACGAAGTTCCTTTCGCTATATACTATGTACCAGTTAGTTATCTTCGTTTTGTAAGGTCCCTGACCCCTCGGGGTTGTTCATGACCGTATAAGTAAGTAAGTAAGTAAGTAAGTTAGTTCCAGCACGCATAAACCGCCCATTGAAAAGTAAGATAATTTAAATGGATCTTTAAGAAAAGGTACTTTTTGTAAAATAAAAAATTTTTTTTTAGAACATTGTTTTTCCTTCAATGTATTTTTTTTAAAAAAAATTATATTTTTAGGTCCTTTTTATAAGAATATGTATTATATTTCCCGGAATATGTAGTCCTTTTTTAAAGAGAGGTACTCTTTTATTAAAAGAAAATGTTTTTAAGAGAAAACGTACCGTTTCAGTGAGTATAAAAGTTTAAATATAGTTCTGTAAGAAAAAGCCATCAGATTCTGACTTTTTTCTTACAAAGAAGTACTTTTGTAAGAACAAGTACTTTTTAAGGAAGTGGTACTCTTTATTATTGAGTTACTTTTTAATAAAATTTACTTATTTTCAGCAAGCCTACGTATCGCAAGAAAAAAGGGTAATATTTTATTTTTAAGAAAAGGTGCTTTTAAGAAAAGGAATTTTTGTAAAATTGGTATTTTTATAACCAGGTATTTTTTTGAAGAAAAGTTTTTTTAAGAAATGGTATTTTTTTGAATTGGTCCTTTTTTCAAGAATAGGTAAATTGTTAGGAGTCGGTAGATAGTAGATATTGTCCTATTAAATGAGACAAAATTAAACCATAGACACAATGTAATATTTCAAAATTATAAAATAATAAACAAATATTGAATTGATGCCACAAGGGGTTGGAGAACTGCTATATTAATCAAGAATAACATACAATACTACAGTCACGATTACAAGAGTATATATTCGCTAGATGCTTTAGAGACATGCACCATAAAGACATCCGTTGACTGCGACAACTTTTTAGTTATTACATGTGCATACTATCCGGCCGGCAATATAAATTCAATACGAGCAGACTTGCAAAACGTATTTGATTTTATGAGTCTTCAAAATTCAAATAACTACTGTGCACTAGCGGGAGACTTGAACTGCAAGCACACAGAATGGGGTAATACTGTTAATATCGCAAAAGGCAATATTCTAAAAAAAAGTCAACATCGAATTCCGTACACTTCCAACATGTTTAGCGAAGCCCGCTTTCCTTAGCCGTAATTATATCATAATGTCTTCCATTGAAGCCAGCACACTTCTCAATGGCATGACTATAACAAAGCCAACATGAAAGAACACAACCCTCATATACGACCCTGTCTGTACAAATCGAGTAATAATTACCAAATCCTAAAAGAATGCAGAATAATATTGGTTTGTACACTGAGTTACAGCATAATACGGCTAAAAAATAGTTGTTTAAAATTTTTTCATTTGTCCCGCATCCCACAACGTGCGATAAGGAACTTCGATCCAAAAACTTAATCTTCAAGGCCAAAATCGCAAAAAACTTTAAAAAATTCGATTTTTTTGTACCTTTTTTCCATTGTTTAGGTTTAGGTCCAAACCATTCCAAATTCAAGGAAACAATCAAGTTCAAAAATATACACAAGATCTCAATAAACAACTTTCTAGAACTATGAACTAGGACTGATTTTTAACACCCTTTAGGTAGCACTTAGGTAGCGTTTAGGTAGCTGCAAAAGTGAAAAATTTGTCGAAAATCTTTACTTCAATATTAAGATACTATGCTATCTATTACAAAAATAATAAAAAAAATATTCGTATTATGTATGGACTTGCAAATCGTACTCTCTTGAGTTGTGGATCCAAATAGTCGTCCGAATCGGACCCTGATTCAGAATCGGACTCCCTCCATCATCAGCTTTTTCTACTTCAAATACTTCATTAACATCATACAGGGTGATCTTGTGACTCCACCAACATACCTGATATGAACTAGAAAAGAAATCTAAAAAGAAAAATTTTCACACTTTAGTATTCTGGTATTTTGTTGCCAATGCGAAGTAGAAATTTTATAAAAAATTTCAAGGACATTGAAACAGGACTAGGTCCTTAAAATCGAACAAATCCAATATCCGCCATGTATATGAAACTTTCAGAAAATTAACAAAAGTTTGTAAAATTTGCATACTGCTTTGCGTGTGCTGCTGCGGTCGGTGAGATAGCATAGTATCCCATAGTGTCCCACTTCCTAGGAAGTTAATATGTTCTAGAAATTTGACCGTCGGTGGTGCAATGGGTAGTGTGCACGCCTCTTGTACAGGAGGTCCTGGGTTCGATCCCTGCTCCAACCACCTTAAAATATCTTTCGACGACGGTCACCTCGCTTAGTGCTGGCGACACTATCGAGTATATAGCCATGAAAAAGCTTCTCAAAATACCGTTCGGAATCGGTGTAAAACTGTAGGTCCCAATCAGTGAGTGAAAACTGGAAAGCGCACAGATCATTGATTGTGAGAAGTTCTCCCCGGTCCCTTCATGGGATGTAATGGGAAACCATTTATTTTATTTATTTATTTATTTATTTAGAAATTTGTTTAGTGCGATCTTAGGTATATTTTTTCCTCGAATTTTGATCGATTTGATACCTATGGACCTGAACAGGGGGAAAAAGGTAAAAAATCGAATTTTTTAAAGTTTTTTGCGATTTTGACCATGAAGATGAAGTTTTTAATTTTATATGTTCACAATTTTTGTTTTTATGATAATAGGCTGAACTTTATTTCAGAGAGTAAATAAAAATTCCGAACGGTTTGCAAGATATGAGCCTGACAAAATGATCCCTTTTTTACACCGAGGTGCCAAATCTTTGGGGGCCCAAAAAAAAGTGCTTGACTTTTGGTATTTTATCACATAGTATATGGTTATATTTCCATGACTTCAAAAATTACACACAGAGCTATTATTTTTCAAGTTTATGCACTTTTTGAATTGTTTTTGAATTTTACGGTTTAAAAAAAATACTCAATATTACATTAATTTAATTAGTTATTTGAACGATATTTAAAAAAATAATAAGGGGTTTTGATAGCAATAATATAAGTAGATATCAAAAACAGTAAAATGTTACAAAATTACCTGAAAAAACAATTTTTAGAAATTTTATTCCAAATTAAAAAAAATAGACATTTTTACAAAATTTGCTTTTCCACATTTGTACATTTTTTAATTTTCCACACTTGTGCGCCTCGTTATAATTTGTGTTGCAAACATTTTCGTTAATGTAAAATGGTTGGTTTACGTTAAACCCTAGATCTTTCAAAGACAAATAATTATTTTTCCTTTTTTTTTGTAAGCGAAAAAACGTTTCACAATAGTTATGTCAAAGAATGCTGAAAGGATGCTGCTGGCATAGAAAACTGTATCAGATAGTATCAGAACGGCAAGTTTCAACATCATGTTCCGTAAATTTACTATAATACAGTACTATGGACCAACAGAACCAGAAGGCGACTATATTTAGTACCAACTTGATGCGGTATTTAACAGTGTCCTAAGAGGCGATATTAAGATCGTCGTTGGCGAGACTTTGCAAAATATTATATGGAAATACAGTCTCGGGTCTGAGAGAAACAATAATGGTGACATACTGGTTGACTTCTATTTACGCCACCTCTTGTTTCTATACGACACGAAATATCCCCACAAAAACATTCATAAATATACGTGGGAGTCTAAAGATGGTCGCACGAACAACCAAATAGACTACGTGATTATCAACAAGCAATTTCTTACATGCTTAAAAATTTGTCGCTTTTTGTTGTTTGGGTGCAAATATAATGTGTTTGTAGCTTGTCGCAAATATATTATACTTGTGCCCAAACTTATTGTGTTTGCTAGGCAATATAACATGTTTGGGACAAAATGATTAATAGGTTATAATATATGTATTTGTGACCCAAATATGGGTTTGTTTGTTTAAATCTGCTGAAAACCAAAACATGGCACGATATTAAAGAAAAAAAGCTGAAGATTTTCAATTCACGAAAACAATACTCCCAAACATATACATAGTTGCTGCAATATTTTCCTGGGGCTGAAATTTAGTCAGCGTATTGATATGAAAGCCAGACGTGGTGCCGACATTGACAGTGACCATATGGCAATGTCTTTCGTGACATACGTAACATTCGCAGAGTTTTTACAACATTAAAATTATTCTATCTCGTGAACTGTTGAACATAGAGCTATAATTTTTTTTTTGGAAAAATTATTTAGCTTAAGCTTAATTAAAATCAGTGATTTAATTGAAAAAAAAATTACTGAATTTTGGCTGTAAAAATGGTGTAATTTGTCGTGACTGACGTAACGCATTTGTTCACCAATAATTCAGGTCACTTTTCCAAATGGCATTTCTCTAAAAGTTTCAATGTGAAGTTTATTTTTTTTGTCCGGATATCTTCTTCTATGTCTATAGTTTAGAATACAATCAAATTAATAATACAAAAAAATTATGCTCAAAAGATGTTGAGGTTTGAGCGAAATAAGTTCCGTGACTGACGTAACGTGACTGACGTAACATTTTTGGTATTGAACAATTCTAATACGTTAAGATACATTCTGAAGCCGGTGTACATGTAATTGTATATCATTGTGTTTGATTTTTTGTTAGTTGGTATGAGTTCCGTATTTTAGGGTATGTTTGGGCGGATGATCACCATCATCACCATCCATCATCTTCGTACGCTATTGTAAATTGTACGAAAATGAGGAATTATAAAAAGACATTGCCATATGTTCATATGTTACTCATGGGCGTTCTGAGACATTGCCCAGAACCGAGCTGAAGAAAATTATGCGGTTTGCGAACACAGTGCGTACACTGTTTCAACCTTTGGGAACAAAAAATCGTTGAGCGTGGCACGATAATGCTCGTCATTGAGGGTAACAGCGGTTCCTTGCTCATTTTCGAAAAAAATTGGGCCTATGATGCCGCCTGGCCAAAAATCGCACCCAACAGTCACTCGTGAATGCATCGGTTTCTCCTCGACGACATGTGGATATTCCGAACCACAAATGCAACAATTTTGTTTAGTAACGTAATCCCTGGGGCGAAAATGAGCTTCATTGGGAAACATGATTTTTCCGTAACTCGCTCAAAATTTAGCGAAAAGAAGTGCGATAAATGTTCAGTTCTGCGAACGGTGGCGAGTTGATGTTGACGGCTGTTCAAACACACTATCAGCTAAAGCGACAATAATTTCCACTGAACGCACGCGACGAGCAGGTACACGAGTAATTTTGTTGATGCGTTGATGGGGCTCTATTTCAGTCGAATTTATTTCGTAGATTTCTGACAGTTTCAGTTGAAGACTCAGAACTTTGGTAGAAAGTTTTTTATTTCCCAATATATTTTAGAACTTAAGGCGACGCATTTTGAAAATGTCTAGCCTTTAACAAATAACATGTCACTTCATAGATTTCAAATCGGCCATCTGCTTCGAAATACCAGGAGGTTCAAGTCCCAAATTTTACATGTCCCACCCCTTATTTATTTATTTATTTTATTCAACCTATCTGTTCTCATACACATTTGATTTACCCAATTAGGTAAAATCATCGTTGAGCAAATATTCCTTTGGACGTTTTGTACTCCTTTTTGAGTGTGAATACTGTTTTTTATGCATTTCAGCTAACATACCACCTGTGTTGTCACTAGATCCAGAACTGAGATCTAAATCAGAGTTGGCAGATATGACACCTAATGCCATTGGACAACCAATTTCAGCAAATTATCAGCGAAATAATTCGTTGGCAATGTCTTTTGCGTTTGTCTGATGGGGCCAATAATCATAATGAGGCTTTAGGTGTGTAACTCTGCGGTTTTATATGAGTTGTGTAAAATCCGGAAAACCCGGTTAATCAACTTGAAACCGGTTCTTCGAAAATAAAATTTTTTATCAAACTGTCATACGGTTAACCGGCCGGAATTCCGTTTAATCGGTTTCGGTTTTGAATACACTAATAGAGATACAATATTACGATAAGAAAAAGGCTGAAGATTTGTAATGTTTCTCTTTGACAGGGAAAAATATTTTCAGAAATTTTCAGAATGTGAGAAATTCTTCCCAGTCACTTGGTGAGATCTAACGGGTTTTTTTATATTTAATATTTGAACAGACTGCTGTGTTTGAAATATTCAGCCGAACTGAGTTTGGTAGTAACTGAGATCAAGACAAAGTTACTGGTTTCGACGTCCAAAGTCTCCACTAACCGCTGATAATCGTTTAACTTTTAGGTTGTTGACGAATTTATTTTCTTCAGATTTGCCGTAAACAAAATATCAGCTTTGAGATCCAATGGATAATTTGTGGGCAAGAAGGTACTACTCTGGGCTAAGCAAAGACTAGAGAGATAACGCCTCTAATGTAATGTGCGCGGCTCTTGTGCATGAGAACGTGGGTTCGGTTCCTGCTCTGACTACCTTCGCTTAGTGTCGGCGACAGTATCGAGTATTTAGCCGTGAAAAAGCTTCTCCAAAATATATATTCACCTATAGAAACCACGTACAAATTTCCAAGCTGTATAACCTAAATCTCGATATCGGCACAGTGCAGTGTATCTAAATAATGTGATATCGCTGGTATTTAATGCCCTGTCTGCAGTATGAATAAGGATGTACCAGTTGTGAAGGCTACTCCAATTCGAACTCGAGGGAAATAAAAAAAATTTTAGCCAGGACCCCGATGGACGGATCAAGTGAACGCAGATCAGCAAAAGCTTGGTGTTACCAATTGGTGAGAAAATGTAAAACATCAAGCCGGATGATGAAATATAAAGTCCCTAAGCTGTGGCCCATTAAATAAGTAAGTGAACCAAACTCGTTGACGGTTTTTGCCCAGATTCTTCCGATTATTTGCAAACGGTTTGTCTGATTTTGATGAATCGTAATAATTTTTTTAACAAGTCTGTCTGTCAAGTGCACAAGTAGTATTTCAAAATCCTCATCTCGTAAAAATTGCGGTTAGTTATACTCTAATACATCCCAAAATAACAAAACTAAAACGCAAATGGAAAATAATTTTTCCGCTGCGACTGAATTTTACCCCATTACATAAACCCTTACATTTACTTCCCATCTTGCCCACCATGTGTCATCACTTTCCATCTATGTATGTGTAAATACATGTATATATTTATTGTTTCACATTATGTGTTCATTATGACTGGTCTCATATGGGGAGGTAGTGAAAGATAGACGGCGACTCTATGTTTGTGTTTGAATGTGTTTGTTTTTGTTGTAGCTGTATGATTTATAAATAAAACTACATATTAGACCTGAGTAATATTGTATTTGTAAGTGTGTGTCAGTCTCTGTTGAAAAATTGGGTGTGAAATTGTAAGAAATCTAACATCTCATTTAAGCGACAAATTACCTTTTTCTGGGATTATTATCACCCCACACTAAGCCATACAGACCAAAGTACTACCAGGACCACACATATTACACCACCTTACCCAGCAAAACACAGTACCACTATAATTACTCGTTTGGTCTATTATTAGTAGTGATTATCTGTTCGACTCATTTTTATTATCATCGTTCATGTTGTTACATTGTTTCAAATTAGGGTTCTTAATTGATTTTTACCCATACGGTTGTCTCAGGCCAATTTCACCCACAAACACACACAGGCAAAAAAACTGTTTAATTAGTCGTTTCTATTATAAGAAACAATTAAGTCATAGAAAATCACATGTTTCGGAGCTATAAAAATAAATTCAATAGAATATTGTCGTTGCTAATTGAAAATTAAGAGATATTTAAACGACAATGATTATAGGGTACGTATGAGTGATTCTAAATTGATTTTAAAAATAGTTGCCAGGACTCATACAACATGGGGTTCGAAAATGAAGACGATAAAAACGGTTAATGAGAATAAAGTAGGTCAGCTAAAATCTATGAGATTGTAGTAAATAAACGAAGTAAGATTTAGGTAAATCTTTCAAAGTTGTATAAAAAGATATTTTTATTACTAATGATTACATTATTTGTTTTGCAGTTAGCAATACATTAATTTACATACCAGTATCGTAGAAAATATTGAGCTTTAAATGATATTGGCAACACTTCAAAATACAATGATTGCTGGTACAGAAAATCAATTTAAATAGATTTTAGCGAAACTTTTTAATAAGGAATACGAAGGTGACTAACTGGAAGATATTATTTTAATATACTAGCAAGAACATAGTTATATACGAATGAACCCTACAATATTGACAGCTACGAAAGATTTACTCAAATAAGACTTTCATGAACAATCACAGTACAGTAAGCAAAGAAACTGTATATATAAATATAATGGAAAGGGGAAAAAATACATGAGATGTCAGGGGACACCCGGTTGGAACAAAGTTCCTTTCGATATATATTATGTACTACTTAGTTCCAACACTTCTAAGGCGCCTGTTGGAAAATACTGTAATTTAGATGGATCTTTAAGAAAATATACTTTCTGTAAAATGATAAACTTTTTTTAAGAAATTTTTTATTTATTGAATGTATTTTTTTAAAAAAGGTATATTTTTTGGTCCCTTTTGTAAGAATATGTATTATATTTTCCCGAAAAGGTCCTTTCTTTGATGAGAGGTACTTCCTTTATTAAAAGCTAATGTTTTTATGTAAGTCAAAAACTAAGAGTATACATTTTTTTTGTACAAGGAAATACTTTTTTTTAAGAAAATTTACTTTTTAAAGAAGTGGAAATAGTTTTGGGATAAGGTTATTTTGTTAAGAAAATATACTTATTTTCAGGAAAGCTAGTACATATCTCCAGAAAGAAACGAGAAGGAATTATTTTAGTTTTAAGAAAGGATACTTTTAAGAAAACGAATTTTTGTAAGAAAATTTACTTTCGTAAGAGAAAATATTTTTTGTTTTTTTGAAGAAAAGCTCTTTTCACGAAAGAACAAGTACAATTTTAAGAGTAGGTACTTATCTCAAGAAAAGTTATTTTGTTTTACAAAAAAGGCACCCTTTAAAGTAAATTTAGTTTTTTAAGGAAAGGAATTTGTTATAAGATAATGTACTTTTTTAAGAAAAGGTACTTATTTAAAAAAATTGGTTTTTTAAGAAAAGGTGCTTTTTGCAAGAAAATATAAATTTTTAAGCAAACGTACTTCTTTAAGATAAGGTATTTTGTTAAGTAAAGGTGCTCTATTTAAGAATATGAATAGGTATTTTTTATGAGAGAATTTACTTATTTTAAGAAACCGCACTTATTTAAGAAAATTTTATTTTTTTAAACTTCTTTCACTTTGACTTTTCAAAATTTACTTTTTATTCGCTTCAAACAACAATATGTAACAGACTGGCTCCACCTAGAAAATTTCCTATTAAACAAGAAAATTCCCCCCATATGTTAGTCTAGACACCAACCAAACCAAAAGTACGATTGTAAGAAAGAGTAAGTGTGCTGCCAAATGTCGTTCCATGCTCAGGGTTGTATTTCATGGATTTGCCAATCTTGCACTTTGGCTTTCCTAATTTACTTCTTATTGGGTTCAGAACTACAATATGTAATAAACGGGCTCCACCTAGAAAACTTCCCGTTAAACCAAACGAAATCAAAAGAACCCAATACAGTTGATAATAATGGGTTGTAATAAAGTAGTAAAAAAAAGTCATTTAAATTTTTTTCATTTAGCTCCCATCCCGAAACGTGCGATAAGGAACTTCGGTGGTACAATGGTTAGTGTGCGCGTCTCTTGAACAAGACCCTGCTCTGACCACCTTAAAATTTCTTTCGGCGGCGGCCACCTGGCATAGTGACGGCGACACTATCGAGTATAGAGCCATGAAAATGTTTCTCAGAATACTGTTCGGAATCGGTGCAAAACTGTAGGTCCCAATCAATCAGTGAGTGAAAACTGGAAAGCGCACAGCTCAGTGATTGTGAGAAGTTCTCCCCTGTCCCTTCATGGGATATAATGGGAAACCATTTACTTATTTTATAATTACAACCCATTATTGTCAACTATATTCGGTACTTTTGGTTTGGTTTGGTTTAAAGGTTAGTTTTCTTGTTGGAGCCTGTGTATTACATATTCTAGTTTTGAACCCAATAAAAAGTAAATTTCGAAAAGCCAAAGTGCAAGACTGGCAAATCCATGAAATACAACCCTGAGCATGGAATTACATTTGTCAGCATACTTACTCTTACACTCGTACTTTGGGATTGGTTTGTGTCTAGACTAACATATCGGGGGATATTTTTTGTTTAATAGGAAATGTTCTAGGTGGAGCCTGTTTATTACATATTTTAGTTTTGAACCGATTAAAAAGTAAATTTGGAAAAGCTAAGGTGAAAGAAGTTTAAAAAAATAAAATTTTCTTAAGTAAGTCCGTTCTCTTAAAAAAAGTAAATTTTATCAAAAAACTACCTATTAATATTCATAATCAATCTACCCTTTCTTAAAAAATACCTTATCTTAAAGAAGTACGTTTGCTCAAGAAAGTAAATTTTCTTAAATTTTCATATTTCTTAGAAAAAGTACGTTTCTTAAAAAAATTAATTTTTTTTTTAATAAGTACCTTTTCTTAAAAAAGTACAAATTGCCTTTTCTTAAAAAACTAAATTTTCCTTAAAGAGTACCTTTCTTGTAAAACAAAATAACTTTTCTTGAGATAAGTACCTACTCTTACAATTGTACATGTTCTTTCGTAAAAAAAACTTTTCTTCAAAAAAATGTAACTTCTCTTAAAAAAATACCCTTTCTAAAAAAAATTATTTTTCTTAACACTACCATTTCTTACAAAAAAATAATACCTTTTCTTTTCTTTTCTTGAGATAAGTAGCCTTTCTGAAAATAAGTAAATTTTCTTTAAACAATAACCTTTTCGTAAAAAGAGTGCCACTTCTTTAAAAAGTACCTGTTTTTAAAAAAAATACTTCTTTGTAAAAAAATTCATACTCTTAGGCTTTTTCTTACAGAATGCACTTCTTATTAAAAATTGTAGCTTTTCTTAAAAAAACATTAGCTTTTAATAAAAGAGGTACCTCTCATTAAAGAAAGGACCTCTTCGGGAAAATATAATACATATTCTTACAAAAGGGACCAAAAAATATACCTTTTTTAAAAAAATACATTCAATAAATAAAAAATTTCTTAAAAAAAGTTTATCATTTTACAAAAAGTATCTTTTCTTAAAGATCCATTTAAATTACAGCATTTTTCAACAGGAGCCTTAGGCGTGTTGGAAGTAACTAGTACATAATATGTAGCGAAAGGAACTTCGTTCCAACCGGGTGTCCCCTGACACCTCATGTAATTTTTTCTTACATCTGCTTTAACATTAGATGCAATATTGTCTAAATAAATAAAGCAATATTTAGCTCACTGAAATAATTGTTTTTGTTTTGTCACAAACAGAGCGACAACAAAAAGTATTGGATAGCATAGAAAACATATTTCACTCATTTTCCGCTCTCATGTCACGACAATGTGCGCAATATACTCCACAGATTTCATGGGGCTTAGTTTTGGAGAAATTCATGGGTAACAAGGTCAGTATGAATGGTGAGCTTTTATTTCCGCAATTAATAAACTGGGACTGGTGAACATGCACATGTGGTTCCAACAGAACGTTACAACTCCATACACAGTTCGCACTATTACAGACTAACCAACTGATCCGTTTTCGGGTCGCCTAATGAATCGTTCATACAGTTTGAGGTGTCCGGCAAGATCGGCAGATTTGACCGCGCTCCAAAGTTCTGTCTTCTGAGCTTTTACAAGAAATGGGTATATTTGGGACGCCATAGATTGTGCAAGCTATCAAAGAGATTATCGTATAAGGGTACGAGAAATATTCGCTTGAGCTTCAGGCCAGAACGATTGGAAATATGTTAGGAGACACCACAAAATACTCAACAATGGCGGCAGCCGCTATACCTATGTCATTCAAAGAAAAATAGTGGAATGAACTGAAAATAAAAAATGTAGAGAAATATAGCGGGTAAGTGGATTTGGGTCACCCAGTATAAGGAGTCTCACCACACAACTAAATGCCTCCTTAAAATAGACAAATGTATATGCCTCCATATTACTCCCATTTGAACCCAACCCATTTGTAAATCTAATATTTAGATGACGCTGTAGAGAGACCAAAATTGTGAATAAATTGTCAGATGTTACATTTCATGAATGATAGAAAAGTATCATGTAATATTAATGTACAAGAATTTTGTACTTTTGAGTTTTACGATCGCAAAAGAAATCATGTTTTACAAGTTTAGAAGAAAATGTAATCATACATCTCCGTTGATACGTTTTACAAAATATTCGAAATTTAAAATCTGAAACATTTCACAACCACATTTTAAATAAATTTAGTTTCAGATGCGCAAATTTAGTTTCAACTAGTTTATATAAGCGCGAATGTTAAATAAGAAACTGAAAATATGAACGTAGCGGAGTACTGACTGTGATACACTGCACCGGATTCTTTTCAAGGGCACTTTTTATAACGACATGTCAATATTTAGTTATGATTTCTATCTTAGTCGAATCCATCTTATTCTATGTTTTAGTTTGTCAGTTAGTCTAATACAGTCAGTCTAATATACATACAAATATTACATCCTATTTGCTTTTCCACACTTCTGTGATTCAGTTTTATATTCATCCACATAACACACATTTTTCTGCAATTTTAAATACGATAACCTCTGCATAAATAAAAAATGAGGTTGGAACACAATACAACAGAAGACACATTTTATACTCCTGTAAATCTAAGCAAACTTCTCGCATACTAGGATGAGTATTTGTACAACTGTCGTCGCTTGGTGTCTATGAAAAAAAAAAAAATATGTTGGGGTGGCACTAATAATATTTAGTATATTCATACTTCTTTAAATTTTTTTGATCTTAGACAGTAATTTAATGGTTGATCACTAATATCACTAATAGAGAAAAGTAAGCAATGATATTTTTAAATTCCATTCAGAAGTAGCTACGAAAGTCATAAATCTGCTATTTATTCGACTGTAAATGTTGTAATTTAAATACATGCTTTAAAATCGTGTACATATTAAGTTACGTAAGGATAAGTGACCATCACTATTGACATACGTAGTTCAATGACTAAGTGACCTGATATAGTTAACAAATGTTCAAGCCATATCATACATCATTCCGATATATGACCTCCTGCATGAGTCCTGCATGTGGATAAAGGCCCTAAGATCTTTCAGCTCAACGTCTCGAATATCTTTAAAACCAATGAATGAATAGTTTCCCATTACATTACAGCACGGGACTGGGGAAGGTTTTCACAACCATGGAGCTGAGCGCTTTCTAGCTGTATCTTTACTGATTTGGGACCGGGTTGCAACGGTTCCGAACGGTATTTTGAGCAGCTTTTGAGATAGTGACGCCCGGCATTGATCGACCAAAGGCTTTTATGACGGTCAAAGCAGAGATCGAACTCACGTTTTCATGTGTAGGATGATTCAATAATACAAAAGATTTCCATTTATACTTATATATAAATACCACCAACATTTGTAATCTTTTTATTTGTATTATATTATGCTTTTATGTATGAAACACAGCATCCGTTAAATGACCAGCTCGACTCCTCTGGCCACACAGTATGCGCGTACACAAATTTTCTATTCCTTTTTGGAATAGTTCGGGCTATCTTTGGTTTGAATCAGCGGGAGAGGTACGCAACAAGTTCGAGATTCCGGCAGGGAATCTCTGGCTTGCTACAGGATATACAAGACACAACCAGTGAACAGGCCGGTACCAAACCCAAGAACACACAGGTACGAAATATGTTTCTTGTACCAGCGGGAATTGTAGGCAACATGGTCGGGACATCACCGGCAGGAAATCTCTGGCTAGCACCAGGAGAAACAAAAAGCAATCAGTGAACAGGTGGTACCAAATTCAGGACCCACAGGCAGGGAATCTTTGTCTTGCATCTGGGGAAACAAAAGGCAACCAGGGAACGGGCGGATACCAAGTTCAAGTCCCCACAGGAAGGTATTAGCTGGATTGAATCAGCGGTAGAGGTAGGCAATAAGGTCGAGACCCCACAGGCAGGAATCTCTGGCTTTAACCAGGGATAATAGTTAGTGGGAGGGAGACTAGCTAGGGACTAGTACAATATCTTAATTTGATGTACTACAGTTATATTATTTTTCTTATTGCAATAAGTAAAGAGAGACTTACCCCTCTCCTAGGACGAAATGCAGAAGTTGCAGAGGTGACTGATTATTTTTTTATTTCTTCATTTAAAACATCGTTAACAGTCGAATATTGTCCCATTGAAATTTGAAAAGTCGGCTAAAATGCACGATTATTCAGGCTGAAACCTACTGACTACCTACTCTGTAGCGTGAATGCTTAAAAATTAAAATCAAAATTTAAGTGGCTTCTAAAAATGTGAAATCTTTCTCCTGAGTCGTTAAATCAACTACCTATTTGAAATTTCATCAGGATCTAAAATTATGGTGTTCTTTGGAAATTGATCGATTCGATTTTTTCCATAAGCAAACCTTGGAATTTTAATATTCAGTCTTCTTTACACAACTATTATTACTTCCAAAAGTACAACCACATTCACAAAATTTACAAACTATAAACAGACAGCACCCTAGTGATAGTATCTGTGTTTTGGGGTAATGCTTCACAATAGACACATCTAGGAAGAGCATCGTAAAACAACATGAAGACTGTATATTCCAACACTTATGAGTCATGACTGCCTCCGTTGTTATGGCGGCTATGACTACTGCTACTGCTGCCACTGGGCACTGAGTTTCAACGAGTTTGTTGTTTTGTAATAAATTTTTCATACATTTTTTTCTGCAAGTGTTTTCATCATGGTCCTATTTGGATCCTTTTTTTAAATCCTTGCCATAGCCACAAAAGAGGAAAGACATCTAACCACAGAAGAAGAAAATAAATAATTTATTTTGTATGCAAATCTAAAATTCACTGATTCTGCATGCCTCCCTTCCAACCTGTCCTATCTGTGAATGTGTTGTCTCAGTTATAATAATCGTCCACGCTTAAACACTTTGGCCTTAGCTGGCGAGTTAGTCACTCTGCAAACTGTCATTGCCACGGTGCAAACAATGGAGTAGGCGATGACAGAACAGAAAGGTAGGAAATCCAATTTTTTTTTGCATCAGAGTGATGGTGTCGGTAGACATGATACGTCGTTACAAAATTGTTGCCACATAATGTCGCCGTAATCTACATAATACAAAAGACCAGAGTGTAATTGTTGAGAGGTTTAGAGTTATAATTTTTTCATTTTTGTTCTTGTTCAAATGCAAAACAAAATTCCGAACTGTCTGTCGGAAATTGCAAAATTATTAGAGTCTTACGGAATTTAAATAAAAGTGAAATTAGAAATAAAATAATCGTTCATGTTCTGCATTTCATACCCTTAGAAATTCACAAAGTTTTCTTAGTTCACATCACTTCGGAGTTAGTGTTCTCAGGTACCTACTCACTGTGCTTGGGTTGGTACCATCTGCTCTTATTGTGGGAATAAATGACTGAATTCGTTCTTACGGATTTTCGGTTGAAACCAATTCGCATGTGTAAATTGCAAATAAAGTTGGTATATGTACGATTACCAATGGTACCAATTCCAGCCCACTGAGAAAGCATCTGACTATTAATTTGTCACGAAGATCGATGCTAGTCATACCAGTGAGTGTGATTTCCTAAATAATCAACTATTTTTCATTTAGAAAAATGTAGCAGATTTTGAAGATTTGTAACGGATGACTATAATGCAGTGCAGATCATTCACAGCAATTATTTATGAGACGTTAATGTTTCTTATCTTTTTTCCAGAAAATTCATACTACAGCCTTTGGCGATCTTTGCAATGGAGCGATACTCAGTTGAACATCGAGTAAAAGTATTTCAAACATTTTGTTAAAATGGTCGCTCTGCAAGATGTGCATTTCGCGCATTGCATGGTTATTTCAGTCAACGTAACCGTTTATCTGAAGAAAACAGTCACGAAACTAGGATTTAAATGCACGTTGGCGGACGATCGTTTCTAAGTCAAACTGTAACCTACTATCGCGGAATTAGTATTTTATGGTTTGCACACAAACTGCTCTGAAGTTCAGTGTGCGAAAGATTAAGTCAATCGTTGATTTAGAACTGGAAAACCTAGAAATTGCCAACAGAGGCCACACAAAGTTAATGGTCTCGACGATCAAAACCTCTTCTCGATTGATACGCCTTACGAACGTCGACCATCGTTTTTGCCTCAAAACAGAAACAACAAGGTAAGTTTAAAAATCAAGCGAACAGGTATCATTTTCGGATTAGCAAGTAGATTATAGATAAAGCTGTCGTTGGAAAAACGAAAATCTAATTATGCCAAACTCTCCTGTATATCAACATAGCACAAAAACTTGGGTCATGTCGCAATCAGAGGAAACAAATCTTGTAATATTGTTCCGTAAAATATATGAACCTATTATAGATAACGGCGAGGATCGACGTAGTTCGAACAACTGGCTGAGCCACCTAAATATCGACGTCGATGAAGTTAAGGCAATCAAAAGATAGATATCAGATATCATTGACTGGCACATGTCAGTAGAATATATAAAGATGATCTAATCCGCAAGGTATTCTAAGATTTTCCCGGCGAAAACAAAGAATAGGACCACCAAGACTCCACTTGAAAGATCAGGTGGAAAAATCCCTGCGATTGTTTGGTATGGTGGGTAGAGTTGCAGATCTAGTAGATGGCCAATAAAAGTATTTTTGAAAGTCACACACGTCACATTTACTTTAAAAAGTTAATATAAAACAACTAGCGTGAAGTTAGCCCACCATCGTAGCCCACATATTTCGATGGTGGGCTAACTTCACAGTAGTATATAGTAGTGTGAAGTTGGCCCACCTTCAAATTTTATTGTATTTAAATCAAACCAAGCATATAAATTTCATTGCACTGGTCATTAATAGTGTCATAATGTTCAAAATATGTACTCGAGATATCGAAAGAACACAAGGTCCTTTAAATGCAATTATCCTGCCCTATATATGCCATTATACATTAAATTGTCTGATATTTTTATCGAACAGGTTCACACCTTTATTTCCATACATATCTCTAGTGTTAATGATTAGAAATTTTTGTAAAAAATGTCAAGGATATTGAAAAAGGACTAGGTCCTTAAAATCGAAGAAAACCAATATCCGCCATATATATGAAAATTTCTCAGAAAATTAAAAAAAGTTTGGAAAATTTGCACACTTTAATATTCTGATATGTTGTTGCCAATGCCAAGTAGAAATTTTATAAAAAATTTCAAGGACATTAAAACAGGTCTAGGTCCTTAAACTCGAAGAAAACCAATATCCGCCATATATATTAAAAATTCATATATATGGAGGATATTGGTTTTCATCGAGTTTAAGGACCTATACCTTTTTTAATGTCCTTGAATTTTTGTATAAAATTTGTACTTGGTATTTACAACAACATATCAGTATATTAAACTGCGAAAATTGTCCAAACTTTTTTGAATTTTCTGAGAAATTTTCATATATATATGGGATATTGGTTTTCTTCGATTTTAAGGGCCTAGACTTGTTTCAATGTCCTTGACATTTTTTATGAAATTTCTGCTTCGTATTTCCAATAACATACGTGAATATTATTTGTGAAAATTTTCCAAATTTTTTTCTGAGAAGGTTTCATATACATATTTCGCGGCAATTCGTTTTCACCTATTTTAAGGATCTTGTCTTGTTTCATAGTTCTTGAGTTTTTATTTCTAAATTTTCTAGTAATAGCAAAACCATATAAAGAAATAAAAAAATTTTTATCTTTTTTAACCTTTGTTAACTTTTGCTGAAACGTACTTTAAAAATATTAAATTTCATCCTTTTTATGGATCTCTTCACATATCAATGTCCTGAATTTTAGGTTACACATAACATCCTGAATAAGGTAACTAGAATTGACTTTATAACTATACCAATCGATTTGGTCTATTTTAACGTTGTGCAGAAAAGTGGGCCAGCAATGGTGGGCCAACTTCACTTATAAAACATTAATGTGTGTGAGTATTAACTAATAAACTTAGTTTATAAATTAGTGTGCATCAAGATGGCTAAATCTATCAAGACTTTTAATTTTGTTACATATTTTACACTTTAAAATTAAATTTTAAAATTTCACACACGTCACATTGTGAATGGGGACTTACTTTAAAGCATAGATAAAGGAATTAAGTAGATATCCCACAGGCGTTGTCAAGTACTGCCACTAGGTGCTGTGTTGTCGTTTTGTAACTTTCATTGACGTTTCTCATAACATTCACTGACGTTTATTCAACAGTGTGGGACATTTTTTCAATACAAAAATAGATTCATTTTCCAGGTTGTACTATTCAAACAACTAATTTAGTTTTTTCATGTCGTTGTGTTCCCCACTTTCTAATTCAAATGCATTTGGTTATGAGCTTTTTTGGTGTATTGTTATTGTTGGTATTCGTTTGTGTTGACTTGAAAACCTTCGGCCCACTAAACAAAACAATAATGCCCGTTGATGTTGCCTACAACACCTACTGCTATCACCTGTTCTAAATACATCTCGCAAGGTACATTTTATTTGGGATCAAATGATATAATTATTGCTTTCAGCTCCATCTTGAAAATATCCCATTGGACAAGAAACTTCCCAAGGCATGTGCGATATCTAGTTATTTCTTTTATCTATGCTTTAAAGTTATTGCATTCACATTTTTTAAAGTTTTGTCTGGCAAACTGGCAATCTGGCAACACTTACTTGGCGTTGACACTAGAAATTATAATTTTACCTGGGCACATGTTTAAATTATTCTCCAGCTACATACAAATTAAAGATTTTGATTAGTCGTTTTAAAAGTTTTATTCTTTTAAAGAAATTGGATCAAATTTGAGAGTTTTAAAATCATGGATGAAAAGAAACCAATGTCAGCAGCAGAAAGAAAAAGAAAATCCAGAGCTAGAAAGAAAGTAAGTGATCCTGAATACCAGACAAAAGAAAATAAAAGAATTGAAGCAATCAGAAAAAATAGGATACGAGGTATGAATGCACAACAAAAAAAGCCTATAGGCTTAATGCAGCATTGCGTAAGAGGAAAAGTAGAGCTAAAAAGAATGAAGATGATGTTGTAAACAATGATGATTCTATTATTAGCATTTCTAAATCTGCTTATAGTAAACCTCAAGAACTTGGCAAAGCTATTAAAAAAGCTGTGAGAGCACTTCCTTCTTCTCCCACAAAGCGTAAAGCAGTTGTACATGGAGTTGCTAAACAGGTTGGACTAAAATTAATCAATAAAGTAGAAACACAACTTCATGGCAACATCTTAGCAGAAGAAACTGTAAATCAAATTAAAAATTGTTACTTTCGTAGTGATGTTGTGTATACTATGCCTGGAATGAATGATGATATTACTGTATATGATAGTGGTGGAAAAGTTAAGCTGAGGAAGTATTACTTAACGATGTATCTGGGAGAAGCCTACAGTTTATTTAAGCTGGACAATGATAACCTGGAAGTCGGATTTTCGAAGTTCTGCTTCCTAAGACCGCCAAGCGTTTTGGTTTTGCATGAAACACCTGCAGATCAATGCAAGTGCAAGATACATGAAAACTTTATTCTTAAGTTAAAGGCTTTGAAAATCAATTACAGCAATACATGGTGGCAAAGTATCTTGTGTGTTACAGAACAAAATTCACTTTGTTGGCAAAGCCAGTGCAATGAGTGCAAAGATGGCAGAAATTTTCCACAACAAGTTATATTTGGCAGGGAAAACCCTGTACAGTGGTATATTAGGGAAACACAGTTATGTGAAGAGAGGAGAGTTCTAAAGAAAGTACTGGATGAGGGTTGTGTAGAACAGCTAATAGATTTAGTATTGGAAGATTTTGGCAAAATGCGAGACCTTACAAATATTAAGAGACTCCAAGCAAGTGAATTTCAAGCTGACCAAAAAGATAAAAGAAAACGAGTCTTGCAGATAGATTTTGCCATGTCGTATTCAGCAGAATCTCAGCATGAAGTACAATCCGCATTGTGGAGCAGAGCAAGTGTTACACTGTACACAGCAGCAGTCGTCTATGATAGTAAATGTCAAACATACTTAATATGTTCAGATGCACCTAATATGGTCAAAGAAGTGGATGTTATATGGAGTGATGGGCCACCAAGCGAATTTAGGAATCGCTTTGTGGTAAAATTACTGAAAGTGCTCTCTGCTAAATACTCTAGACCTTTCCATTGGAAGTATTTTACCACTTCACATGGAAAAGGAATAGTGGATAGAATTGGTGGCTCTGCTAAATCTCTAGTTCGGCAGCTGGTTATGAGTTGCTGTGATAAAGCAATTATAGTTCATAGTTCCCGAGATTTTGCCTACGTAGCTGCGGAAGTCACACACGTCACAAGCATTTTTATTTTTTAATTAAATATCCATGACTTGAAATAATAAAACAGTAATTGATAGAAATTATTTGAAGTATCTGTTACCCATTTAAATTAAAATAAATATTATATATCAATATAAATTACAGAAAAAATTTAATTTGTAGATCAACCTGAAAATGTTCCTTACAAAACAGTCACACACGTCACATGACTTTAAAGTCGTTTCTATTTAAAGCAACAACTAAAACTAAATGCTTTTTACACTAAAATGTTCTGTCACTCATGCATAACAAAACCATATTAACAAGCTTTTCCCATCAATTTTAGGAGAGTGTATTTTTATTGTAAAACATTGTAAAGTGACTCCAAATGTCACACACGTCATTATGGAATGCGCCATTACATCGCATGAAGGGATTGGAGAGAGCTTCTCACAACCAGTGAGTTGTGCCCGCTATCTAGTTTTACACTCAATGATGGTGACCTACACTTTTACAGCGGTTCCGAACGGTAGTTTTAGTTTTTGTCACGGCTAAAGTGAGGTGACCTTCGTTGAAAGAAATGTGAGGTGGCCAGAGCAGGAATCTACCCCACGTTCTTATGTGCAAGATCCGCGCACAATAACCACCGACGGTCACAATCTTCATAGTCTCTATATATTGGACCAAAGCACATTTTATGGTGGGGAAAGTATTTTTTGTTGCCCCTCAAATCAAGGTTCCGACAGCTGGACCGTTATTAAAAAATTAATTTTTTATTAGTTTATCAAGGATTTTGTAATTTAACTAAAGACAATGTATACAATACTCGTATTAGTGTCATACGAAATCATATTAAAACGTGGCTAAGGGTACACAAAATATGTCAAAATACGTTGTGATATATCCTTTTTTCAGGGATATTCTGCAAAAGAAACTTTTTTTGTGAGTCGGTCTAATATATTTATAAATTAAATTGTGTTTGTTGAGTTGTGTGTGCCCTATAGGAAGCTAAGCCAGCGAACCAATCCTCTTACAAATGACACAGATTGAAGCTGCATGCCCGGGATTGAAAATATGCGGCCTGCGTATCTGGTATTTTAAGTGGGTGTGACCCCACCCATACGAATCTATTTTCGGAATCTCAATATCTGGAGAAGGTGGTCAGAGCCGGGTTCAAACCCGGGATCTCATGTACAAGAGCCGCGCACACTAACCATTGCACCACCGACGTCAGGGCGGATGGGTATAGCAAAAGGTTTTTAGAGCTACAAGGCTGAAAATTGGTACAAATGTATATACTACTGATGATGGTAAACCCAATTTGAAGCCGGATTTTAGATTTTGTGGGAAGAGGCACGTGGCAAAAGTATATTTTAGAGATAAAAGACTGAAAATGTATATAAGGAAATATGTAAAGGTTGGACACTGTAAATGTTATGACTGACTAATATCAGCCACCGATTTGTTGTGTGATATAAAGAAAAAAATATAACATCACCCACAATTTCCATCAGTACAATTTCCCCGCACAGGCTGGGGCACCATTTCTTACACTTTAGCGCATACCCAAGTGTCTTGTTTTTTATATTTATTATACAAGGGCGGTCCCAAAACTATCTGACCGGACATACAGGTGGTGCCAGTAGTTTGAAAAAAATTAATTGTTGTGAAAAGTGGCAACCTTATAAAACATATGTCTTCAGCTTCAAGGTTGTTAAGTATTGTTGTTTGAGCCATCAAAAGTAAACGGTACCCGTGAATTTGCAAATATGAAAAAAATTGGTCACCGTTATGTAGGAGCACGATTCTATTCTGGGGGAGTCTGCTCCTTCGTTTAAGACTGTAGAATAGTGGGTAGCAGAGTTCAAACGAGGCCGTACGAACTGCCAAGACAAACACAGTAGTGGTCTACCAATTAAGGTGTCCACGCCAGACACTGTTGAGAAAGGTCGGTTAGCCGTACGTCGGTGTTAAAATATCTATTTCGAAGAACCGATTCCAAGGGTTATTTGTAGTTTTATTAAACGGTTTTTTTTCGGTTTTTAAGAGAAAATTTTCTGAAAAAAGCGTTTTTGAACTGTGATCGTCGGCTGAAGGTTCGCGAGCTAGCTGAAATGATGCTCATTTCAGAAAGTGCTGTATATCGTGTATTGACCGAAGATATGAAGATGAGAAAGATGTGCGCAAAATGGGTGCCGCGCTCGCTTTCAATAGAGCAAAAACAGCGTCTTGAAGATGTCTCAGCAGAGTGTTTGGCGATGTTTCACCGTAACAAGCCGAATTTTGCGTCGATTTATAACCATGAATGAGACATGACTCCACTACTTCACACCCGGGACAAACCAACAGTCAAAGCAGTGGACTGAAATGGGAGAATCGTGTTCAAAGTAGGTGAAGACGGTTTCATCTGCAGGCAAGGTCATGGCGTGTGTTTTTTGGGATGCGCATGGGATAATTTTTGTTGATTACCTTCAGAAAGAAAAAACTATCAACGGTGAATATTATGCCAATTTATTGCAATGTTGATGTGATGAAATTATGGTGAGAAAGTTGTTGGGTCACGATAGATAATATCTAGCCCAATATTTGATAACCCCGTATTTAGAACGGTTAGTCACTTCCAATCATTATGTGTTGTTCTCCCATACTGGTATTTATTCCAATTACTGCTCTCAATTGCTCACTCAACTTCGAATATTTTGTAAAGTGTAGACTCTCGCTATACTACATGTAACTGGAACCACAAGTCAGTCGTCAACTAAACTTTGTATTAGAAACCACAGTTCCCCCGCAAAGTCTTTTATTTTAAAGTTGGTAGTAGAAAAACTCTTCTGCTCAGTCAGGTTGCATTTAGCGAAAATAAAGTGTGGTTTCATCAAGGCAAAGCTCCAGTTCACACATCCACTATTGTGGTGGTCAAAATTAATGACTTAATGTTCGAATTTCTCCACCACGCACCTTATTCGCCATCAGTCTGCGGTTGATGGCTATTTTAAGGAGTTTTACAGTGGTTACTATAAACGGGGTATAGAAACTATTCAATAACGCTGAAAAAACTGTATCGAGCTAAAAGGAGATTACATATGTTGAAGAATAAAGAAACTTTTTCCCTACTTTTTGTATCAGCTAGTTTTGGGACCTACCTCTTAAGTTAAGAATACTTTTCTAGGCCGGACGAAATCTACCGGGTCACCTGGTTGCAGTGGCGTTTTGTGCAGCGTTTAACATCATCAAACATAAGTGGCTCTAACTTGAAGGATAATTTTGGATTTAAAAATGTTCCCACTTACGCAGTGAATATACTCAGTAATGTAGCGAAATAGTTTTCAATTGCAAGGATAGCATTATGACTCGTTGTGTCCAACTTGTAATGTCAAAAAGTGCCGCCAATTTGAAGATTTTATGTGCGAAATTTAATTATAATCTCATAACACTTCCAGAGTCCATACAAATATTTCAAATATTCTTCTTAATTGACAAAAAAATTGCTCATTCAAAAAGTCGGTATGCATTGAGTTTTACAAATCCTACAGGATTGAGGTAATGTGGCACACAAACAAAGCAATACAATAAACACGTGTTCATAGTTTTAAATCACAAAACAAATTAAATTGTTTCCACACACATGTGGTGAAAACTAAATCACTTTATTAAAACCTTGAAAATATTGTAGCCAACAATAAACTCATATTTACCATATATAGTTATGGTCAAATAATAAAAATTGGCTAACCTCAGGTGACAAACTAATTATATTTGTTAATGCCAAAAAAAAATATACAAAAGTTAAAAGTTTAAAACTGTCATTGTTTATGGTTGTCACATATACAAATGTGAGGTTCAAAGTTTTAGTTGAAATAAAAACAAACATAAATGAAGCAAAAAAATAAAGTTTTTGTCTACGGAAGAAGTTTATATTTATTTAATTAAAATTAATGGGAAAGTTGCAGTAAGCAAAATTAAAGGCTTGACCATCAGGGATATGTGCTATAAAATATACTTTAATATCAGGCAGACAAACTAAACAGATTTAGTTGCCAATGGAGTTTTGTACATACTGCGACTATATTTCTTAACATTGTGAAATTTTCAAATTATCTAACATCCCAACTCAAAATACCCTGTTCCATCTAAACACCATAATTAATTTAATTGTATTCAAAATCATAATAATTTATAAACTTGTTTAAATTCAATTTTTTTGTGCGGTCCTTTACCTATCCATCATCTAAAACTGTCGACAGCTTCAAACAATCAGTTCACTCATAATCACATTATCCTTTTTTCTGTTATTCATTTCTGAGAATTATGAGTTGCGCCACGTTGAGGTGCAATTGATTGTGTCGGTTTGTTGGGAAACTTTTAACGGTTGAGTTAAAAACTTTTTCCATGAAATTGTTGTTGAAAAACACGTTAATCATGTTGTTTATTACGGAGTTGCTGATGTTGTTTTTGTTTGTTTTGTTGCTGCTTTAAAGTCATCCAACACAGTATAATAGATTGTTATGACACTTTAAATCACATTGACTTCTGCTGGTGATGATGATGATGATGATAATGCTGATAACGGCGGTAATGACTTTTTAACATAACTCACACATTGTTACGGTTATTTGTTTAATTAAAAATATTTACAAAAAAGTTTTAACAATCAATCTAGGTCAGACTTGAATAAAGTTATTTAAAATATTTATTGACACTTTGTGGACAACAGTTGTTTAAAGTCTGTAAAACTCTGATTTAAAGAGATTATTATTTAATATACTCTAAGTGGCTGGCAGATAAATATCTTAATGAACTAATTAATCCAATATAAAATTGTTGTGTTTCAAACCCAGAAGTGCAGAAATGTAATACTACATTTTGACGAAAAAACTTTAATATGCTATTTATTTCATTATTCAAGCTCAAGAACATCTATAGCTCTATAAATAGAGATATAGTTTACCTCTCAGGATTCTACGCAAACCGTATAAATTTAGATCTAGCCACAGATCTACATCAGCGGTTGTTTGGAATTCTGCTTTTGAAAAATTTAAACTAAAGGCAAACAAAACCTTATCTGAATTGAGAATTTTCCACAAAGCAAGTGCTCGAAAAATGTCGCAAGCAAAACACACAAGATAACATTTGCAAACAACTTCTTTCCATCTCCAGAGAACCATCGGTCCCCATTAGAAATGATTTTTGTTGTTGTCTAAAAGACAACACAATGTTTACAGGCAATTGTTATTGCCTGTCGTCGTGCTCTACATTCATCAGGGATGATTTCTTTTATTTAACCGGCCTTTTTAATATGGTAAAGTTGGATGCATATAAATTGTATAAGTTAATTAATAATAATCATACCGCAGGTAGTACCAAGAAAATAAAGGCTGTCTCAGTAAGGTTGCACTTTTTAAATTTAGTGTAATTTTTTTGTGCAATAGGCTACTCTGAAATTTGGTTTATTCCGATTATTAAAAATGTTGTGCTTTACGAAAGCACACGCGCTATAATAGTGAAAATTTATTAAAAAATTTGGGAAAGTTATGCTTAGAGACAGCTCATAAACTTCGAAGGATTGTCAGTAGAGAAAGTGAACCTAATGTGTCAACCATTCGAAGAGTGGTCACAAAATTTGAAGAAACTGGGTCGGATATGGACCGAAAGAGTCATGTGGGTCAACGTACCGGTCGGTCTCTTGAAAACATTGCTGCTGTAAACAAGAGTGTTGCCGAAATCCCGAAAAAATCAATTCGGCATCGGTCTCAACAACTTAAAATTTCACCAAGCAATACGCACTGAATTTTGACAAACGACATCCAGCTTCAAGCGTAGAAAAATCAAGCTTGCTCAGGAGCTCAAACCAGCAGGCCATGGCAGGCGCCGGCAATTCTTTTTATGGGAAATGGAGCAAAGTGAAGTCAATGACAATGTTTCAAAAAAAAAAGGTAATTTCTCCAATGAAGCGCATTTCCATCTGAATTGCTTCGGGACTACAGAAAATTGTCGAATTTGGGGCTCAAAAAATCCTTATACAATCCATGAGAAACAAATGCACCCACAACGAGCAACTCTCTGGTGCGGATCTTGGTCAGGCGGAGTGAATGGGTCTTACTTTGTTGAAGATACGTCCGAGATTACTATGACTGTGAACGGCATTCGTTACAGAAACATGATAACGGAGTTCTTGTGCCCTCACCTGGACGGAATGGATCTGAACGATATGTGGTTTCAGCAAGACAGCGCCACTTGCTGCACCAAGCATGAAACAATCGATTTATTGCAGCACCGATTTCCAGAATAAATTATATCAAGAATGTCTGAAGTCAACTTACCAACTTGATGATGTGATTTAACGCCATGCGGTTATTTTCTTTGTGGTTTTGCGAAATCTCGGGTTTATGCGAATAAACCAGAAACAATTCCTGAGCTCAAATGCGAGAAACAACCCGTTATCGGTGAGATACAACCACATCTCTGTGAAAAAGACATGGAAGATTTCATGAAAAGAGTATTGGCCTGTCCTCAGAGCCGTGTGGGCTATTTGACGGATTTTTTATTTCATACTTAATCGTAACATGTCTTCTTTAAAATCCAACAAAAATTAGAACTACCTCAAAAAATACGTGCATTTATTTTAAAATGAAACAGTGCATTCTTACCGAGACACACTTTACACCCTATACATATGTAATCAATTATATAATTTAGCTGGCATTCATGGCATTGAATGATTTTTGTTTTAAAATTTGCAACCGTGCATCGAACCACACGTACAAAATACATCAACTGACTGCACGGGCTGTTTAAAAACTCGGTGAATTTTTATTTTTTTTTTTTGGCAAAGGAATGCTTTATTTCTCAACGTACTCTGATATTAGCTCGTTACATTAAGCCCATTGTTTTCCCAACTTTTGCAATTCCTACCAAATAATAGGTTTCCTTAAGGTACTAAAAATAGGGGTTTTTTCAGTAATGCCTCTGCTTGGAAATATCAAGTAGTCACTGAAGGCAAAATCCGGCGAGTTTGGTGGATCAGATGGCTTTGATTGTTTTCTAAATGTGTTGGAATTATGGGCTTTTCAGTGTGTGTTGATACGTAGGACATGGGACTGTCCGTGGAGGTGGAAAGTTTTTGATTGCCATTCACTTGGGAGTGGCCAGAAATGATTCCTTCATTGGGCAGTCCAAGCAGCTCACAACTTCCACGCAGTATGTCTTGGGCAATGGCTTTTCGGAAACCTCCGTTAGCTAGCTAGAGTGAGAAGGCGAAACAAATGCGCATCAAATCAGGTTTAGTAGGTGACTGATGTCACTGAAGCTCATCAAACAATCGGCCATATTCTTTTGTCCTTAGAAGGCAGATGAGCCAAACATACGGGCCAACGGCGGATAGAAACTAAGAGAAGAAAATCCAGGTTCAACATATCGCATCGTGGTCAGCGTCTGATCCATAATGGGCGGCTGCAATCAAATATCCTGGCAGTAGGTAAAATGCAAAAACCCGGTGGACTGGGTTTGCCTCCTGACACCGTTCATAATGGCAGTGAAAATACAAAAACGAAACAGAAAACATAAACAACCCCTATTTGTTGACGACCCCCGCAAACCTTATAAGGACCACGATTTACGGATATGCACTTGGAATGTAAGAACTCTATATAGATCTGGTGCAAGTATCCAACTGGCAGATGTCCTCGAAAGTTATAACGCTGACATTACCGCTATCCAGGAAATGCGATGGACAGGACATGGCTGCACAAGAAAAAGAAACTGCGATTTGTTGTTGGCAAAATACTGCGACATCTAGTCTCTAGGTTCAATCCTGTGAGTGAACGAATAGCCACAATCCGCATAAAAGCGAAATATTTTTATATTTCCCTAATTTGTGTGCATGCCCCGACAGAAGGGAAAGATGATGATGCCAAAGACATATTCTATGAGCTCCTAGAGGAAACGTATGACCGCTGCCCTGGCCATGACATTAAGATTGTACTAGGAGATTTTAATGCCAAAGTAGGAAGGGAGAATGTGTTTAATCCAACTATTGGCAATTTCAGTTTAAATGCTGACAGTTCCGACAACGGTATGAGACTGATTGACTTTGCCGCGGCAAAAAACATGGTCATTAGTGGTACAAGATTCCAGCATAAAGACATCCACAAGGCTATTTGGGTATCCCCTGATCAAAGAACTAAGAACCAAATTGATCACGTGGTAATTGATGGAAGGCACTCATCCAGTGTAATGGACGTACGGGTGATCAGAGGAGCTAACATCGATTCCTGGTAGCAGCAAAGGCTCGCACAAGATTAAGTAGAGCGAAAATCGTACGAAACCAAACGCAAAGGAAGCTGGACATCGGAAAGCTGCAAGCTGGACATCAGAAAGCTGCAATTACCAGAGGTAGCCACAGCCTACTCAAGGAAGCTCTCGCATCTTTTGGCACAGAACCCACCCACTCCCGATGACGATCCTGATGCGCAGTGGAAACCCATTTCCGACTCTATAAAAACTGCCGCAACAACCGTACATGGCTTCAAAAACCCGCTTCGCAATAAACCGTGGTACGATGAAGATTATCGCATAGCAAATGACGAAAAGAACGCTGTACGTATGGTAATGCTTCAGTCAATTGCAGCGCGAACTGCAACTGAGCGGTATAGGGAGAAGAGAAAGGAGGTAAACCGTCTCTTTAGGCGTAAGAAACGGCAGTGGGGAAAGCGCGAGAGTGAGAAAATTGAGACATACAGAAGGAAGAACGAAGCCCGAAAATTCTACCAAAAAGTTAAAAACGGAACTAATGGACCTGGTTCAGGGCCCCCCTTCTGTAAAGACAAGGACGAAAATCTCGTCGCAGATGTGCAGAGCATGTTGGGAATATGAAGAGTACCTGAGATATCCGATGACGAATGGCAAATCGATGACGATGCCACCCTCCTAACCAAGCCGAGGACAGAACAGCTATTGCCCGGCTTAAGAACAACAAAGCCGCATGCCCGGCGATGGGAGTCTCATTGTACTATGTCCCATGTTTAAAAAAGGTGACCCGAGTATCTGTGCCAACTACCGTGGAATAAGCCTTTTATCCATAGCATATAAGGTTCTATCAAGTATAATGTGCGAAAGACTAAAACCAATTATCGCTGACCTGATTGGACCATACCAGTGTGGCTTTAGGCCTGGAAAATCGACAACTGACCAAATTTTCACGCTACGCCAAGTCCACGAAAAACAAATCGACACCTATCATCTATTTGTCGATTATAAAGCGGCCTTCGATTGTCCGATACGGGAGAAACTCTATGTCTGAGATTGGTATTCCTGCAAAACTCATACGCCTTTGCAGGATGACCTTGACGAACACCAAATCCGCAGTGAAAGTTGGTAAGGATTTTACCAAACCTTTCGAAACTAAGCGAGGCCTCAGGCAAGGCTATCTCTTTAACATCGTAATGGAGATCATTATGAGAAAAGCTGCAGTCAACATGAATAAAACCATCAGCAGCAAAAGTCACATGCTGCTCGCGTATGCTGATGATACAGATATCATTGGGCGCACAATTAGAGAAGTTACTGCGGTTTTTTCGAGAATTTGGAAGGAGTCAGCAAAGGTGGGTCTGACGGCAAATGAGGACAAGACAAAATTAATGGTTTCAACGAACAGGGACTCCACGCGATTGGACCAAAGCGCGAACTTTGATAACCGTTATAACTTCGAGGTAGTGGACGAATTTATATACCTCGGATCTACCGTGAACAAAAACAACAACGTCAACCTTGAGATCAAGCGGAGAATTGTGCTTGCGAATAGATGTTATTTTGGGCTAAGCAAGCACTTTAGAGATAAAGCCCTCTCTCGAGTAACAAAAGTCCATCTGTACCAGACTCTCATTCAACCTGTCTTGCTTTATGGCGCAGAATCCTGGGTCCTATCGCAAGCAGACGAAACATCTGTAGGAGTCTTCAAGAGAAAAATACTCCGAAAAATGTAACGGCGAGTATCGGCGACGCATGAATCATGAGCTGTATGAGCTTTATCCTGACATTGACATAGTTAAGCGGATCAAGATAACGCGATTGCGCTGTCTAGGCCATGTCAGTAGAATGGATGAAGATGAACCAGCGCGAAGGGTTTTCAAAACCGAACTCGAAGGAAGACGAAAAATAGGAAGACCAAGACTCCGCTGGAGGGATCAAGTTGACGAATCCCTGCGTACACTTAATATTGCCAACTGGAGAGATAAAGCAAAAGATCGAACTGATTGGCGAAATATGTTATCTTCGTTTTGTAAGGCCCCTGACTCCCCGGGGTTGTCCGAGACCGGATAAGTAAGTAAGAAAGTAAGTTGATACGTAGGGATCTTCTATGCTAATTCGCATATGTAAATTGCATAATTCAGTTTGTATATACGATTGATGATCAACCGATGGTATCAATTCAGGCACAGTAGTTAGGCATCTGATGATGAAATTGTCATGGAGTTTGAAACCAGTAATGCCCGTGAGTTTGCTTAACTGAATTGTCTAGTATCCAACAAAAACCAACCTGATCTTGTAAGGTTGTAGTTTGAATTTCCCATACATTAATTAAATACACGCTATTATTTTGTCATTGTAGAAGAACGCTTATTTCTTTGCGGTCATTTGTGTCAACTCAATTTCGAATTTGTCCAACAGCTGTGAATATTATTTTCCGGTGGTCGGTTTAGTCTTCCCAAGGCAAGTGATATTAATGGCCCATGATGCATTCCAAAAAACTGTCGCCATGTCCTTGTTGGTCGATAGACCCACCTTGGTTTCTTTAGTACACATTCACTGCTTTGGCTGTTACCTGGTATTTGCTGTGTGGTAATGTATCCATTCTTCGTCAACGGGCACGAAACGTCGATGAAACTCCTTCCAGTTGAGGTTCAGTATCACTAGATCTTTATTTGGGAGTAGTTACACGGTTGTGCTTATGGTCGAGCATGAGTAATTGCGGCACCTAGGTCGCGGTTCACTTCCTCATCGCACGAAAATGTTCACGGGTTAATGAATTTTCAATACGTTTTTCAACACGTGCAACCGTTATATGTATGTTTAAGCTGCAAAAATTCAAACTTTCCATTGCAAGTTCAAGTTTGCTCCTGACAACACTAGTACTGCCAGGACCAAAAATATAAATAGCAAGCCTGAAAATATCAAAATCTCTTTAAGATATGTATGCGGTACATGATTTCAGGTGTTCTTGAAACTGCTTGCAGAGCAGAGTACTCGTATTTGTATTATGATATTTGAACTCTGTTGCAGGTAGGTGTATCTGTTTTACATCGTATCCAAAGCTGCCTTTTGTATAAAATTGCCATAGAATTCGCCAGAGTTTTGAAGAGATATGAATATTTGGAACAATAAATTTAAATTCCCTTGAGATATTGTGTAGCAAAGTGGAACAAACCATGGGGAATAATATGTTTACAGGGAATATTCAAGAGCACTTAATGTACATGTGTACATGGGCGATGTGTTAACACCTTTTTGCTACACGGTACCTATTCGATTTCTATGAACACATTCGTAAATGTTACATTGGAAAATAAAAAACAGCGTTCAATCATATGATGACGTTACAGTTAAATAATATTAATACATACTTAAAATTATTTAAAGACCCAGTGCAAGCACATGTGTCATTATTTTCTTGCTCAATACTTTTTGTTTTATTCCCACAAAAGTCAAAGAATGCAAAGCAACAGACACTTGTACATACACACATACATTGTTAAATTCGTACGATATAACCGAAGATCAACATAAAATACTTTTTTAATATTACTCCAAATTAAAACACTTCAATCTCGGCTCGCCGATATCGGATCGCCTTAATTTTTGGCCTAAACTCTTCGTCGAAACCCGCACTAGCTTTTTAATCCAAAAATTAATAAAATCGGCTATGAATTTCCGGAGAAAATCGCGTGGGAAAATTATATGAAAATCGCCCAATAATCACTTTCAATACCGACTGCCAAGCAACGAACAAACAAACGATGATAAGACAAAACCGAAGATCAACATAAAACACTTTTTTAATATTACTCCAAATTAAAACACTTAAATCTCGGCTCGCCGATATCGGATCGCCTTAATTTTTGGCCTAAATTCTTCGTCGAAACCCGCACTAGCTTCTTAAACCAAAAATTAATAAAATCGGCTATGAATTTCCGGAGAAAATCGCGTGGGTATGAAAATCGCCCAATAATCACTTTCAATACCGACTGCCAAGCAACGAACAAACAAACGATGATTTACTCTTACAAACCTAACACTTGCGTATGTATTAAATTTATAGTTTACTGCCCTAGAGGCGCGCGTATAGATGTTAACACATCAAAAAAAAACTATTCCGAAACAGCGAAGACAGCGATGACCCCTCCCCGGAGAAGAAAATCTTTAAATTCTAATAAATAAATATTTTCCCATTAAATCTCTTGCGCTATCTAGTTTTACCCGCGCTGATTGGGGCTTAAAGTCTTACATCGGTTCCGAACGGTTTATTGAGAAGCTTTTTCATGGCTACTATAATGTCATACAAGGTCGTATCTGACCGTATCCTCATTCCGAGTTTTTATTAGAAATTCTGCAGGTTTTGTGTTGTACAAGCGTATGTACCTACTGAGCCTGATGAGGACAATGTTAAGGACGAGTTCTGTAGCCAAATGGATTTTTTATAAGCTCTTTGTCAATTGGTGATATTAAAAAATTTCTACAAGATTTCAATGCCATAGTCGAGAACGACAACGACAACAACAACTTACAGGAAGTGATGGGAAGACATAGTCTTGGAACTGTGAGAAACAAAATTCCCCCACAGAAAAACATGGGTATCTCCTGATGGTAAAACCTTCAACCAAATTTACCATATACTAATCAGAAAGATGTTTCTGGGCTACTTGCTGGACATCAAAACTAGGGATGCTGCCGATACTGATAGCGACCACCACCTCTTAGTGGCACCTGCCGTCTACGTTCAGCGGCTGTCACCGGTATTAGTGGCTGTCACCGGTGTAAATCGTACAATACAATGCAGACTGTCTGCAGGACCCATCCACATCAATGCTGTACGACCCAACTCCCCTCCCAATTTTTTACAGGACTATTAAATTCCGTGTTCAGGCATTGTTCGAACGCTGCAGGAAACAAAAAAAGTGGGCCCTTGGCGAGAAAATATACGTGAATGAATCTTGGATTACCGAACCTTCGGAATCGTGAACGCCTGCACAATATTCGTATATGATAGACGACATCAACGCTAAAGAAGCAGTTAAAATCAGATTACCGGCAATAAGCACATAGAGTGGGTTACATGGTCCGTTCAGATTACGACAATTATGTGAACAGATTACGAATATTATAGAAACCGAAAAAGCTGCGAATACAGGTAACCTCCGTATTGTGTACTCTTCAATAAAAAAGCTGAGCGGAAACAACATCTGGAGTACTGCATCGTTAAAATCTGATGATAGCAAGGAGATATCATCACCCAGATCATCAAGGGGAACGATGTCGTGAATTCTTTTCGACTCAACCTAGACTTCCGGATGATGAAGATCACCGAACCCCTTCGCCAACATACTCACGACACAACCAGAGAAGTTGCATTTCAGCGGGCCTTTTAGTGGGAAAAATTAAGGATCACAAAACCGCTGGTCCTGCTAATATTCCATTCTAAATGATATCGACTACGTAGATGACATATATCTTATGCCCATAAATTTGATGACATCGACGCCAAGGTAAACAGACCCTCCGAAAATGCGAAAAAATAGGATTGCGGATAAATATAAAGAAGACAAAGCAACAGTTGGTGGTTGGTTTCTTGAAGTCGTGGATTCAGTCAGCTATTTTGTATGCAAGATTACCAAAGAGGGTGGCTCCGCGGAGGGAGATGGTGATCGTATAAATAAGGCCCGTGTTTTATTTCTGAACCTACACACAATTCGGCGCAATAAGAGAATATCGGAGAAGTACTGTTGTACTGTTGAACTGTTGTACTACTTGAAGCTTGCCGAAGCTGACAATGAAGAAGGTCCAAACCTTTGTCAACAGTTTTGTGAGACAAATTCTCCATATCTATTGGCCCAAGATAATTTATAAGATAGGACTCTGGAAACGCACATGCAACAGTCCTATTGAATTGGATATATGCAAAACAAAAGGGTCTTGGATCGGCCATATACACGCAGGGGCGTCTAAGGCCAGGATGACCCCCAAATTCATGGATACGGTGGGTAAAGAAGGAGCACAAACAAACTCGAGTATCACGGAGCCAAATTAAAAGAGAAGTCGATGGAGGGAATTCATTGACGTCCTCTGTTCTTCGTGAAGCGTTTATTTAAGCTTTATAATGTAACTTTGCTTTATATTTTTATATTCTGCCAGTGTATACTACATGTCACTGAGAACATTTTTGCCTAATTCATGTTAAATAATGTTAAATAAGAAAATAATACAATAAATAAAATATTTCGGATATCAAATTTCTTTTAAAATATTTTCTATACTTTATTTAAATATTTATTAATTTTAAATATTTTAAATATTTCCTATACCACTAATATTGACTTTTCAACATCTCGTTCTATTTTTATGTCATTTTCGTACTGTGATGCCAGTAATACATTAAAGAGGTTAGTCGCAGCCTTTTCCAGTACGGCTGTTGCACAGTGTAATGATTTACCATTAAGTTTATTTAAAAAACTACGTATTATTTATCAGTCTTGTAAGTTGAGTACGAGATTTTTTCTCCACGACACAATTATATCTTCAATAAATTACCAAAGGCCTTCATACTGCGACGAATTTTGATAAAATCCCCATTTCTAACTAATTTGCAGATATAATGTTTTGAATACCTTGCATAGACAACTAAGCACCGTAGAACCAACTTGAAAATTTAATTAGAATCATTTTAATTACAGGTTAATTTCCGTTCTATAATTGATTTCATTTGATGTCTGCACAATTATCTGCTTCAATTCCAAAACGTGTGCAAGCCTTGACGTATCTTGTGTTGGTTTATGCCAGTGTATATATACATATATAAACCAAAAACTCCAACCTACCCACATTCGTTAGGTGACTGTGATTCTGTGTGTTTTTCTTCATATCCTTGCAACATTTGAATTAGTGGTTTTGATAAAGCTCCGCATGGTAAACTTTGCCACAATCCATAGAGACAGTTTTCTGACACATTTTGTGTGAATATTTGATAAACTTCATAGACAACAGCGACAAGCATATGTATTTTTAGTAGCTCCTTCAAATACATGATCCCTCTTCGGACCTTTTGCCTCCGATTTTAGTGAACTGAAGATATACATATAACTATACGAAAAGCTGCTGTTTGTAGTCCTCCATTCTGCAAACCGAGAACATTTTCACACTTATATTTTGAATTCAATTGAGTTTTCCGTGAAACACTCGAGATTTATGGTTTGAGGCGTTTCAGTGTGAAGAAGATGGTGGTTTCATCACTGACTTTATTCATGTGTAACTGTGTCGAGTGTTGCCTTTGAATGAAAAGAAATCCACGTTTATTATGTTGTGTGCGCAACACAACTAATTGGTTTGAAAACATTGCACATCTCTGTTTCAACCCTGGAGGGATAAACTAATTCAGTTGATATGTATACGATCTCGATCCAAAACCCATATGATGTAAATGCCATCAGAGACTAATTATTCAAAGGTTACACAGCGAAATTGATCTGCTGGAGTGGAGGATGGAAAGCACAGTGTTGCAATATTGAATAAGTGTAAAATAAAAGATGTAATTTAAAATGAAAACCAAAACTACCTTTGTAACAGACTAACGAATTTGGGTGCCCCTTGCTTATATATTAACTAATCGGGATCAACAGTTTCATAATGATTTCGAACGCAATTATGAGATTATTCGTGACATATTACTCGGATGTGTATTCTTCGATGCTTATTCCTGTTTCCTTGTCTCTGATAATTTGATCTGAATCCACAGTTAATCAAGCACTCTGCTTAGACATTAGAACTACTTCGAATGAAACAAACTGTCCTTATTTTCTCATTATATCCCATGAGGGCTTATAATCAGAATCAGTGGTATGTGCAAAAAATAATGTATCTAATTAAATCTATATGATTATTTCAGTTTTACTTGACTTTGATGCTACTTATTTATAGTAAGTTGTAATTCCTTTTACTCTAACAGATCATGTATTTTCCGGTTAATAAAAGAAAAAATTTAAATCCACGGGTTGGATTCGAACTCACATTCGCTGGACAATCCTTTCTATGTTTATGAATCATCATCTTCAGCAGCGTCTAGCTCGTTACCTATTAACCTTTGAGAAGCGTTATCATGACTAAATACCACATAGTCTCTCCATCACAAATCGTAGTGTATAATATAATTCTCCTTTTTTCCTTATATCTTTAGTTTTTCCATATTTTTTTTATTTTTGGAACGAAGTTCCTTATCGCACGTTGCGGAATGGAGGCTAAACCACTTTATTACAACCCATTATTATCATCTTTATTGAGTACTTTTTGTTTGGTTTGATTTAAAGGGAAGTTTTCTAGGTGGAGCCAGTGTATTACATATTGTAGTTTTGAACCAAATAAAAAGTAAATTTAGAAAACCCAAAGTGCAAGACTGGCAAATCCATTGAATACAACCCTGAGCATGGAATTACATTTGGCAGCACACTTATTCTTGCACTCTTACTTTTTGTTTGGTTTGTGTCTAGACTAAAATATTCTTGTTTAATGGAATATTCTCCAGGTGGAGCCTGTTTGTTACATATTGTAGCTTTGAACCGAATAAAAAGTAAATTTAGAAAAGCCAAAGTAAAAGAAGTTTAAAAATATAAAATTTTCTTAAATAAGTGCGTTTTCTTAAAATAAGTAAATTTTCCCAAAAAAAAAACACTTTTCTTAAAAGTACCTTTTCTAAGAAAAAAAAAAATCCAATGAGTGTTCGAACTCACGATCGATGTGTTAACACCTTTTTGCTACACGGTACCTGTTCGATTTCTATGAACACATTCGTAAATGTTACATTGGAAAATAAAAAACAGCGTTCAATCATATGATGACGTTACAGTTAAATAATATTAATACTTAAAATTATTTAAAGACCCAGTGCAAGCACAAGTGTCATTATTTTCTTGCTCAATACTTTTTGTTTTATTCCCACAAAAGTCAAAGAATGCAAAGCAACAGACACTTGTACATACATACATTGTTATATTCGTACGATATAACCGAAGATCAACATAAAATACTTTTTTAATATTACTCCAAATTAATACTCCAAATTAAAACACTTAAATCTCGGCTCGCCGATATCGGATCGCCTTAAATTTTGGCCTAAACTCTTCGTCGAAACCCGCACTAGCTTTTTAATCCAAAAATTAATAAAATCGGCTATGAATTTCCGGAGAAAATCGCGTGGGAAAATTATATGAAAATCGCCCAATAATCACTTTCAATACCGACTGCCAAGCAACGAACAAACAAACGATGATTTACTCTTACAAACCTAACACTTGCGTATGTATTAAATTTATAGTTTACTGCCCTAGAGGCGCGCGTATAGATGTTAACACATCAAAAATAAATTTTCTTTTCTTGAGATAGGCAGCCTTTCTGAAAATAAGTAAATTTTCTAAAAAAAATAACCTTTTCCTAAAAAGAGTACCACGTCTTTAAAAAGGTTTTTTCTTACAGAAAGCACTTCTTATTAAAAATTGTAGCTTTTCTTTAAAAAAAAACATTAGCTTTTAATAAAAGAAGTACCTCTCATTAAAGAAAGGACCTTTTCGGTTAAATATAATATATATTCTTACAAAAGGGACCTAACAATATATTTTTTTTAACAAAAATACATTCAATAAATAAAAAATTTGTTAAAAAAAGTTTATCATTTTACAAAAAGTATTTTTTCCTAAAGATCCATTTAAATTACATCATTTTTTAACGGGCGCTTTAGGCGTATTGTAACTAACTAGTACATAATATGTAGCGAAAGCAACTTCGTACTAACCGGGTGTCCCATGACACCTCAAGTAATTTTTTTTTCATATTTTTTTTATTTTTATTGTAGATTGAAATGTTCTTAAATATCCGCCCAAAAACAAATAGATGGTGCTCATAAATGAGCTCAGGCGAGCTTAATATGTAAAACAAGTCGAATTTTCATAGAAGATTTGTATGGGATTAAAAAGTTCTGAGTTTTTCTTCATTATTTGAAAAAAAATAGTTGGATTTAATTTACTATGCCTTGGTCTACAACATATAAAAAATTAATAAAATACATAAATATGTACTGGCATGATATAAATTATATTTTAATAGATTTTTCCAAAATTATTTATTTTGAGATTTTTTTTTTATTTTTTCCAAAAGTCTTAAAGGAATTTTTGATATGTGAATATCGATTCAACGGTATATAATATGTTCGTATATGGTATTACAACAAATGTAAGTAGGTATCACTCGCAATCCTAACACTGAATTGATTTTGCCATTTCTGGTACCTGCCGACTGCATCGTTCAGAAGGAGGACAACTACACTATGACATTAGCAAACACTTCATATTTTTACCTGATGTCTTTGTTTTATGAAATTTACTGTCAATCTCCACGGAAATTTCCGAAATATTTTGCTTCTATCGGGTTTCTTTATTTTTTACTGTCACTTTTCCCATTGCCGTCGGTGGTGCAATGGTTAGTGTGCGCGGCTCTTGTACATGAGATCCTGGGTTCGAACCCGGCTCTGACCACCTTCAAATTTTCGGCGGCGGTCACCTCGCATAGTGACGGCGACACTATCGAGTATCTAGCCATGAAAAAGCTTCTCAAATTACCGTTCGGAATCGGTCTAAAACTTAAGGTTCCAATCAGTGAGTGAAAACTGGAAAGCGCACAGCTCAGTGATTGCGAGAAGTTCTCCCCAGTCCCTTCATGGGATGTAATGGGAAACCATTTATTTTTTTTTTTTTTTTATCTTTATCAAGATAGTAAAGAGATTAAACGAAAGGCTGTTACCTTGACTCAAGCGCCGCCTGATATCAAATGCTTCGTTAATATCCATAAGAATGTTTCACTGCGGATTTGGTGTTCGTGAGTATTATACTATTAAGGTTTATGCATCATCGTAGCACGGATACCAAACTAGTGAAAATCTTTGTAGACCTTTTCCGAATCCGGATATTGCAACTTAGTAATCAACAAACTATCGAAAATGTCGATTTGCTTATTGCTAGGCTTCACCCTCTCCAACAACGGCAACTTGGCTTATTGAAATAGCCGTCGAGCCAAAAGTTAACCTCATCCGAGATGATTTTTCGATCAAAATCCGGATCCCCGGCCAACATTTCTTGCACCCAATTAGCGAGCTCACGGCATTGTATATTGTCGACTGGCTTCAATTCTTGCATCAGCACAATCTTATACGGATGTGAGCAAAATTTAACTGCAAAATATACCGGCCTGACTCTGGAGATACCCAACTCGCTGTCGAATCAACATTTCCAGGTCTTCATCCTCTATGCTGGCCGCTACGGCGGCTATGTTTTTTAACGTGATTTTGCCAAAGCCTGAGTATCGTTCAGTCATGTCCAGAGTCTTTCGTTAGGATCCACTAAACATTTCGAAAATAATGGTGCACCCTCCAATGGGGTTTCGTTATTGATTTTATTACAAAAAAATTAAATTCAAAGAAACAACATTTATTGAGCCACTCACTGAGAACGCTCTTCTAGCAAAAACTTCAGAACACTCTTCACTCGGCTTTAAGATGACTAACAATACGTGGAATAGTCAGCTGAAGCCGCAATTTTGGAATAGTCATCCGGCGCCGCTATGCTGGAATAGTCAGTCGGAGCCACTGTGTTGTAATAGTCCACCTAAGCCGCTACGTTGAAATAGTCAGCCGAAGCTGATATGTTAGAATAATGAGACGGAACCAATATGCTTGAATAGTCAGCCAAAGCCGCTATACTAAAATAGTCAGTCGAAGCCGCTATGATGGAATAATCAGCCGAAGCCTCTATACAAATGAATTTAAGTGAAAAGTTTACTCATAATTAATTTCAGAATTAGAGCCCATGATCGATGATCTGATCGGGCTGTGCTCTGGCAGATGACTCCCTCCTCAGACTATTTATTTATTTCATGAATTATGTTAAAATGAATCTAAAAGCCTATTATATTATATTGTTACGAATAAGTTAAAGCTGTTGCTTGCTTTTAATGCTCATACTAACATTATGTAAATAACAGGGCGGTTAGTGCTGCGCCTGAAAGTATGCATTGTAACAACGTACCAGTTCGCTAAACCAGTAGCATGAATTCGCCTCAGTTAAGATAATTCTTCACCATTCAAGATGATTCTAGAAAGATAAACAACAACAACGACTAGAAGGTTCTTGAATTCGCTAGAGATAACTACATTGGAGTATGGTGAGTTGGTATAAATAGCGGAGGTTTTTGAAATGGAGAGTTTCAGTTTGTGATTAAACCCCGTAAAGTAAGCAACGCGAATTGATAGTAAAATATAAGACTTTTAAGTGTTATAAATAAAGTAAACTGTTGTACTATATAAGTAAAATAAAAGTAAGTGAAACCGTTGTAATTATCGTAATTTAAAACGCACCTAGTTGTATTATTGGGAAAAAGGGACGAATAGGGAAATTCGTAACAATATGTATTTCGTATATACCTACGTAGGAATTAAGAATTTGTCTCTATTAAAAATAATATTGTCGCTGCGCCAACGAAAACAGTTAAATTTTTTTTACTAACTTTTGTCTTTGTGAGTACCATAAGCTTAGAAACCGATGCAAATATCAGGAAAGAGTTGGGTTAGCGTATTTATAAATACAAATGGTTTTCAGTTGTGCAATACAATTTTTTTCAACAAATTACACATAACCCTTTTCGTTGGCGCAGCTGGTAAGGCCAGCCATATTAACTGTTTCATTGTCAAATAGTTTTTGAAACAGTTTTAACATTTAATACCCCTAAAAATGGATGAAAAAGGGAATCATTAACAAATATATAAGAATACTAAATCTAACTTACTAACTACCATATAACTATTCGCGATTCAAGACAATTCGTTCCGTTAAATTTGCGCTTTAATACCCTCTATAGCCTTTGTAAAACTTTTCAGTTCCTATCTTTATCGTTCCTGTTTGTTCGTCTTCTTCAATTTTCCATTGGTTCCTGTCTTGTGGCCATTTATCATAGCTCCTACCCATAAATATCACATATTCCTGCATATTTGCCTTCGCAGTTCCTGGTCATCTCTGCATATGTTTAACCTGTTCCTGTCTTCATCGTTCCTGTTCATTCACTTTCTTCACCTCCTCAATCGGTTCCAGTCTTCTCATCCCGTCATCAAAGTTCCTGCAACTGCCCAGCACTTGAATGAATTGTTTCGGTGTTCATTCATTTTGATTTCCATCTCAAATTCTCCATAGTTCCTGCACTTCCATCCGTCATCTATGCTCCTGTTTTATCCTGCCAATATTTCAATTGTTCCTGTCGTTGATATTCTTGATCCATACACTCTTTCTTTTTTTTATATTTATTAATTTATTTAATTTAATTAATTTATTTTATTTTTCTTAATTATTTTATTGATTTTATTCAATGTAATTTGAATTTTTTAATTATTTAAATTAATTTTTATTCCGCCTTTCGTTATTTTCAGGTTATTGGCCTTATTTTATAATAAATTATTATTTTTTTTAATATATATATATATATATATGTATTATTTATTATTAAACCATCTAAACATTTATGTAAAATTATTAATTTTGTTCTTTTTTTTTGTGAATTTATATGTTTGTTAAATTAGATATAATTTATACGTTCAATTTTGTAATTAATTTAAGTTAAGTGTTTTGGATAAAAATAATCCTGCTGTTTTTTCAGCTGAGTAAATAAATTACTACTATTTACAATAAAAATAGGGGGAACTAAACCGACCAAGAACAAAAACAAAATAGAATCATCAATTCAGTTAACAAATGCAATATCCTTTAAACTTGCTGAGTTATGTCGTATACAATATCATCAAAATTAATCGTGATATAACTCCTGTGATACAGGAAAAGTCTACCTTCATTATGAAAAATATTTTCCTTCTCCAAATAAAGAAGACACAGTGGAGTCCCTCGTCAAGAATACTCCCAACTCAACAGGCTCAGTGAAAGACCGCCCAATTCGAGCATTATTAATATCTGCCCTGTTAAAGGCTGTTCTCGTAATGAACCAGTCAATTCACTGTATTCCATTCAAATCATGTACCATTCTACTTGCAGCGGTAGGGTAGTAATCCCTCTATACAAATCTTTTCAAGAGATCCCTTACATTTATCCAGCACATAATTCACATGTGCAATAAAGCTAAGATTCTCCTGTAATATCACCCCCAGGTATTTGAATGTGCCACTGACAATAACACGAGCCCCATTGATATTTACTCCCCATGATTATGATAGATGTCCATTTCTGTACGTTAAGCGGCAACCAGCACTTTTGGAAATAATCCGACAACAATTGCAGAAAGTGACTAAATTTCCTGTTGGCAATTTTCACTCTAGATTATGCCGAAGCACCCAATATGTCATCCGTGTAGATTAATTACCACTAGGGCGTTCAGGGATATCAGCCAAAAAGAGATGATAGAGTAACGGACCAAGTGTGAAACCCTGAGGAACCCCAGCAATCATGTCATAATCATGTTCGACTTTACCACACCAACTTCTAATAAAAAATTCCTTCCATTAAGATAGTCAAAGATAACTCTCATGAGAATAGCATCAAAATTAAATAAGTTGTACATCTTGTGAACACCCAGCCTCCTGCCATACCGTGTCAAACGCTCTCCCAAATTATAGTAGCCGTCGTCTTATTACGGCCTCTAGCTATAAAAGTGCGGATGGCCTACATGCTGATCTTTTTAACGCAGGTGGCGAAGGACTGCTAGGCCACATGCATCGACTTATATGCTATATATGCTAAGCTGTACTATGTCTGATCTTGGTATTCCGACAAAACTGATCTGCCTCTGTAGAATGAGGACTTATAAAAGGCGACACACTTTCGTGCAATCTCTACAACATCTTAATGGAGATAATAATGAGAAGGGCTGCAGTAAATACGAAAGATCATTAACATGAAAAGCCATATGTTGCTGGCGTATGATGAAAACATAGACATCATTGGGCGAAATTTGCGAGAGGTTACTGCAGTATTTTCAAGAATCGAAAAGGAATCAGCGAAGGTGGGTCTTGATGTTAATGAGGGCAAGACAAAATTGATGGTGTCAACGACTAGAGAAACCTCACGAATTGGTCCGCACTTGAACGTTGACAACCGATTTAATTTTGAGGTGGTACATGAATTTGTCTACCTTGAATCCGCCGTGAACAAGGACAACAACGTTAGCCTGGAGATAGATTGGAGAATTTTGCTTGCAAATAGATGCTATTTTGGGCAGGAACAAAGCCGTTTCTTGGCGGACAAACGTCCAGCTATATACGACTCTCATTTTACCTGTCTTGACATATGGCTCCGAAACTTGGGGCATATCGCAAGCACATGAAAAACACCTGGGAGTTTGCGAGAGAAAAATTCTCCGTAAAATATATGGTCCTGTTAGACAAACGGCGAGTACCGACGTCGCTGGAACGCAGAGCTATATAATCTCTATTCTGACGTGGACATAGCTAGACGAATCAAAGTGGGCCAATTGCGTTGGCTAGGCCATGTTATCAGAATGAATGAAGATGAGCCAGCACGAAAGGTTTTCGATAACGTACCCGATGGAAGCACGGAAAGAAGACGACCAAGACTCCGCTGGAAAGACCAGTCAGAAGAATCCTTCCGTGTCCTTGGTGTTACCAACTCGCAAGCAAAGGCGAAGGATAGAGCCAGTTGGAAGTATATGTTGAAATTTGTTTGTTTAATTACTATGTGTCAGACGTCTGACCTCATGAGGTTTAAAATTGTCAATAAAAATTAAGCAAGCTATAAAGTCCGTTAGGGACACGAGGGCGCGTTCCGTGGACAGACCCAATATTTAATTCTCCTCAATGTGGAACTTATTCCTCCCAACAATTTACTTCTCAAATAACTTCCCCAAGTTGGACAGAAGAGCTATCGGACAATATCATCTAACTCTGTAGTATTTCCATTTCTTCATCAAGCATTTGCTTGAACAGAATCGCCAGTCGATTGCAAGCTCCTTGATCAGTTCTCATGAGGGCACAGTTAGGACTTATATCCTCACATCACTATTCACGCCTTTGAAGTCGCCGAGGGCGACATCTACTTCCTCAGGGGGTTTCAGTTTCGTACTTAGAGTGTACTCACCCGACCAGTTGGCCATTCAATTGAGACTAAACTGCACAAAAGGTCCCATACCACTCAACCGACTCACCGAATCACTAACCGTTTCCGCAATATGCACAGAGTCACCATCATTCATCGCCAGCCCATCAAAAAATTGGGAGGTTAAGAGATTTACTTTCTCACGGTCATCAACCACCCTTTTCATCACCACTGACTACAAGGAGTGAAACATTCATCCGTTTCGGCAGTCCCACATGTCCTTCAAAATGTCGGAAAGTATTCGTGTCCTTCCAATCTGTGCCAGCCGTTCCAACCTTAGCCTATTCTCAAACATAACTGAGGAGGTTCTTGACTATTCCACATTTGACAGAACTGATTTTTTTATTTTTGTTGTTTAGTAGCATTGAATTGAAAAATCAGCGAAAATAAAATTGTGAGAAATCTTTATAATTATACCAGGAAAAAAATAAAAGGCATGACTTCATAAGAAGTAGATTATTCTATTTCAAAATTACATTACCCATTTCAAATATAAATTTTTTGGAACAAAATGTGTTTGATCCATAATTTAAGGATAAATAAAAATACAATTTTTTTTGTTTTAATTATTTCAAGATGCAACTCAGGTTATTTTAATTCAGAATAAGATTTCTGATACCTAATTAGTTTCGCAAATCACGGTTAATCTACAGTGGTTTGAATCACAACATGATTAATCCTCTAGAGCACATAACAAAAGTTGATTATTCCAATCAGCCGCGTCAAAACTAGATTATTCGATTTCAAATTTGGGATTTATTCAAAATATATCAGTGCTTAATTTTAGAATAATATACATACACACAGACGCCTTTAGTAATGCTCCAAAATTTCAGGTTAAATACATAGGGGCATATACCTAAAACATACTTTCTCAAATTTTGCACAAACACAAAAAGTGGGGTAGTCAAGTTTTGAAAAGAACCGCCTCAACTATTGTATCCCTTATTATTTTATCCACATTTCGGATAATTGCCCTCTGCATGTACATCCTACCAATCCACAGAGTTCTAAACAATCTCCTCTGTAGGGTCGTCTTCTGGGAAATAAGATCCAGAATTTCCTCGGAACCGTCACGAATTTGTACTGGATTCATATGGCCCACTGGGTTAGAGTGAATATGTTTCTCCGTAACTGGGACTATGTATGCGGGTATGCAAATGTAGTTACGGCCAACAGGTATGGGAGTGTACACTTTAAATATTTACTGAGGGATTATTACGTCATGTTAGAGTTTTGTCAGCTTCGCACCACTCTGTCTGGTTGGTGGCTTAAGCACTGAAGCCAAGATGACGGCCGACCTCACGACGAAAATCATGTTCAATACCTATAGACAGCAATTTTGTATTTGATGTTGTCTGAACTTTTAAAGGCTTCCACATAAAACAAGCGTAATACTTTATTTATTGAAAGAACCAATAAATTTAAGGAAAATTATATTTTCGTTCAATTTTATATGGAAAGTCATTTATAAAATGTGACTAACTGGAATTTTTGAAAATCCAAATTCATGACACAGACAACTTCAAAGATTCAGGCAAATGTATTAATTTTGTTTCCTCGTTATTTATGTAATAAGAGCCAAAGTATTAAGACTTTAACCCAACCTGAAATTCTTTGGAAAAAGCCAGGAAAAAGCTTCAAGCTGAATTCCTGTTTCTCCCGATAAACGCGTTAAAATAAAACAAAAGTTTAGCGGGAAAGGGCTAAATTGGCAACGCTGAAAATACATACCTGGTGTTATAGCTTCTATTATAAAAAATTGTTTTTTGCATTATATGACTAAATGAGCCAAATAATTTTTGTTTTAATGTGAACAATATTTTCCTTAATTTGATGACACGCTCCAGAAAAAATATACAACTTACAGCACTGATATTTCCAGCACTTGATGCGGCATTTTGTGAAATTTTAGTTAACACTAAATACGTTAATGAAATAACAATTTTTATTTTTGATACAACTTAATATTTCATAATTATGTCCCAGTGTTCAGCGCTCGTTGTTGGCTTTTACGCGACGATTCTCTGTCTTCGGGCACAATATCTCGACCTTAAACTCACCTCGCGTTATTTAAATAAAAATAAATGGTTTCCCATTACATCCCATGAAGTATTCGGGGAGAGCTTCTCACAACCAGTGAGCTGTGCGCTTTCTAGTTGTATACTCACAGATTGGCACCTACAGTTTTACATCATGGCTAAATACCCGATAGTGTCGCCATTACTATGCGAGGCGACCGCCGTCGAGAGATATTTTAAGGTGGTCAGAGCAGGGATCGAACCCAGGATCTCTAGTACAAGTGGCGCGCACGCTACCCATTGCACCAGCGACGGTTACTTACCAAGAATATATTGAGGTTAGTTCCCACAGATATGCCATTTTCAATTTATAGTCTTAAGGATTGTAGCTACAGTTTTACACTGACTATAAGTTTGTGGTTAATTGATATTTTTCGAAAGAGACAATTTAACACAGGTATCCAATAAATAAATACATTCATCAATAAACTACAAACAATCTTCCGGAGCTCTGGGCACTATCCCGGATCTCTCGAAATTGAGCTAAAGTATGTCCATATGGGGGAATCCAGGTAAAAAACTCAAAGTGGCATGTCACAGATTTCGATGAAATTTGGTGTAAAGGGATAGTATCATAAGAGAAAATTTTCCCCAAAATTTGAGATTTTTTAAGGTTTTTTTGTGGCGTTTATTGACCAAAAACCACGTTTTTCACATATTTTTCTTTTGATAATAACTCGAAAACGACTTAACTTAAAATTATGAAATTTCTCAGGCATATTCAGAACAGAATTGGTATTAGAAAAAAAGTGAAAAGCAAAAATAGATTTTGCAAATTCTGTAAAAAATTACGTTTTTGCTCAAAAAACTCTGTGTAGCAAAAAAGACCCGTCCTTCGAAAAATCCGAAAAAATTATATGTGAAAGCTACGTCTTTTATGAACATTTTCCCGTTTTCCACATGTCTATAGAGCAAAAAATGAGAAAGTTATAGGCCTTTCTGTAGGACAACCTCAGTAATATCTATATGAAAAAATTTCTAAAAATTCTAAACAAGTTAGTATTTCTGACTCAAATTGATGGACATTTTTGTTTCCATCTATGTACATATGTATGTATCTACTTCAACGTTCTTTGACACGTACTGCAAAAATTATGGAATTCCAAACAAACAAATAAAGATAAATGAATAATTTTTTGCAATTTATTTGATTGTAAATATTTGGTATTTTTAAAAATCGAACCCATTATAATAGCAAAAACAAATTTAAAAACTTTCGATACTGTTGCGTTTGAAGTTTTTTTTACCAATAATTCTTGTCTATTTAAAGGTAAAACGTGGTGATATCCAAGCGTGCCTTTGATTGTTTTCCACAATTGGAACCTATCCTTTAAAAACAATGTAGCTGAGTCATAGTCTTTTGTTGAGCAAAAGAACACATTATAATTTTCCAAATGTTCATTTACCCATATGAACAATTGCTCTGCCGTCAAAATTTCGCTTCTGGTTCTTTGCTGCAAAGAGTACCGTCTGGCTACACGTTTGAGAGTCCCCCCCACACCATCACAAGCCATGTTGTGGTGCGCCGTCCGAAAAGTATTTGATTGCGTTGACAATAGGAAATTTTTGCTTTAAGAACTGTATCATATTTTGTTGGAACATAAAAACAGCGACAGTATCATGCTCAAGACAGTCTGAAACCCCAACGTAGGAGATATGTTCCACTTTTGTTGTTCCTTCACCTTGATAATATATAACGAAGGGGTGGACTGTTGCTTGGTTATTGTTCCAATGGAATCCTTGAACAGATTCTTGTACAACGAACGCGTAATTTTCGGAAAAGTCGAGCGTCACGATTAAATCGCCGGGTTTTAAGGAATCCTTGCAGTCCTTAAAATACTGGGACTGTTGTGCTGCCACAAAATCATGCACTAGCAATTTCGTTAATTTTTCCATTAAAGATGAAATGAATTCTTCTTTACTTTCAATAAGAGTTTTTAAGGTGCACCTAAATAAAAGTTTATATGTCAAATTTGGTGAAAAAAGTTTGAATCGAAGTAGTTTTTACCTATCCGTGGAAATCCATTGCTTATAGGTTATAGTGTCAATGTTGAAATCGTTAGCAAAAGCTTCTACTAATTTCTCTTTCAGACAGCTTTTGCTTGGCAAGAAGAACATTGGCCGCCATAACACTTTTCATTTGGAATGGAGCATTTAAGCTGTCCAAGTAGCAACTTCAACGCATGTTTACCATCAATAGGAGCATTCCACGATTTCGTAACTTCTTTCAAATTACCACCTACAATTTTTCATTTGCAATTGATGAATCAATGAAATTTAAACTTTTAAACCAACCCTAATGTTGCAAAGCATTTTTGTTACCTTCAATCATAAGCTTAGTGTTTTGATGAATTGCGCACACACAAACGGTATGAGTTCCGGAAGCTCCTGCTAAAATATATTGTACTGGGCGCAGCTCAGCGAATTTTGAAAATCCAACATTACAATCGGGATGTTGAAGTGTAAATAATCGGTACAATTCTCGTAAATTACAATAAACGAGCCTTTTTTGAACCATTACTTTTTCGCCATCACTGGTTTTAATTGCGCAACAGTCCGTCATTCCTGCCAATTCTCTAGAATTTTCTTCGCTCAAATAAAAGTTCTTTATCAATGCAATAGCTTCCTGGGAAAATCTCTCTCTCGTTTGAGTCTCAGGTGCAGACAAAATTCCCTTTTAATTTGTTTGCGTCTTGCATTTAGCTATTAATGTTTTGGAGCAGCCAAATTTTTTTTGAATTTCACAACTTTTAATTGATGAAGGTAATATTGTTAAAATACGGTACTTATCGTCCCTATAATGGAATATAATGAAACCTCAACAATGATTTACTATAAACTTTTCAAAATTGTCATTTTCGAGCGTGGTCGTAAGTTCGTCATAAGCCTTAACTTTAACGTCCTGCTTGGTGGATATTTTTAATTTTGAAAGCTCTTCAAACTTCCTCTTGATGCTTTCCTGTGCTGTTTCTACTTTTTCCGTAACATACCGTGACTTGTAAAGTCTATTAAACATAAATATCCAATAATATAGAAAAAATGCAAAATTTATTTACCATTTGTCATCAATTTCGGGTTCGTCAAGGGAAACAAGAGCGGTATTTAACTTTAATTTACTTCCCTGTGGGCTTGTAAGTTCGAAGCAGCAATCAATTGCATCTTCAGATTCGACCGAATCCATTTTCCAAATCACAAGCCTACACTTTAAGCACACAACAGCATTTTCGGGAACAGACTCAAATTTCTTTTTATTTTTTTCGGATATTTCTCTCTTGAAGTGCATGTTCCAAATGGATTCCAGCAAACTTCTTTTTTTAAAGAGATCATTATGCTTACGCGATGTAAAACACAGTATTTAAACAACAAAATTGAACGTCCTCATTTCGTAAATGTTATTTTTTTTCTATTCTTTCTTTATTTGTTTATTTGGGGAATCCCCGTTTTTGCAATACGTGTCAAAGAATATGGAGGAAGTACATACATACATACATAGAGACATATACCAGCTTTACACGAGGGCATTTTTTATGAAATTTTTGATCAAATTTGAATGCGGCCTATAGACGATACTTGAATTGTGCAATCTGAACGGTTATACAGAACAATCTATGATGTAGTATATCCCCGATGTTCAATAATATTGACAGTAAGAAGTTAGCATTCTATTGTGATATTGGTTTACACATTATACACTAATTTCACACGAATTTCATAAAAAATTACTTCGTATAAAGCTGGTAATAGATGGAAACAACTATATTCATTAATTTGAGTCAGAAATATTAACTTGTTTAGAATTTTTAGAAATTTGTTCATATAGATATTACTGAGGTTGTCCTACAGAAAGGCCTATAACTTTCTCATTTTTTACTCTATAGACACGCGGAAAACGGGAAAATGTTCGCAAAAGACGTAGCTTTCACATATATTTTTTCGGATTTTTCGAAGGACGGGTCTTTTTTGCTACACAGTGATATGCCACTTGGAAAAACGCGTTTTTTACCTGGATTCCCCCATATATAGCACATCTTGGTTTAAGTACAATTAAAAAATTAAAAGCCAATTTTCAAAAAAATGGGACTATTAAAAAAGAATTCACTGAATCTATGACTTTCCAAATAACCTGAGAAACTAAACTTATAACTAAGGTAGAACTTAAAACTAATATACAAAATAATATTAATTTTCAATTCAATAAAACTTGAGGCGTTAACCAGAAGAGGTGAGTTTGGATTTTGGTTGTAAAATTTACAAAGTTAAATTTTTAAAACCTAGTTACACCCGAAGAAGCTGAAAAAACTGGCAAGGGCCCGTTTCTTCTCACCATCATTTCGTAACCGCCTATAGGCATCATTAAATGCGGCAGCAGAGAGCAATAAACCCTTGCCCAAAAAAACGGTGGCAATCTGCCTCCACATCAACAAAATTGAACCCAAACCCCTCCTTGCTTAGAGCCGGATTTGGGCCCGAAAAATTATTTCCAGCAGGACCACGCCCCGCCACACTAGCGTAGGAAATAAATTAAATAATTAAATAAGAGAGCTAGTAACTACATTTTATGGGCCACCGACCGTATTCACCTTTCGCTTCTCCCGCATCTGCCTGACAATTGCCAGTATCCGTGGACAATCCTTAGCGCCGGCCGTGTGACCCTCAGCATTGCAATTCGCGCACTGAACAGTGCGCCCAATTTGAACGGTGGTAACCCTTGTGACCTGTTTAGTTTTAGCAACCACCTACCTTGTCCCATCTTCGTCATCCCCAAAATTGAGAGCCTGAGGCCCAAACCAGTCAAATAATCTTTGACATCATCAATTTCAAATGAGTTGGACAGGCGACTAATCACCGTTACATACCGTTTCGAACCCTTAGGGGTATGGGTGAAGAAATTAACTTTCAATATTGGAAATAAATCCTTTAATTTAGCGTGGTCCTGAAGGGTACCCGCGAAACTCACCGTAAAATGTTGATAGCCTAATGCCTAAGCAGCACTCGTTGGCATCGTCTTTAGATTCATATCAAATGTCGTTATGGCTGTGGCACCGCCTTGCTGGACTTCCTAGAATTTGACTTTGGCAATGTTGATTTGACCGCTTTAGGATTTGTTGACGACACTGGCGCCAACTTGTTAGCTATTGCGGGCGCCGGTCCTTGAGCAACCTTCGACATTGAGCCATCCAACGTTGAATATGGCACTTGGCTGGACATATCGACTTCATTAATTTCTTCATCTTCATTAGTGCCGGATAACGCACCATTAAGCATTTGCTCCCTCTCGTTCAAAAGTTTTTCTTTATCACGCAGCCTGGCCTCCACGCCCTCGAAGGCTGCCAACCTGAATTCCAAATTCTTTTTTGGGTTTTCATTTTCGAACGTCAGTTCGTGGACCGTCTGCTGAAGACTGTCTACCAGTTCTTCAAGTGAAAATTCTTTAACCTTCTTCTTTCTACTAGGGGTAGCGGTACCAGAGGCACCCGCAGTTGGCGTTGCAGTACCCGAAGCAGCAGCACTAGCCACTTTGATGGGCAATAACTTGGGTTTGGTAACAGGGGACTCCATGTCCTCCCTTTTCTTTGTGCCTGCAGAACTAGCGTCACAAGCTTCTCTCTCAGCGTAAGCCTCCAACATTTTACTCACATAAACGTCGATCCCAGGATCGCCAGTGTAGCTTATACCCTCTTCCCAGCTAGAGACATTAGAGGTCTTGTCGGCAGACGCTTTTGCGCCAGGTGCTTTCACCATTTTTCCATTGACAGCATTGTTTAAGTCATAAATAATCCGTCCAGCTTTCGCTCCTCTCAATACTCATGGAGATAGATAATTAAATTCACCAATTCGAGTGACTTTCTGTCCTCCTTTTATAATTTTTAATTTATTTTTACACTGACTCTGAACGGTTATTATTTGAAACGATTTTTCGTGACTTTTAACCCTCTTGTGTCACCAAAAGAGAGTAAAAGTCGACAGACTTGAATGGGAATAACAAGAGTACACAGGTCTCAGTTGAACTACCACGATTTCATTCTGCTGAAATACGACAACTGTGCGACGAATTCTGATACGTGTAGGGCAGACACACGGAAACACTCACCAACATACAGACCAAAAAAACTGACAGAGTAGTCTCAAAACATTTTAAAGTGCTTTATGTTTGATGATTGTACAAGGTGTTTCAAAAGAAGTCATCCGATGTTGTTTGGCTCTCATTTTTTTTCTAAATGAAAAACTTCGATTCTGTTTTTTGATTATGTTTATTTGAACCTTAAGAATTTTATACGGGCTCGTTTTATGGCATTTTTCATCACTTCGGCGAGAACTTCGGGCGACAGATTCTCACACTCGTGTCGAATGTTGACCTTGAGGGCTTCCAGGGTATCGGGTTTGTTCACGTAAACAAGCGACTTCAAAAAACCCCACACAAAAAAGTCGGGAACGGTTAAATCGGGCGATCTTGCGGGCCAGTGCAAACCGCCAAAACAAGAGATGAGGCGACCCGGGAACGCCGCCTTCAGAATATTGGTTGTAGCTCGCGCAGTGTGTGCCGTTGCTCCGTCCTGTTTGAACCACATGTCCTCCTGTCCTAATTCGTCGAATTGCGGCAGAAAAATCTGGGGTAACATGGCCCTATAGCGCGCATCGTCCACTGTCGTCGTTTGACCAGCGGCGTTCTCGAAAAAAATGGCCCGACGACTCCTCCAGCGTAATAGCGCACCATGCCGTCACTTTGAGCGGGTTTAATGGATCCTCGTGCATCACTCGTAGATTTTCGGTGTCCCAGAAGCGATAGTTTTGCTTGTTCACGTACCCGCTGAGGTGGAATGATCCTCATCGCTCGCTATGATTTTGGTGGAAAAATCGTCCACTTCGTCCACGAGATTGAGGAGGCATTTGGCGGTCGACAGGCAGCAGCTGATGCACGGACTGGACTTTGTATGGGAACATGCGTAAGCCTTTCACCAAAATTCGCCATAGGGACGACCGGCTGATGGCTAATTGCGAGGTCTCCGGCGACAGCTCGACATCCTCGGCAACAGCGGCGATATTCTCGGCAGAACGAGCGCTCCGGGGCCGGCCACTCCTGGCAACGTCACGTGTGATCCCATACTCTTCAAGGTTAGTGGCAAAACGGCGCACTGTTTGCGCAGTCGATTTCGGACAGCCGGGTTATCGAGACGGTATTCGCGCTGTGCCAACACCACAGACGAATTGTTACGCAAAAAAGTAAACACGATTATTCCGCGTTCTTGGGGAGTGTATCGCTCCATGGCTTGTTTACTTGTATTCTACATCTGTCTAGTCCACAAATGTCAAAACAGATTTGACATTGGCGGCCATTTGTAAAAATAAAAGCATCTTCCAATAGCGTGGCCACTTTTGAAACACCCTGTATAGGTCTTAAGATGCTGCTCTTTTTACAAATTCCACTGAAGTATAAAAACATGTTATATAAATTTCTGTTTCGAATTGAGTTTTACAATTGCTGATATTGTTTTTATTATTTTAGGAATTTTTTTATCACCCTCCAGCTTCATGTTACACTGTGTTCAAGGAGTTTTTAAAAACATCCCACTTTAAGAATTTCCCAAACTTGTGAAGAAAACGTAATGGAATTCAAATCAGTTGTTCCATATCAATAACCACAATTTACATCACCATTATTCAATCACCAGCACAATGAATCGACTTAGTTAAAATTTCTAAGGATAATAACTTTTTGAAATTTTATCGCAGTTCAATTTGAATGCATAATACCCATGGAAAAGTTGTAGCCACTTTTATTTACATTTGATTTCATTCGCGTTTCATAAACTAATCAAACACATAACCGGTACAATGAAATCGCATGGCGACGATGAAGTTGGACGTTTGGCGGAATACAAGGTGTGTTGGTACGTGCATTTTCTTCAATTTACTGTGCATAAATTACTTTCCTCAATTGCCTTTGATTTGATTTCATTTACAACCACCAACATCGCTGGAAGCACCAGCAACAATAATAATGAAAATCGTAAATCCTACAGTAGCTGACTCTGTCGCTGTTGTTGTGCCATGCGACAGAGGTTCTACTGTCCGTCTTTGCTCTGTGGTAGTCACAGTTCGTGGCGGCAAGAGCCTAGAGTAGTGCAGTGCATATAAATTGTTACTAATTGGATGTAATAGTAACATAGAAACGTCAACACACTCAAAACTCTGGCAAGTTAAGGTTTAAGAGGAACCTTATACAGAGGAAGGCAAGTACTATTCGAAGGAAGACAACACATTTTCTAACGACTTCGACTTTAAAATTCTCCACTTTATATGCTTCGTTTCGTTGCAAGTATTTGAAAATTTGAAGGCCTGTGATACCACGACTTTTCTGGACAGCTGTCAGGGGGTGGTGGCAGAGTTCATATGAAATTCATGATTCACTTGCAAACTTCGTTGGCTAAAAGAATGGGAATGGTTAACAAAGCGTAACATGCGATTAAATTACACTTTTAAAACGTGTTTTGCATTTTTTGAAACTAACGCGTACGCCGATTTTTCGACAAGAGTGGCATGAAGTTAGTCGCTCGGTTGTAAATTTGATTGTCATACTATGGAAGAGTATGAAATGGAAATACTTGAAATGTGTATAAAATTGTGAACTGCATTCGTAGAATATTTTGATTGAAATGAGATTATAGCAACCCTAAACTCAGCTGTTGCCACAATCGAATTGAGGCTCCTGCTACAGAATTGTGTTCCATAGAATTAAAACCAGTCGAGTTTGGATTTGTCAAGTCGATTTTCTGTTTTTAAAGAAAGATTTTAAAGAACTTGCACACAACTGATTTTAAAACAGGAGAATGAAAATCCTAAACACTTTTCAACTGCTCACTATGAATCCATAAAAAACACGCCAAACACTTTCCAACGTATTATTTCGCCGCCTGTTTCCCGAAATAAGTTGTTCAAATAGAAGGCACATCTGCCAGGTGCGATTTATATTTACGCCCTGGAACTAGTGGCAACACAAGTTGCATATTACCAGGAATGCATAAATCGCAATCCAAAAAGAAGTACAAAGCGTTCAAAGGAAAATATACACAACGATGAGAACAATAGCAACGATGAACTCAATAAAACAGATAAGTTGAATAATTGTCAAATCTAGTTAGCATAAGCCTATGCGCCGTAAGAACATACTGAGCCCCGGCGGTTAATGTTGCTAACGAAGGTACCCGCTGAGACGGATAACTATAATAGGGCTCTTGGTCTTTGTGCGGATGTCAATGCGCACCACACAATTTTAGTTAATTCTAATATAATTGCTAGAGGAGAGACCATTTGATAGTAACTTGTGTCCACTAAACCTTATGTTTATAGTAAGGTCAATGAGACTACCTTTATTACTAATCGTACACAAGAGGTCCTTGATGCCACCTGTACATAACAGAATATCTTTTAGTTGGTCGAAAGATGGAAGGTGTCGAGTGAGTATTCGGTTTTCGGCCACATCAACATAGAGCGTTAACTCTCGCAGAACATCGCCACTTTATCGGTTTCAAGAAACGTTCGTAAAATAGGTCTAGAATAAACAATGTATGAAAGGTGTTCTAAAAACCAGAGTTAATACAGCTGACGATGTCGATCATACCGATGGCCTCACCCCAACCCTTAACAGAAAATTTGATTCCGCATGACGTGCGGTTAATACACAGGCAAGGAGAAATCCCCCTGGTGAAAAAAGGATCTGCAATCCTGAGAAAGCCTTGCAGAAGTTTTGTTTCATAGGGTATCCCCTGAAGGACGTAAAATTTTAATAGAAATATTGTATACAAAATTATACTTATTAATTATAAAAAAATCAATGAGTGTTCGAACTCGCGGGCGATGTGTTAACACCTTTTTGTTACACGGTACCTGTTTGATTTCTATGAACACATTAGTAAATGTTACATTGGAAAATAAAAAACGAATAGTTTTTGTGCTCAAGGCTCTTTTGGTATTGCTCTTTTTTTTCTTACATCTGCTTTAACATTAGATGTAATATTGATAAAATTCATAATGCATTATTTACCTCACTAAAATAATTGGGTTTGTTTTGTCATCATCAGAGCGACGACAAAAAGTATTGAATAGTATAGAGCACTTATTGCACTCTTTTTACGCTCTCGTGTACAGAATCTGAGTAAAAGAGCAGAAACAAGTCTTATTCTCTTTATAGAATATTTCAAACTAAATGCACCTTTACGAAAATGATATTACATAAAGCAATATTAAAACCATAAATGTTTCAAAAGGCATCAATAGTTCAGGTCATACTTATCAAAGGACCAAGTTACGACAAAAAGAGAGTAATACATTTTGAATCATCGCCAGATGTCGCCAGTGCTTTTGAGTCGTACAATTCGTTTCATGAGTTCTCTATACTATTCAATACTCTTTGGCGAAGACGACCTGCTTGTTTGTTCGCTGCCGCTACATCAATACCATCATACTTATTTTCAGGGAGAGACTATTGTTGTACAACAACCACGTATGTGATGCTAACTCTGTGTGTTGTTTGCATATGTTCACTTTGATAGATTGCCCTACCCGTGCCTATAGATGTTAATACATCAAAAAGATGTATAGTCTTCTGCGACTTGCACACTATGCAAATTACCCCCAACGAATCCCACAAATCTGGGATATCTAAAACATCAAACCGGGCGGTCGAGGATAGCAAGTGATGCATCGTTAGACACCCTGGCAGGCACACACTTTCCAGGAAACTAGTCCACGTTATCTCGAAATGTCGTGACAGAAGAAAGACTGCATTGCTTTGACGGCATAGCATCACTAGAGCTGAAAAGCGGACTACACATTTTGGGCCCTGGCTTCAGAAACTTTACAGGAGCTATCCTAAGTATATTATCGTTAGATGAAGATAATGTAGGGTGAACTCCGCCTTACGACCATAGACCGTAGGTACTTACCAGCTGTTCATATTCTAGGATGCTTACAACAAGAGTAAATCTACGACACCCACTCTGTACGCTCTAGTCAGCTTCATAGAGAAATCTATGTCTATAAATAAATACCCTCTAGTGACAATGGTCAATATTTAGGTTGCCATTAACAACGTCTTACCGGGATTGATAATTTGATATATGGATTACCTACGCGAACGCGCATATCCTCATCTCAGGGCCTCATGGCTATAACTTGTGAATAGAGAAACAGTCATATAAAAAAATGGTCTCCCATAATATTCCATGAAGTGATTGAGGAGAGATTCTCACAATCAGTCATTTCATAGCTGGTGGAAAATACCTTCCTACATGTATTTAGAGCTCAAGGATTCAAATATAAGACGCTCTAAGTGGGCCACTGACAATGAGTTTGTCATAAATCCGGAGAAAACCGAGCACGCACTCTTTACTAGGAGCTGAAAGTTGCTTGTATTGCGTTATTCCCTTCATGTAGTACGGAAAATTGCCTAAAGGATAATAAAAGATATCAAGGTATGAATCTCCACATTAGGCTTTGAAACAATTCAAACTCTATAGATAGGATAATTAGAGACACAGTGACCTGTATTTATGTGAAAAGGTCATTAGACGATGATGGAATCTATTCCTAAAAAGTTTACTGAATATAAACATCTGTTTTCCGCCCGATATTGCTCTACAGCATTGTCGATTGGTACTTAAAAAAATCGACTTACCTAAGTCTGTTGACAAAAGTTTAGAGAATGGGAATGGTATGACCTGTCCACAACCCGTACCAAGAGCTGGCGGGTTATCGTCCATCGATTACAAAGATAAATTGCTGCAATGTTGACAAAAAAAACATTCCGCGCGATAGATCATCAGCCCATATGGTAATGGGACGATACTAAGGGATCTGCGACAATCCACAATGGATGTGGGTTACATGGCACCCACTTCTACCTTTAAGATAAATTCCCCTAGTCACATCGCGGATATGCAGGACTGGAATGGGCGCATACCAGGTTATAAAACGTGCATAGGTGTAAACTACATGGCAATGCAGGGTTTGTAGTTAATTCTAAAGAGTTGGACCTAGATATTGCCAAAGGATACCAGACCATTGTAGTGACTTTTAGGCAGAATGTATGGGAATCAGAGAATTGTATCTTTGGATGGGACAAAACGACATCACCGCCTCTGACAGGCAAGCTGATTTAAAATTTGTATTCCCGACTTCAAGAACTGTCGACAACCGCCGCGCATCTTTAAATGAGATCTCCAAACAGTTCGGCATTCAACGAACATTCCAGGGCACCACACTCATCACACTGGACCACAGTACTTGTTCCACTTGATATGGAGTGCAAACGAAGTTTTAAGATATGCAACTAATAGATGTTCTGGAGACAACAAATTCAGGATCAAATGGCAAGTATAATAACTGTGATAACTGAAGACTGGTTTAAAGGCAGGCACGCGTCCAGACTTGGTATCTTAGCTCGTGATTACCTCTGAAACCGGCGTTTTGTATGAGCAGGAAACAATACGTAGGGTCTTACTTTATGATGGATCTAACAGATGTTCCGGAAGTTAAGCAGAATGTTCTTAGGAACTTTCTGCAACAGGTCAATTTACAGGTTCAACGATGAGAATGGACAATGGCGTAGGTTGAATAAACTGAATAGCGTCATCTGCTTATCTTATTTCAATTAACATCAGAAATAAGCAAAGATATTTAAATGTGTGACTTCAAAAGAAAATAACTTAATTATGAACTTTAACAATGAAATACTATTTTTGTTTTTTGTTTTTGATAGATTCTAAAAATATTTGTATAGTTTTGTAAAATAACATCGCGCTCAAAATTCAAAACGACTGAATTAAGAGTAATCGATTTTAATAAAACCTTTAGTTTTCTATTTCGTCACAAAAACCAAAACCGGTTTTCTACCCTTCGGGATAACAGGAATCTGGTTTCGGCAAAATGTATATGTTTGAAGAACCCGCAAACCGAAATTTTTGAAAAACCGGGTTATTGAATACACTAATTCCGCTCAACCGAATATCCAATTATATTTGAAACACCAAACAAATTATTCATTATTTCCGTTGCAATACACAAATTTATCATTAATCGGATTGCAGCAGCAGTATCGTACTTATGAAAATTGCAGTTGTTATAAGCGAATTTCTCCTGAATTCTGTTACGGGAACGAAAAGTCGAATTAATTATTTTAATTTCCTTTATGGTTTTTGAATCGAATTTCAAATCTAAACTAAAGTTAATTCCTCGATTTAAAAGTTCATTAATTGTGACTTATAATTGCCAGGATTTTCTACAGTTCCTGGTGGGATAACAGTATTGCTAAAAAAAAGTAGGGCTTCTGCAACCGAGTTTCCTATATTGCTTGTGACGACAACCACTAAGTTAACAATGTCGGTTACAACAAATGAAATTATTGAAAATTCGGTTCCTACAACTGTCCTAATTTGCAAGTCGGTTGCCACAACATTTTTGAAATTTCTCAATGAAATTTAAATTTTGTTTTTGATTTGTGAAATGACTTTTACTCAAAACTATAGTTTACAATTTGCAATTTACTTTAATTGCGTGGCCGTGGGTGATACAGTAGTTGGTGAGTGCGGCATGAGAATGTGGCATCCATCCCTTCTCTGACCACCTTACATTTCATTCGACGATGTCCTCCTCACTTAGCGAAGACTACACTTGCAAGTATTTAGGTATGTAAAAGCTTTTCAAAAACCCGTTCTGAATCGGAGTAAGACTGTGGGAAGAACTAGAAAGTGCACAGATCACTGATTATGACAAGTTCTTCCCAGTCTCTTTATGGGTTACAAAGGGAAACTTTGTTTTATTTGAATTTAGATATGGTTAGATATATTAGATTAGATATGTTTAGATCAAGAATTAAAGAATCCACATTCCCAGGTCCAGGTGGAAATTGCAAAAATTGCTGTTGTTTCCGAAACCAGGTAAACGCCTAGGAGACGCTTCATCGTATCGGTCAATATGTCTCCTGCCTACAACGGTTAATATACTGGAGAGGATTATTTATTACAATCTCTTACCTGTGATTGAAAATGATATTGGCTTGTCGGGCAAACAGTTCGGCTTCCGAAAAGCAAGGTCAACAGTAGACGCCATTCGGATGGTGACCCAAACAGCGAAAGTGGCTATAGCAGGAAAAGGAGCACAAAATAAGTACTGTACGGTTATCATACTCGTATTAGATGTAAACACTGCTTTCAATTCTACCAAATAAGGTCGCATAATTGATGCGCTCTATGGACTGGGAGTCCTCATATTGAAGTTATTTTAGTAATAGGAAACTATGCTATGAAAAGGAGGGTTGATCAGTAACATATGATGTTCCTGTGGCAATCCTTCAGGGGTCGGTTATAGGACCACTGGTCTGGAACATTATGTCATTATGTACAACGGAGTTCTAACTCTATGAATACCAGCGAGTCTAATATATTCAGTTTTGCAGACGACATAGGAGTACCGTTGCAAGACACATCAATTAGGTGGAACTAAATGCAAACAATACGATAAACGCTATTAGGTCTTGGATGATTAAGACCAAAAGTCGAAAGTTGTACTGATAACTACACCATTTCCAATTGAAATTTCAAAAATATCAATTTAGTTTTGAAAAATATCAATTGAAATTTGAAAATTATATTTATATAAAAATATATCAATTGAAGTTAAAAATTCTATTTCAAATTTGAAATACATTAATTGGAATGTAAACACATCCATTTAAATGCAAATGTAACATCCATTGAAATTTGAAACACATCAACTGAAATTTGAAAGAAATTTAACAATTTTTAACCGATTTTATGTATTAGATTTTTAAATTTCAATTGATGTGTTTCAAATTTCAAATGATGTGTTTTAAATTTCAATTGATGTATTTTACATTTCAATTGATGTGTTTCAAATTTTAATTGATGTTTTTCAGATTTCAATTAATGTGTTTTAAATTTCAAATAGAATTTTCAAATTTCAGTTGATGTATTGCAAATTTCAAATATAAGTTTTACGCTAAATATAAAAATATGGCACGTGCAGATAAAATATCTACGAGTAATGATAGACTCGAAACTAAAATTCGATAAACACATAGATAATGTCCGAGGAAAATACAAAATAAGAGGACTATGATATCCAGAATGGTTAATTCCTGCCTTTTATACGCCCCACCAGAATGCTCATGTTTCCTATGTGCTGCTTCCAGAAGAATCTCTTATCGAAGCAGAGGTTGAGTGCCATATAGGTCTGATGTGCTTACCGCACGACATCCAACGAAGCCGCATATACAGTTGCATGGAGGTTTCACGAAGCAACAGAAATACGGCAACGGATACCAGAATCGTAAAGTTTGAAATTTTTGGTGATTTTTTATATAATTGCTATTTGCGACCTCTTAAGTGATCAGTTCTACGCTAGACTTCGTTCTGTACGGTCGCTAATAGAATACTCAACTCAGTGTTTAACACATTTGTGATTAATACTATTCTCTTTCGTATTTTACTTCGCGTAAACACGAGTACATTTATAAAATAAATAAAGTAAAAACAATATGAAAATGCCCGGCGGGGCAAAGTCTTCGGGTCGCCACAGAGGCAATACGCCTTTTAAAAGGTCAAAAGTTCAGCCAAAGTTTGTCAGTTTCGGGTCTCTTGGATCAACTTCATCACGGCACAACAGATACAGCAGCCTATCCAGAATTGAAGATATGGACGATCAAGAAACCAACATAACAACAGCAATTAAAACATACAAGCCACCACCAATTGTCGCAGACATAAATTTCTCTCTTAGAGAAATTCAACACATTTTGGGAAATGACTGTGTTTATAAACGCACATGTATCGGTACCAAAATATTTCCACAAACTAGAGAAAAGTATGACTTTTGCATTTCATCTCTAAAGGAAAATAAAATTGAATTCCACTCATTCAACTCGAAAGAAAATCGTTTATATACAACTTTCTTATATGGACTTCCAAAATTGAATACATCGTCGCTGAATTGGTTAACTCTAACCTATCTCCAAAATCGGTCACTGCAGTAAAAACCCGTTACAGCTCTGTGAATGATGCTGTTTACAAGGTTCAGTTTTTACGCAAGGAATTTAGTCCAAAATCACTGCACAATGTCAGAACCATTTGTAATGTCATAATTACATGGAAGAAAAGTAAACCTAAAAAGAATGACAACCCTACGCAATGCTGGAACTGTTTAATGTTTGGTCACGGCGGAGAACATTGCAACCGTCAACCTGCATGCATGACTTGTGCTAAGCAATACTCAACAAATGTCTGTCCGTTTACAGAAAATAACAAACGACCTGCGGTATTTTCTTGCTTTAATTGTAGGAAGAATTGTTATGAAAGAACTGATCACTCAGCGAAAGACATCAATTGTCCTCTACGTGCCCATTATATGGAAATACGTTCGAACGCAACGCACAGACATTCAAAGAGAGCAACCAACTCTCACCAACGCTCAAACAGGAGTAACGTCTCTCTCAATGTTCCATCAAATAGGAACAGTTCTCACATTTTTGAGAACAGTCAGACCAACGGCAGATCATACGCGGGGGTAGCGCGGGACGCTTGTAATGACCTTTTTAGCATAGAACAGCTATTCAATATTTTCACTGCATCTCTTGAGGAACTGAGCAGATACACTACTAAGGTACAACAAATACAAGTTGTAATGTCTCTTTTGAAATATGCCCATGACATTAAATAAAAAATTCTCTATTCTCCATTGAAATGCAAACGGGATTACAACATTCTCACACATTCGCCAGATGGAAAACTTGCTCTTACGACTAAATATTCATATCGCTTGTTTAAATGAAACATTTTTTAAAGAGAAACACAAACCTTATTTCCAGAATTATACTCTTCTTGGCAACGACCGAGCCAACAGCAGAGGTGGGTGGTGTAGCCCTTTTGATCCACAAGTCTCTCGCATTCAAACAAATACCAGTCACCAAAACTTCTTGCATTGAAAATCTATCTATTGAAGTTAATATAAACCAACAAAGAGTAGTTATAACTACGGCATACTCACCCAAATACACCTCAGCATTTATTAACGATATTAAGGCATTAACGCCAACCAATAAACATTTTATTCTTCTTGGCGACTTAAATGCAAAATATGTAGCTTGGAATTGTCCAAATAATAACTTAGCTGGCACTAAACCAATTACAACAGTCACGTAACTTTTTCGTCTATCACCCAGATGAGCATACACTATATCCTCACCGTAGGGGATCCCCCTCTTCTACCGTTGACATTGTTTTAAGCAATTTTTCTCTGCCGATGAATCTTAAAACTTTAGATTATGAGATTCCATCTGACCATCGCCCAATTGTATGCTCCTTTGAATGCACAACATACAAAGTGGACGCGTCGCACCTATATGCATACAAAAACATCAACTGGAACACTTTTCGAAATGCAATTGATCGTAGCATAACCTTTTCCACAGAAAGATATTCTTCTCGAAGGAGTATTGATAAGGAAATTTCAAGATTTATTAAACTTATCCTCTCCGCAAGGGACATCTCCACGCCAACTGTACGCATAACATCAGAAAATCTTCTACCCAACGATATTATGCACCATATTAAAAATAGAAGAACGTTAAAAAGGAAACAACAACGTACCACTGATCCACAACAATACGGCATATATGAGCAAATTCTCAAATTCTTAAATAAATTTATAAATAGAAAAATCAACGCAATGAGAAATCAAAATTGGTCCAACCTACTGAAACACTTAAAACCTGGTGATAAACGATTCTGGAAGATAAGTCGTTCCTTGCGACGCAAGAACAAACAAAATATCCCTTACCTTAGAGTTGGCATCAATAAACTAATTACTGAGTGAAGAGTGAAGAGTGAATTACTCGCAAACACATTTGCCAAATCGAATAGACTTACATTTAACTACACCCACTCAGTGGATAATATAGTGAATTCAACTGCTCAAAATCTTAAAATGGAAAATCCAACAACTCAAAACGCCGACTTCATAACTACAACTGAATTATCCTACGTTTTATCTAATCTTAAGGCATCAAAATGTCCTGGGCTTGATAACGTTCCTAATATTCTTCTTAAAAAGCTTCCCGTAAAGGCAGTACATCTCCTTACATGCATATTTAATAGCTGTATACATTTAAACTATTCCCCCATGGGCTTCAAGCGAGCGAAAATTATCCCGCTCCAAAAGCCAAACAAACCAAACAACAATCCAAACAGCTACAGACCCATAAGCCTCCTCAGTAATCTAGGGAAAGTGTATGAAAAACTAATACACACTAGAATTGAAACGTTTGTTATAAATAACAACATTATCTCTGAAAAACAATTTGGGTTCAAAAAAGGACATAGCACGGTTCAGCAAATTGGTCGGATTAAAAACAAAATTTCAACAAATAAACGCTTGAGAAAATCAACTGGTCTAATTCTACTAGATGTCGAAAAAGCATTCGATTCCGTGTGGCACCACGGTCTTCTATACAAATTGATAACTGCTAATATACCTAAATATCTGTGTAAAATAATAGCAGACTTTCTTGAAAATCGCTCATTCGCCGTGTCATTAAATAATAGCATATCTTCATATAAGAGTATACCAGCGGGTCTACCGCAAGGATCCATTTTGTCCCCGATACTTTATTCAATATTCACCTCGGACTTCAAACGTAATAAAGAAGCTGATGTTGCCTACTATGCAGACGACACCGCACTACTTTCCTCTAGCAAACTCACGAGTGCTCTCATGAAAAAAATGGAACAGAGTCTTAAAGTATGCAGTAGATATTTCAAAAAATGGAAAATCAAAATCAATCACCTTAAAACTCAGTGCATTATCTTTCCATTTAACAAATCTCCAAAGAGAACCCCATCTCGACATCTACGTTTCGAAGGAAGTTAAGTACCTCGGAGTAATTTTGGATAAAAAACTTTTGTTTAATAAACATATCCACTCATCATGTGACAAGGCGCTAAAAGCGTTCCGTGCGCTGTGGCCTTTTTTAAATGGACGGTCTTTCTTAAGTCAGAAAAATAAGAACCTCATTTTTAAATCCGTTATAAGACCATGTCTATCATATGCATCTGCTATATGGTACCGATCAGCCAAATGTCACATAAAACGAATGCAGGTCATTCAAAATAAATGTTTGAAAATTATATACAACAAACCTTGGAGATATCCAACGCCCTCATTACACGAAGAAACTGGTTACGAATTCTTTGCCGACTTCATTAGAAGATTGAATGAACATTATTTTTTCCAGGTCCAGCATTCTCCCTATTCAGTAATAAGAGAATGTTACGACGACTAATTTATATACGAATACAAACAGCAATTTGTCAAACTGAAAATATTGTTTTTATAATCGATTATTATCCTGAATAATCTTTCTATATACAATTTGTTTTCTAATTTTTGTTTGAATTTTTAATAATGTATCCCAAATAAAGGTTTTCTTATCCTTTTGGCTTTCTATCTGATTTACACAAATTTTATATGTATATATTTAACAACTATTCCTTGCCAAAATTTTTGATATATCTATTAGATAAAACTCAAAAATGTATATAGCTCTCAATAAGATGTTCATGTATATTTGGATAAATAAAATTTAAATCGTAAAAAAACCTCTGTAGTGATTTAAAAATTCAATTTATTTCAATATCAGACGTTTTTGTGAGATAATTTTTTATGAGCTCCCACGTGGACTGACTCGCCCTTAAAACAAGTGCACAGAATGTGCCATTGCAAGTAGTTGCATTAGGCAACTTCGAAATGTTTTATGATAACAAACTATAGTTTTATAAAATAATGAAATGATGTAAAAATATGAAGTGTTTGCCAATGATGCCAACGGCAGGGTACAGAAATGGTAAAATCAGGTCAAAGTATTAGGTTTGCGAGTGATACCTACACTTGTTGAAATACCGTACATATACATATTGTCCACCATTGGATTATATACATTTTTAACAAACCCATGTTCAGAAATAATTATATTATAAAAATGTCGTTAATTAATTTGGAAAAACTTCGAAAAAACCCAAAATAAATAATTTGGGAAAAATCTTTTAAAAATTGGATTTAAAGTACATAAGTATATATTGGTGGAATATTACTAATTTAATTTTTTATATGTTATAAACCAATTCACGACCAATTAAATTCAATTAAGGTTTTCCCAAATTCTAAAAAAAATTGGAGATTTTTAATCCCAAACAAATGTTCTAAAAAAATTCGAAATTTTATACACATTACGTTCTTCTGAGCTGATTTATGCGTCGGAACTATTTATTTCTTGGTGTGTACTTAAGAACATTTTAATCTACAGTAAAAATAAAAACAATTTATAAAAACCCCGAGCAAAATTTTTGCCAAACATCGAAAGTGACAAATGTGTTCAAATATTTCACATTTTCAGAGAATTCTCACTGTAGAGTTCAGTTCCAAATGTTCGGAATTTTACTTTGGATGTACTTGCCATAGCCTTGTCTTTCAGAAATATTTAAAAAATCTAAAAAAAAAATACGAATGAATCATGGTACCTTATCCGAAAATAATATATTTTACATGTTGAAAAAAAATCAACTTTGAGAAGTTAGCATTTCCAACCGCCTTGAGATAACTTGAAATTATAAACAGTGTGTTCTTTATTAAAGGGCTCCCAATTTAGTTGTGTTTTCAGAAATATTATTTTCCCTCAAATGAACAAGTTATTTAAACAAAACTGAAAAAAGTTTACTTAAAAATGTACAGTTTTAAATTTTGATAGAGAATATATTCATAACAGTAAAATGTATTCCACAACTCGTAGCGTATTTTTTGTTTGTCTTGTATAGAAGATTATCGAAAGGAAAAACTATGAAATCTTTGAAGGGCAGGAATTGAAAGCATCAACTAACATAAGTGGTCAATTTTGACACGATGTAGCACCATATTCTAAAAGCCCAACTCCTGCTCTACAAATATCAAGTACATTCCAAAATGATCAGAGAAATACTTTAAAAGTTGTGATATTATTGCCCTGTATTTTCCAATCGGAATCAATATTTTTTTTAAACTATTTAAATATAATCATAAAGAACATATTTCACATATTTCGCACTGTGCGGCGCAGAAGTGTGTTATCACTAAAATTGAGAAATTGATTATCGTTGGATACCACAAAATCTTGCACTGCCTTCAAAAAGACTCGTGTCACAAATGTATCACTGTGCATCACAAGACATTTAGTAGATTATAGTGGCTTGCTAATCAAAAATCTATGCAATTGAGCTCAAAACTCAACAGCAGTCGACTGTATGTATATTTCCATACCAAAGCCAACCAAGGTTTTTCAGACACGAAGAACTTCAAACAATTAATTTGCTGTTTTTTTTTTTTTTTTTGAAAAGGCTAGTCATGTCGCCACAGTGTCATTAGAGCAACGTACGATAGTTAATTTTGAGTGGTACACCATGACTTGTTTCCCATTTCATTGGGAAAACTAGTAAAAGGAGCTGCCAACAAAGTCCCCTCTCAACAACGACAATACACTGGTGGGCTCAAAAAACGCACTCGATTCATCGAAGTGATCGGTGATTCACCGTACAGAACTAACTGTCATCCAATGGGTTTTAGTAATCAGGTACATCAAAATTAAACTATAACGTCAATCTCGTCATTATTTCAAATGGACTTCTACACGGCGCCAATAATCATTCCATTCTTAATTCGGGTCTAGCAACAGAATCTACTGTTGTTTCACCAGAATCCTTTCATACGTCACAACCTCTTATTTCGGTTCCGATCATTTCGGTTGCCTTTGTGGGTCCAGTTTCGGAGAGTGGTTTGTTGACTTAGAGTGTGAAGGATATTAAGTAAACATTAGAATCGGGAAGAATCTCTAAAATACACTCTGTTTTGAAAAAGCGGGTTAAATATGATTTCAATTATAATCACAATATTTAAAATCAATGCAATGGGTATTTTTGTAAGTGATGCTTTTTTATAAGACAAAAAGTGAAATTGTTGCCGGGGCTCCAATAACTGCAGTTCGGTTTATTTCATTCCTTGTGCTGGATTTGCCTTTGCTATATATTTGACGTGACTCCTATTTTGCATGACTTCGTTGAACATTTAAAATTCATAATTCCCTATGTAAAAGAAATATTTGCTAATACGCATTTAGTATGAATAGAATTATAATATAAAATTATTACCATAATTAAAAAACGTCTGCATTGCGTATAAAATTGTTGCAAATATTTCCAATCAATATTTAATCAGAAACTAAATTTCAATACGTAGTTAATTATGACACTAAAATACTGTCAATTTGTGTAAAATTGTAATGCAATCATAACACTGATGGAGCTGTTTTAACTACTTACATATACAAATACGTTACACAAATTTGTGGTTGTTTTAATATGGGGCATAATTCAATCATATTCCTGGCTATATTAATAAAGCAGCAGATTAATTTTTTTTTTCAAGTAATTGTGCTCTCCAACAGATTAATTATACAACCACACTAATTGCTTTTAGCAGCGACAAATACCGTTGGCATCACAAAGTTTTGGTCGTCGGTGGTGCAACGGTTAGTGTGCGCGACTCTTGTACATGAGATACTGGGTTCGATCACTGCTGTGACTAGCTTACATTTTTTTCGGCGGCGGTCTCCTCGCATAGTGAAAAGCTTCTCAAAATATCGTTCCAAACCGGTGAAAATCTGTATGTCCCAATCAATGAGTATAAAAACTAGAAAGCACACAGTTCGCTGGTTGTGTTAAGCTCTCCCCAATTCCATCATGGGATGTAATGGGAAACCATTTTTGTATTAAACCATTTTGTATTATATTCGAGTACCGTGCTAACAAAGGTCCAAATTAATAACACTGTGAGACAAAATTAGAATTAGAATTTTTTTTTAGGGCGGGTCAAAGTTTCCGCCCCTCGGAACTTTCCTGTAACATATCGGCATGCAAAATTGTGTGTTCCTTACTTCTGAGGTACAAACTATGTTCAGAAGTTTTATAGAAAAGATTCAGATAAATATTTTTATGGAACAAATTAACCCTCTAAGTGTCACGTATAACCATAATTTTTACTTTTTTTTTGAAAACTCGATGCTCGAAATGCTCGAAAATGACCTGGGGCGTGGTCAAAATGCTCTACAATAAAGATCGCCATAAAATTCACTATATGTGTCCGAACACTCAAAAACACAAATCTTAGCCCAAGTGGTAGATAATAAGCAAAATCTAACTGCCTTCTCAGGGTTAATAATGAATATTGTCATTTTTCTGTTTCCATTAAAAATAGTCCACATAATATAATGAATTTTGTCATATTTCATCTTTAATCTAGCACTTGGGCTAAGATTTGTGTTTTGGAGTGTTCGGACACGTATAGTGAAATTTTATGGCGATAATTTTTGTAGAACATTTTGACCACGCCCCCGCCATTTACGAGCAGTTTTTTGCGAGTTTTCAAAAAAAAGTAAAAATTATGGTTTAATTTGTTCCACAAAAATGTTTATCTGAATCTTTTCTATAAATCTTCTGAACATAGTTTGTACTTCAGAAGTAAGGAACACACAATTTTGCATGCCGATATGTTGCAGGAAAGTTCCGAGGGGCGGAAACTTTGACCAGCCCTAAACAAAATTCTGATCAGATCTGGCAAAACGCCGATGCACGTATATTTTTTTTAGACCATTCTACCAGATTCCGTTAACAGAAACCCATAATTCTTTTTGGTGTCGCACAGTGTAATTATTATAATAGGTTACTTTAAAGCGTATGATTAATATTAATAAAATTTAATGGGCACTGGCGTGCATGCTTAAATTTAATACATAAGCAGTTGAATTGGAAGCAATATTCGTAGCTCAATTCATGGCATTTTGGCACTGAGACTATACACGTGTGCACCCGTGCATTATCTTGATGAAAAATAACCCTTTTCTTGGCCATATGGGGTCGTTTGTTTCTCAAATCCTCGTTTAATCGGTCCAATAAGTTGGCATAATATTCGCCGTAAATTTTTTTTCTTTTTGAAGGTATTCGATGTGGATTTTCCCGCGTGCATCCCAAAAACCGTTGCCATCACCTTATTGGCCGACAAACTTACCTCGGCCTTCTTCGGAGCTGCTTGGTCTCCCGAGTATTGTAGTGGATCCATGTTTCATCCACAGTTATAAAATGCCTCAAAAATTCCTTCGAATTGTGGTTAAACAACTCGAAACAATCCTTTGAAGTTGTCACACGATTACGTTTATGGTCAATTGAGAGCAAACGCGGCACCCATCTTGCAGACAGCTTTCTTAAACCCAACTGATCATTTAAAATCGAAACCACACTGCCTTGTGAAATGCCTATGGCATCAGCAATCTCACGCACTTTTACTCTTCGATTTCCCAATACCATATCGTGGAATTTTGCGACATTTTCGGGTGTATTGACCTCAATTGGCGATCCACAACGTTCAGCGTCATTTGTACTTGTGCGACCACAACGAAATTCAGTAAACCACGTTTTTACCATCGAAATCGATGGTGCAGAGTCCCCATAGTATTTATCAAGCTTTTCCTTGGTTTGATTGACGGTTTTTTCGCAAAAAATAATGTTTAATGAGAACTCGAAATTCACTTTTTTCCATTTTTAAAATAATGCACGAGGTTGTATGTTTTGAACAGTTGTTAAACGCAAAATAAATGACGGAACTTGCTCAAAATATGACAGTAGTCTATTAACAGGTGGTTATTGATGAGAGCTACGATGGAAGTTCGAAAAGTCACCCACTTATTGATCGTATGTACACGGTTTTTAATATATATATACACGATTAGGCATTTGCATTCTGGTGAGTACAATATCAGACGAGCATGACTTTTGACGGTATATTTTCCAATAGTAATAAAACGCTACTTTAACGAATATCGTGATGCATTTCAGAGAAAAGTGTTGTTGATTATGGTCCATTGATAGTCAAACGAAGGATTTTTGACTTTCGGAGAGAAAATAATTCTTAGCTAACTTTCTCTCTCCTCAATTTGTATTGTATTCAAGATGAATTTTTATTACAAAGTTATAAATACGTGAACTAACAAACTAGAATCTGAGTAGTCAAAAAAAAATTATTGTAAGAGATCATGCAAAAAAATCCCTGATGAACAGGAAACAAATGCTAAACCACAAAGCGGAATTAATTAAGAATTTCTTATTCTCCAGTACAATTTGAATAAAATTCCACAGCCTTTTAGCTAAAGGGAATATCTAGCTGCTTCGGGGATGGTGAGTAAAACGTCTGATTGAGAAATCCGTAATATCCTGGTAAATACCTACAAAATATATTCCTGCTTATTGGCTATCCTTGGTTGTACGAATCGTTTTATGGACCGGTCTTATTACTGACCCATTCTTCCATATACTACCTGAACGCATGAGAACTTACTTTTTCCTAGAAAGTGATAGCATTGCACTTGCAAAAGAACTGGCACCAGCAGGATGTCGATGGTCTACTTTAATCGAGTGTAAATGGTTTCAGTTGTACGGTATAAGGAGAAGATACATTATAACTGTCTAAAATAAATTTAATTTTAAATATGCAGAAGAAAACTATGCCAGAAAGTAAAGTTGTACAGGCTCCTCTCCAGTTGTACAGGCTCCTCTCATGTGAAAATTGGAAAGAATGCATTTCTTGCTACAGATATTCATAGTGCGATACAGACGTGAAGATATACTATTTATATAATGCTGGCCTCAGAAGGAGTCTAAATCAAAATATAGTGAATTGAAAGTGGCAGTATCGGTTGTCAGCCTAATCTTTTGTCCACTACAAACCCGTAAACATGTTCATGATTTTCCCACGGCAGCTGTAGTAGCTGCTACTGTTTATTTTCCTTGAAGACCAATGTCATGCACTTGGCATTTCCGTAATAACAGTAATGTGAGCCTTAAAATTTTCAAGAACATCTGCCAGTTGGGTCGATAATCTATAATTTATTATTTGTAAAAAGGGACGTGGTCATTTGCTAATACGCCCCTTGGCCTTAGTATTTAGTTTGTCCAAATAAAAAGAAGAAATTTTAGAAACACAAATTCCAGAATATTAAAGTTATATTTAAACCATATTGGAGGCGGAATTTAGATAAGAAAAGGCAGGAAATAAGAGAGGAAGAGGTTAAGAGAAGATAAGAAAACAGAAGGAAGAAAAAGAAAGAAACGAGAACAAAAAATATAAAATTATAAAAGAGTTTATACAGAAAATCCGATAAAAATATTTATAAGATTAAAAAGCTATTCATCCATTCGGCATATTTCGTCATCGTCGCTAGCAGTCAAATCATCTTTGATATTACCCTGTGTTACCGCCACGTCCCATTTACTATTGTGAATTGTACTACGAAATCTAATTCTTTTATGTTTGTCAAATCGTTGTAACAACAAGAATATTATTGAAATGTCATTTATATTGAATTCCCTTCCACGCGGTCAAATAAGGTTTTTTGCGGGGTATTTTATGTTTGGATCCATTTTCTTGCCATTTTGCTAAACAGTTGTAATCAATTCCTGTTCCCATAAAGATTGAAAAGCTCTATATTTCCATACTAAAAAAGAATTTTAAATTAAAATTCTTTTTTAATTTAGTGAAGACAACTCACCTTTAAATAACATTTCAATAAAATGGATGATGTATATCTAAATGGTCAACCACTAAATCCTCAACGCGTAAGTACCACTAGTTCAGGAAAGTGCCACATCTGCCACCAAGCACCTACAACCACAACCTTTGTCAAATGTAACACTTGTCGCTTACCATTTCACCTCGAATGCATTAATATTTTGAATTCCGAAGCTCCATGGACTTGCACAGATTGTTTATCACAAAATACATCACCGGACTCACCAACTTCTATTTGCAGTCACCGTAGTGGTGCATCAAAATCGTCTAGACTAATAAATCCCGAAAGGGTATCATTGGAACTAAAACGCTTGGAGGAAGAAACACAACTGGAACGAAGGTATATTCGAAAAAAGTATCAAATTCTTGAACAAGCACAGCAAGATGTTGAAGATTCACCTTCTTCCACCGATTCTATTCATCAGTGGCTAAATGGCCAACCAGATACAAATGTATCTTATCGGATTCCGACAACATCATGTGTGAGCAATAACCAAACCACTGCGGTACCGAAAAGAGTGTCTACTATGCCAACAACGTCTCAAAACATAACCTCAAAACCAACTTATACGACCGCCAATCAACCAAATGTAATGCCATATTTATTAGCCAACAACAATAATAGTATTCAACAGCAAAATACTAACATGTTATACACCCAAAATGTCCCGACAAATAATACACTTCACTTCAGCAATAATAATCCTTACTTCATTCAACAGCAAGCTAACACACTCTGATCCATACCCGCAAATTCAGTACACGGATCCAACGTTTTCCATTCCTCCGCCTTTCACCGGAAATTCTATAGTCAACAGCACTCGAAGAGACCTCACTCAACAAGAACTTAATGCACGACAGACAGTGCCAAAAGAACTTCCACTTTTTCCTGGCAATCCTGAGGAATATCCGCTTTTTAGTGCAACATACGACTGGTCAACGACTGTCTGCGGATTAAACGACGCTGAGAATCTCCTCAGGCTTCAGAAGTGCCTACGGGGTGATGCACTAAAGGCAGTCCAACACATTCTCATACACCCATCCTGTGTGCCAGCCGCTGTTTCAACTTTAAAGATCCTTTTTGGTCAGCCAGAGAAAATATTTTTTGCTTTAAAGAACAAGATAAAATTACTTCCTTCGATCAACACAAATAAACTTGAAACAATTACGTTCTTTGCTGTCGAAGTTAAAGGTTTAAAATCAATGATTGAGGCCTGTGGATTGTATGAAGAATTACATAATTCGTCCCTCTTACACGAATTGATTCTTAAAATGCCACCAAGTTTGCAACTAAATTGGGGTACGCATAAAACAAAACTAATAAATGAAAATAAGAAAGCGAATCTGTCAGAATTTTCAAATTGGATTTATGACATCGGCATATCAGCTAGCTGCGTGAATTTTGAGAGCGGCAGTGCACTGTCGACGTCGGCAGATCAGGTTTTGCGAAATAGGCAAAAAAGAGAAAGAGATAAAAGCTGCATTGCGTGTGGTAAACATTGTAAGAATGTCTCCGTTTGTGAGAAGTTTTTAGCTGCTGACAGAAACGAGATGTGGAATTTAGTAAGAAGATACAGTCTTTGCAAGTTGTGTTTGCGTAAACATTATGGAATATGCAAAAGCAATATCGTTTGCGAAAAGGAGAACTGTCAAATAAAACATAACTCTCTTTTACATTCTAATCAAACTGATGATGAAGGAAGAAAAGAAGTGGAAATTACAAACAAAGACAAAAACAACAATAGTCTTACCCATAATGTTAATAACCACAGTGGAGCACTAACTAATATTTTATTTAAAATTATACCAATTAAAATATATGGAAAAAACAATGCATTCTTAGAAACATTTGCTTTTATCGATGAAGGTTCGTCTGTGAGCCTAATGGATGATAAAATAATGCGAGAATTAGGTTTGGACGGAGAATCAGAACCTTTATGCCTAAAGTGGACAAGTAGCATGGAGAGGAAAGAAGAAGCATCCAAGAGCCTTACCATCAGTTTATCGGGGCCAAATACAAGGAAACATAATATAAAGGTTCGTACTGTTAAAAATTTGTCTCTGCCATCGCAAACTATAAATTATAAAAATGTGAGTTCCCAGTTTCAACATTTAAGAGGTTTGCCAATTAAAAATTATGTAGACGCGGTACCAAGTGTACTAATTGGCTTGGATAATATTAACTTGTGTATTCCAAACCGAATCAAAGAAGGTCGTATTGGAGAACCAACCGCAGTATGTACTCGTTTAGGATGGATTTTGTGCGGAAATGTGTTGGGTAAGCCGAGTAAAGAACAGTATTCGTGCCACATTTGTGAGTGCAGTGAGACGGATACTGTTTTGAATAATCTGATAAAACAATTTTATGTACTTGAAACCGTCGGTATTAATGGGCCACAAAATATAATGGGTAAAGAAGATGAACGTGCGATGTCATTGCTGGAGGAACACACAGTACAAAAAGCCAATGGGCATTATGAAACCTCTTTGTTGTGGCGATATGACGACTTAAATTTACCCCCAAGCTACGACATGGCAAAGAAAAGATTGGTGTGTCTTGAAAAAATGCTAAGGAATAATGCCGATCTTTTAAATTTCTTTGAAAAAACTATATCGGAATATTCTGAAAAGAACTACATATCAAAACTTGAAAGTTGTAAACTGAATAATAAGAAGTGTTGGTATCTACCAATTTTTCCAGTATTTAATAAAAACAAACCGAATAAAACTAGAATTGTTTGGGATGCTGCTGCCAAAGCTCATGGTATATCGTTAAACTCGATGCTTTTGAAAGGTCCAGATCTCATTACATCCCTCCCAGCAATACTTTTCAAATTTCGACAAAAACAATTCGCTGTTACGGCTGACATAGAACAAATGTTCCATAGAATATTTATAAAAGAGGAAGATCGTCACGCTCAGAGATTTTTATGGCGAGGTTGTGACGTATCTCAAGATCCTGAAGTCTACGTAATGAACGTTTTAATATTTGGTGCTTCCTGTGCTCCTTGCGTTTCACAGTACGTTAAGAATTTAAATGCTGCTAAATATGAGGCTACATATCCTGATGCTGTGAACGCTATTTTACACAACCATTATGTCGATGATTTTCTCTATTCGGCCGACTCCCCGGAAGAAGCAATCAAATTGGCAACTGATGTTCGTTTTATTCATAGCCAGGCTGGATTCAACCTGAGAAAGTGGTGCTCAAACAGTCAAGTGATTTTAACGGGTTTAAACGCTGATTTATCAAATGATAAATGCTTGAATAATGTTGATACTTCGGAGACAGAGAAAGTTCTAGGAATATTTTGGAGTGCTGGGGATGATACAATAACATTTAAAATATCCCCAACCATTTTGTGCAGCCCACTTTTTCTTGGAAACAAAAATCCCACCAAAAGAGAAGTATTAAAAATACTCATGAGTGTTTACGATCCACTTGGAATAGTTGGAAATTTTTTAATGCATTTAAAAATTACATTGCAAGAAATATGGAGAAGCAGTGTTGGTTGGGATGACCCTATTTTGGCTCCCCAGACAGAAAGATGGAAGAAATGGATCACGTTTTTACCAAGGCTTAATGATTTCAAAATTCCAAGGTGTTATCTTCAATCATTACCAAATTATAAAAATTCGTCTGTTGAGCTGCACACCTTCGTTGATGCTAGCGAGAACGGATACGCAACGGTCTCCTACTTTAGAATATCTTGTGGTAACGATTTTGTTGTTTCCTTAGTCGGATCGAAAACTCGGGTTGCCCCATTAAAGTTAGCGTCAATACCACGATTGGAGTTAATGGCCGCCCTTATAGGAGCTCGATTTTCTAAAGCTATAATATCCAGTCATGAAATTAAGATCATTAAAAAAGTTTTTTGGTCAGACTCAAGAACTGTCTTGAGTTGGATTCGTTCGGACCATAGGAAATATCATCAATTTGTAGCAGTGCGAGTAAGTGAAATCTTGGATTTGTCAGATATTAATGAATGGAAATGGATACCAGGAAAACTCAACGTTGCTGACGAAGCGACCAAATGGTCCACGAGTCCAAATTTTGCCGAATCGGGTCGTTGGCTAAGTGGGCCCGAATTTTTGAGGCATTCTGAATGTATGTGGCCTGCAGATGAATCAGTTGCTGTGTCCACCGATGTTGAAATCAAACATTCAAATCTGGTGATGCAAAGGACAGAGCCATTTATTATAATCAAACGATTTTCCAAATGGTCTAGAGCGTTAAGATCCATTGCGTTTGTCATAAAATTTTGTAATTTTATTCAAAAGAAAACTCAAATGAAAGATGATCTATCTCAAAACGAATTGTATGCTGCTGAACTTGTATTGCTGAAAGAGGCTCAAAAAGAATTTTTTGTGAATGAAATTGAATCTTTGCAGCAAGGGAAATCTGTACCTAAATCCAGCACAATTTATAAATTATCACCATTTCTTCATTGTGACGGAGTTCTTCGAGTAAGCGGACGACTTGATTACGCTACTGTGCCTGATGAGATGAAGAACCCCTCCATTCTACCAAAACAGAGCTATGTTACAAGGCTATTGATATTACATTATCACAATAAATTTCATCACTCCAATCATGAAACTGCAGTTAACGAAATGCGCCAGAAGTACTACATTCCCCGACTTAGAATTGTGTTTAAGTCCGTGGTGAAATGTTGTCAAATGTGCAAAATTAAAAAAGCTGCACCAAGTATCCCTCAGATGGCTAAATTGCCCAGAGCTCGAGTTTCTTCCTTTATTGCTCCGTTTACATTCACTGGAGTTGACTATTTTGGTCCACTGTTTGTGACAGTCAATAGACACAAAGAAAAAAGATACGGTGCACTTTTTACGTGCCTAACAATTAGAGCTATTCATTTAGAAATTGTAAACTCCCTCACTACCAGTTCATGCATTATGGCCATTCGCAACTTTATTGCTAGACGAGGCACACCACGAGAGTTTTTCAGTGATAATGGCACGAATTTCGTAGGCGCTGAGCGCGAACTACGCCAAGCCCTGCAAGAAGTTGATACTAACGAGCTGATTCGAAGTTTCACGACGTCCACTATGAAATGGAACTTTAATCCTCCTTCTGCACCACATATGGGAGGTGCATGGGAGAGACTGGTGAGATCCGTCAAATCCGTTTTATATAGAATATTGCCGGAAAGGTGTCCACAAGATGATATTTTGAGAAGCATGATGATGGAGGTCGAAAATATTGTAAATTCACGACCACTTACGTACGTTCCTGTTGAACATGATAATATGGAGGCCCTTACTCCAAACCACTTCCTAGTGGGAAGCTCAAATGGGTTAAAACCATTGGCTTTATATGATGATTCCAGGGTGGTTTTGCGACAATGCTGGATATCTTCGCAACAGTTTGCAGAAAGTTTTTGGAAGAGGTGGGTGGCAGAATATTTGCCAACTTTGACATGTAGAACTAAGTGGTTCGAGAAGGTGAAGCCATTAGACGTCGGTGATTTAGTGGTTATTGTTGATCCTACGAACCCAAGGAACGTTTGGCCTAGAGGGAAAATTATTGAAATTTTTAAAGCTGATGATGGCCAAGTCAGGAAAGCCAAAGTGATGACGACGTGTGGCGTTTTGGAGAGGCCTGCTGCTAAGCTTGCGGTTTTAGACGTAGCTCAGAATTTGGAGTAAAGGCTACGAAACCTTCTTGCCATACTGTGTGGGGGTGTAACCGCCACGTCCCATTTACTATTGTGAATTGTACTACGAAATCTAATTCTTTTATGTTTGTCAAATCGTTGTAACAACAAGAATATTATTGAAATGTCATTTATATTGAATTCCCTTCCACGCGGTCAAATAAGGTTTTTTGCGGGGTATTTTATGTTTGGATCCATTTTCTTGCCATTTTGCTAAACAGTTGTAATCAATTCCTGTTCCCATAAAGATTGAAAAGCTCTATATTTCCATACTAAAAAAGAATTTTAATTTATGTTCGATGAGTCTGCTCCAGCTTATTATTTCCTTATGAAGATTGTGAACATTTAAGAATAAACTAATAAAAATTGGCTACTGTGTCACAACCAACTTGAGTTTATACTTGATGTTCACAATCTTCATAAGGAAATAATAAGCTGGAGCAGACTCATCGAACACCCTGCTTTTGCAGAAGTTTTAAAACTTCAGGAGATGCATTCTTATTCCCTCTATCATGTTTTACCCGAAGACTACTTATAAGAGGATCCGATGAAATAAGCAACATATTAACTAAATCAGTCATAGTATCCATTCTGCTATTTTTACGAGTGTTGTGCTCTCTATATTACCGGTAAATCTTGCTACAGGCCTCTTGAGCTTCTTCAGAAAGCATTCCCACTGGAAGTGCGGCTTCTTGAATTATTTGGGATCCATGTATTAGTAGCTTATGTACACTTTGTGGCATATAGTACCATTTGTATTTGTTTATATATATGGTTGCTGTATCGAAGCAATACTCTCTAAATTTCTCCAAATCAGTTTCTCACCCACTTGCCACAGTTTTCAAAATTGTCGCAAACCGCGTTACTAGCTCGGCATCAACGCCCGTAATTTTGCAGCTAAAGTGAGGTTTGCAAAAAATCTTCTAGCGGTATTGCCATCATTGGTCGAACCAAAGCCTGGTTTCGGAATATCAACCAACAGTTCCATCTCATTCCGGAAACGATCTTGAATTATCCTTTTTCTTTCATCGAATTGGGGCTTTTAGGGTTTTTGCACTTACCAGCATCTCAAATTTAGGCGATAAGATCTGTGTAAAATGGATTCCAAACATTTAATCCAGGCATGGAGGCTCGACAAGCCGAGAGTCAATGCAGTTTCATTTGGTACTTTTGATTGGAGCAAATTAAAATCATTCATTTGTGATGGCGTTGCTCCACACACGTGACAATTTTGAGCAGCTTCATTTAAAAGCGTGCTGCACACTTTTCGTCGATCATGGTGAGAAAAAGATCGTGTAGGAGAAAGTTGAGATATTTACATGTTTATATCAGCAATTTTTTGTCTCGTTAGCACCGAAGTTTCTTTTTTTAAAATGAGTTTAATCGGCCGGCAATATCTTGTGGATCCTGATAAAGGGTTTTGCCATAATATTATCTTTTTTCTTATATTTGTGCTAGTGCTAACTGCAGAATAAGTAAACATTTGAAGCGGCACTAGCGATACAACGAATGATACTTTGCGTCTCAAACGAAAATCAACCCCACTTAAAGATGAAATTAATAGTTGTAATTGTGTCTATGCCAACAAGCATCTGTGCCAGAACTTCCACATGGTCATCGGCCAAATGTTGAATAGTGTCATCGAGCAGTTACTGAAGTCTTATTTCAGCAGCGAAATATGTGATTGTTATACGCTATGGATAACATCGCTTTTTTGCTTCAAGTAGTTTATGATAACTAGGATATATGTCGGCATTGTGAGCTTTGCTTATAAGTCGCATCGAAATATACTGATCTTTTGTCAGATTTTTGTCAACGAAGAAAGCTAATGCTTCGTCACATTGCATTTTAATGGGCAGTTTATTTGCCAGAGACTGGCAAGTTTGTTTTATTTTGTTGCTCTTTTAGGAAACGCTTCGGATACTTGGCGTACTATTTCTGCAGCATCGCGCTTTCTTACGTGAAGGAATCCAAAACAATTTGTCGATACCTGCTGATCGCAAACTCATTTGTGCTGCATACGCAATCTCGGTTACAGTGTGAGTTTCTAGATTTTTTAGATTTTTCTGAACTTCCTTCGAACCTTTTATGGAGGCGACCAGTAGAACTCGGCTTCTCCTTCTCCTTCCTCCTGTAATGTTTCCATTTAGCTAGCAACTGTATTTCTGTTAAAAACGCTTTAGAGAAGAATGGATGTTCGTTTAACGTTCTTTCAGTTTTTGACAAAATCGGCGCACTTATATTTAATGTTTTTTAAAATAGACTCCTCAGAGTTTTCCATTTGTAGCTTCTGCAAATCATATTTAAGCACAGAGGCTCCTTAATTTGGTATACGTCTTTCGTTACGCCAAACTTCGAACATAGAGTTTCTGGAAATTTCGTAAGCGCCCACTAAAAAAAAACAATTTATAAAAAGGGCTGAAAAACGGCTGACAATAGAATTAATACAGTTTTGTTCGAACTTTGTTAGAGAATACACAAAAATAAAAATTTCGCTGGCATTTTGTGGCGTTTGCTTTTGCGAGACGAACGCGAAGAAAAAAAATCCTTTTTTCTGAAAATAATTTGTGTTATATTTTAATATTTTTAAATTTCTTTTGCACACGGGAAATATTGAATTTTCGAAATGACCGCTTGACTTGACTTCTAAATCAGAAATAAGCTTTTCACAGAACTGTATGTTTGCACCTACGCCAGCGGACAAAATTTTGTTTTTTTTTGGAAAACCGTTATGATATTCTAACTGCACAAATATCTACCTTTAATTACAGTGAAATATATTTCGTTTGAAAGCACATAAATTTTGGGCTTTTGTCCAGCTAGATTGCTAATCGGAACTAGTGTGGGTTGCGGGATGGGGCGTAAATGAAAAAATTTTGAACAACTTTTTTTAAACTACTATATTACAACCCATTATTATCAACTATATTGGGTATTTTTGATTTTATTTGGTTTAACGGGAAGTTTTCTAAGTGGAGCCTGTTTATTACATATTGTAGTTTTCAGTCCGGTAAAAGTAAATTTAGAAAAGCAAAAATGCAAGACTGGCAAATCCATGAAATACAACCGATCAAAAGTAAATTTAGCATGGAATTATATTTGGCAGCACACTTATTCTTACACTCTTACTTTTGGATTGGTTCGTGTCTACTCTCACATATGGGGAGAAATTTGTTGTTTAAAGGGAATTTTTCTAGGTGGAGCCTGTTTATTACATATTGTAGTTTTGAACCGATCAAAAGTAAATTTAGAAAATCCAAAGTGAAAGAAGTTTAAAAAAATTAAATTTTCTTAACCCTAGGACGGAGAGCGTAGTGGTTTCTTGACTTTGTCACGCACGACGAGACGAACACAATAAAACATCAAAAATTCAAAAAAAGTCGTTCAAGTTTTGATTAATTTTGCTTTGAATATCGTTTCGTGAATGAAAGACTAATAGGTCTGGCCAGACCTTATACAAGATGTATGTCGTATAAATGTGCCGGTGGGTGTAAGCCGCATTTGAATGATGAAAATTTGGTCTATTTGGTGTATGATGTTTGGCTGATGTTGATGTCCAACTTGGAACAAGCTTATATTCCGCATGCTAATCTCACCATTGATGAGAAACTTTTTCCATATCGCGGACGGACTCAGTTCTCTCAATATATACCGAGTATGGCAACAAGGTGTGGTGGGTATGGGATTCAATCACGAATTACCCCTTGAAGGGCATAATATATACAGGAAAACTGCCAGGCGCTGTCCATGATACCAATCAAGAGTGGTGTTGGATCTCGTTTCCAAATACAAAAACACGGTCCGTACCATTTAAACGGACAATAAATTTAATGCATCAGTGATTGCCGTATGTGTGCACTGTCCTCAAGAATAAAGCGTTTCTCCTACCTGAAATGATCGATCCGAAACGAGAAGTTTGGTCGACTTTATTTGCTTTTCATGACAACTATGTGTAGCTCTGCTCGTACATAGCTAAGAAAAAATCCAGTAATACTAATTTCCACCCAGCACTTGACTTGTCAGGTAGAAATCCGAAAGTTATAATGCATCCTCAAATAAGAGCCGCTATGGCAACCTACAACGTTACTGTAAGCATTGAAAATAAATATACGCAAAAATACAAACTAAATATCAATAGAAATATCGATTCTTCTTTCTCTTTATATTTCTCTCCAGGTACCCTCCAGCCCAGTGGACCCTTTAGCACTACAGCCGAGCTACGCAGAAGTTGCTGCAAATCGTGGGTCTTGTGCTACTTGCAAACTAATGGGTGCTAAGCAACGGACAACACGATTTAACTGCGTGGAATGTAGTAAACCAGTCTGCTTAGCGCACGCAAAAACATCATACAAATGCCTTAAATGCCCAAATGTATGATTATATAAATAAAGAAATGTCCCCGTTTTTATTCATTTTATCGTATATATATAGCAATATTTATAGACGCCATTGACACACCTGACCACAAATATCCCATATACTTTATTTAAGGTCTGGCCAGACCGAATAGGGACACTTACCGCCTCCAAGAGTTTTGCCCATCCTAGGGTTAAATAAGTGCGTTTTCTTAAACAAAAGTCAATTTTCTCAAAAAAAAATACCTACTCTATTTCTTTTCTTAAAAAATACCTTATCTTAAAGAAGTACCCTTTGCTTAAAAAGTAAATTTTCTTACAAAAAGTACCTTTTCTTAAAAAAAGTACTTTTCTTAAATATGTACCTTTTCTTAAAAGAGTACATTATCTTACCACATATTTCCTTTTCTTAAAAAACTACCTTTTCTTTAAAGAGTACCTTTTATGTAAAACAAAATAACTTTTCTTGAGATAAGTACCTACTCTTTAAAATGTACCTGTTCTTGCAAAAATTCCCATTTCCCAAACAAAAAACTTTTCTTCAAAGTACCGATTCTTAAAAATAAAATAATATCTTTTCTTTTCCTGAGATAAGTAGCGTTTCTGAAAATAAGTAAATGTACTTAAAAAACTTTCCTAAAAAGAGTACCACTTCTTTAAAAAGTACCTGTTCTTAAAAAAGTACTTCTTTGTAGAAAAAATGCATACTCTTAGGCTTTTTCTTAAAGAAAGTACTTCTAACCTTTTCTTAAAAAAAATAATGTGAGTCCGATCACAGGGGAGATGTATAAACATCTAGTAATGAAGTTGGAAGTACTTATGCTTTTAGTGTATTTTTTTAATTAATCAATGAAAAGTATCAAAACTTTCAATATTGTAAATACATAGGAATTTGCTGGTTTTTGTTTGTTTTATTTAACTTATTTGGTTAGTAAATGGGCACACTGCAGTATATATATAAATTCAGTAAATTTTTACTGATAATGAAATTTAATTTGCATTACCAGTCAAATCATAGGGCCGTATTCATAATAATCAGTAATCGGACATTACTGATTACAGAAAATTCAATGCACCTCATTATGATCATGTAGGCACTTTATAAAAATTGTTGAAAAATATTTTAGTAATCAGTAAAAATTTACTAGTTAAAGAATTATTTTTACTGAAATTTTAGTAGTACTGCAAAGTGCCCATCTATGGTAAATGCCTTAAGTACAAATAGTTAATATTGGCTTATGGTAACTAAAATAAGATACATATATAAATTTTTGACTCGATTGTATTTAAAAATCTCTGGAAAACTGCATCTATATTAGAGGAATTGTTAGTTGTGGGGGTTTGTGGAGAATTGCTCACATGCAAGTGGAAAACGTCAAATAAAAATTTTGATAAAGTTTGCGACTGTGGGTTTGCAAAATTTGTATTAAAATCTCCACCCATGATAATTGGCATGAGATGGAGATTGTTACCCAATTGTCGTGCACCAGCTTCAGTGTAAGGCAACAGTACGTAATGAAGATATGTTATAATCTTAATTTATATTGGAATCTAATAGAAATTTTATTAGAATTAACATTACCTCTATTCAGGTTTGATACACTTTGTGTTGTTTTATGTTCTGAGTTATAATTTTTTTGGTGTTTTGTAAAATATTTTATTATTTTGTATTTGTTGCGGTTGACAAGTTATTAATCAGCTGTTTACTGAAATGTAATGCATGTAGTTATTTTACAGCAATGGTTTTCGAAAATTAGTAGCTACTATTGCACACTAGATGGCGTTGAGTATATTGTATGCAGCGTATGATTACACTAAATACTCATACATAGCTCACACCGATTTGATAACGCTTTACGATTGGTTAACGATTACATCGCACATCTTACTCTAAATTTGTGATTGTATTGTGAAAAAGATTTTTAACCCCAGCGTATAGATGATTACACATCAAAACCATTATAGCTTTTAATAAAAGAAGTACCTCTCATTAAAAAATAACGTTTTCGGGAAAATATAGTACATATTCTTACAAAAAGGCCCTTGTTCACGCACACATTGGCCCACGTTAGCCCACCGCGGGTTTTGTTCCATCTCTGCGGCTGCTCATATGTGTGCGCGAACAGGTTGGCTCTCTTGGTTGCTTTGCCGTCTCTCCCTTGCCAATAGCCTTTACGGCTGAATTATTGCTCGCTATCGGTTTGACCCAATGTAGCAGCGAATTTGATTTTAGTAACCAAATACTCGCCAAAAGGGACAGACGGCAAGGCAAACCAACTCCGCGATCATCCAATTTCCCGGCGGACCAGCCAACGAGCCTTATGCGAGTGTCTCGCTTGTTGTTCACTATCAGACTTAGAAATGATAGTTTACCGGACCAAAAAAGAGGGAGAAACATTGTTGCCGTTTTGTCGCATGCCCAACAGAATAAAACGTACAGGCACACAACAACAAAGTTATGGTAAATAGATTTTTTTTGTGTTCTGGCGTCGCTTATGCGTTTCTACGAATTGTGCAGGCTCACGACACAACAACAAAGTTTGGGCAAAGAATTTGTTTTTTTTTTTGAGGTCTGGCGTCGATTATGCGTTTTTGTCTTCAGTTCGGTTTGTGATTTGGCGGTAGAAAGTTGTGTTGTTGAATGTTAAACAGTGAATACCTGATTTAATTTTGAAGACATGTGATAGTTATATTTTAAGACATCTGAAACAGTGAATACCTGATTTTATATTATTACTATATATTTACTATATTTTAAGAGTATTTTTAAGTAATCACCTCCTTTAAGTTGAAATGAAGTGCCTTTAGTTTTGTATTTATCAATAAGAAAATAAAAGTAATATAGTTTATTATATATAAAAACATTATATAATAAACAATATAAAAACACAAAGTAATAATAATATTTTTTAGGGGGAACAAAATGGGTAAAAAACACATAAAATGATCGCTAAAACAATTTTTTTGTACAGTTTATGATATCGTAACCGAATCAGTTTTTAGATTACTTACGAGTCGCAACCAATATTATAATTAATTCATTTTTAATATTAAACTTTTATCACATAAAATATATTTTCCGACTCGTTGGCTATCTCAAAAATGTCTCGCAAGAGATATTACAAAAACCTCGCAAACGATTCTTTTGCAAGACTTCGTAAACAAAACTCTTACTGCCACAAACTGAGCGACTAGTTTGTGATATCGAATACGAAATTTTGGTCCGCTGGGTTGTTTTAGATAATATTAAATAAAATATTGTAGGCCGTTGAAGTGCCATTTTATTGAAAACAAATTGTGTTTGATCTTGGGTTTGACCCAACAACACCGGCAGTGAGTTCTGGAGTGCAACGTAGCGACGGCAACAACAACAACACCAGATCGTTGTTGATTTGTATTGGGTTTGTGTCCCATCGCCTATCCCTTCACTACGACCTATGGCAAGACGGACAAGCAGTCCGTCAAAACAACAACATCAACAGCAGTAAGTGCAGCCGTGTAACGAAGCGACTGCAACAACAACATCACCAGTTCGCTGTCGTTACTTTGAATTGGGTTTGTGTCCCATCGCCTGTCCCTTCACCAAGACCTCCGGGAAGACGGACAAGCAGTTCATACAACAACATAGCAGTGGTTGTCTGTTTTCTTTTCGTTTGGTGCTGCTTAGGACAGACGGACATTGTTTACAGCAGTGCGCTGTCGAGCCAGTTGAGGAAGATCGAAGTACGAGGGTAGCGGCATAAGCGTAAGTACGAGGGGTACCACGGAAATCTCAGTTGCTGTGGACAGCAACATTTGGTCCTTCAAGTCGGATACTAGAAGCCAGTTATTCTGGAGCAGATTTAAGGTATGTACAGTGTAGTTTTATGAATATGTGCGAGTGTACTTTACTGAATCTGACCCATTAACGCGGTATCTATCCCTCGGTCCCTAAGACGTAAAAAAAAAAATAGCGCAATTTGTTTTTGTTTTCGGCCGTTGAAGTGCCGGGAAAAACCAAACTGTTTTGATAATCCGCTACTCGTTGGTTCTAAGCATAGTTGTTGTTGCTACAAAATCAAAAATCATAAATTTACTACCATCATCGAATGTTTGTCTCGTACATTTGTGTGTAGGCACAATTGGTAATTTTTTGCTTTCGATTTTTGGTTTTTTTTTTATTGCGGTACTATATTATCGGAATCTGTCTCTTAGTCAAAGAGGCTTGTAATTTTTCGGCACAGTGGATCAGAAAAATTTTTGTTTGCAAAAATTCAATATTTCTGAAGTCAGCGAATCTGACCCATTTGAATTGGTGCCTTTGTTATTGCTTTGATCAAGAAGGGTTTCTGGATCTTTCTGTACAGTGGGTCAGAAAAATTATTTTCCCTTTTTTATTTTGAAAATCTTGCCCGTTTGCAGAAGGACGAATAAATTTTGTGAATTTCTCTGTGCAGGATGTCAGAAAAATTAATTTTCGAAACAAAATTTTTAAAAATCGTGTCCAATTAAGCAAAAATAAATTTTCGATACAAAATTTTTTGAAAATCTTGTCCCTACAAAGAAAAAACAAATTTTGTGAATTTTTCTGTGCAGTGGGTCAGAAAAATTATTTTTCGATACGGCATTTTTTGGAACTCTTGGCCCTTTAATAGAAAAATCAAATTTTCTGAATTTTTCTGAACAATAAATCAGAAAAATTATTTTTCGATACAAAATTTTTTGGAACTCTTGGCCCTTTGATGGAAAATAAATTTTGTGAATTTTTCTGAACAATAATAAATCAGAAAAATTACTTTTCGATACAAAATTTTTTTGCAAATATTGTCCTGTGGCGAAAAAATAAATTGTGTAAAGTTTTCTAATACAACATTTTGTCGATCATTTTCCCTCCGGCAAAAAGAAATTTTGTGAATTTTTCTGCGCAGTGGGATAGAAAAATTATTTTCGATACAACATTTTTTGGAACTCTTGGCCCTTTGATGGAAAATAAATTTTGTGAATTTTTATGAACAATAAATCAGAAAAAATATTTTTCGATACAAAATTTTTTTAATCTTTCTTATTGTGGAAAATAAAAATTTCCATTTTTTAAAAATTTCACGTTGGCACAAACTACCTTCACTGGTGCAATTAAGCCAATACTGTCTCAATCTGGACATTGGTTCAATTGTGGAAAATTTGGAGATCTTGCCCCAAAATTGAGAACACGGATTTCAAAAACAGACTTCCGGTGTTAAAGAAAAATAGTCATTGTCTAAATTGTCTGGCCCAAGGTCATTTGGCGGCTAACTGTCCTACCAAAAATAGTTGCTCAAAGTACAAACCGGAGCATCACACTCTAACGCACAAGAGTAAAGAAGCTCAGCAAAGGGGCGGTAGAACAGAAGATAATCGGAATGTGTTCCAAAATCAGAATATACAGTCCACTGATTCTCCTTCAACATCTGAAAAAGTCAGGACATTTCTAGCTACGGCATGGGTAAAAATTATGCAAAATGGTATGTCCCATAGAATTAGGACGTTAATTGACCCTTGCTCGGACGTTAATTGACCCTTGCATCGATAATTCAAAGGTTATTGAGATTACCCACAAAATCGATTTCAGCAGATATCACCGGTCTTGGCGGTGAATATCTAACAAATTGCTCGAAAATAGCGGTGTTTACTCTCCGTTCGACAAGAGCGTTAAACTTTTCTCTGAACATGGACGCTTTGGTAGTTACAGATGTAAGTGGAAATGTCCCAACTCATTCATTTGAGAATTTGAAAGTGAGTCAGCTTCCAAAATTGGATTTTGCTGGCCCTTACTTCTTCAGAAGTTGCCCAGTGGATATTCTCCTAGGGGGAAATTTGTGTCCACTAATTCTACTCATTGGAGTGGAACATGGCATTTTAGGCTCGCTTGTGGCCCAGGACCAACGACCAATAAGAATTCGAGATCTTTGGTTCGTGTCTCTCATTGCACAACAGTGTCGATTAATGAGCAGAGGGCCAAATTTTGGGAGATAGAAGAAATCCCTAACAAACTGAAAATGTCGGAAGATAAGATTAGCGAAAAAATCTTTAAATCGATAACAATTCTTACAGCTGAAGGGAGATATGTACTTGATCTACCCTTTAAGCCTGATCGGCAAATAGGACCGGCGATTGGCCAAAACAGATATATTGGCCTTAGTCAATTCCTTAGAAATGAGAAATCTATGGCTCGAGAGCCAGAATCGAAAAAATTGTATGACGAGGTCATACGTGAGTATCTAACACTAAGCCACATGGACCTTGTAGATGCTACAACGAAGAGTTCAGATAGCAATTTGTATCTGCCCCATCATGGCGCATTAAGCATGAAAGCGCCACAAAGAAGTTGAGGGTTGTTTTTATTGCCTCTTTCCCATCATCTAATGGCAAAAGTCTAAACGACTGCCTTTTCGCAAACGCCGAGGACCATAATTTTCCCATTGGTGCACAGATTCTAAGAGAAAGCATGTACCTTGAAGATGCTTTAGTAGGCACAGATTCTGTCCCAGAAAGTATTGTTGCAAGGGATAAATTAAGGTCGATTTTTCTCTGTGCCGGTTTCGAGCAGAGAAAATGGACCACAAACACTAAATACATCATAGAAGACTTTCCCAAGGATCATCCCCCAAATAACGAACTTTTGAAATTTGATGAAAATATTACGGCCAATTCACTAGGGATAAGGTGCGGCACACTTCGTTTATCAAACTACGTCAACGTTTTTCTGTCCCAATTAAAAATTTCGCAATTTCTATGGTCTGACTCAACAATTATGTTAGCTTGGCCTAAAAAGCCTTCTCATAATTGGACCACATTTGTAGCAAATAAGCTTGCTAAAATTAACGAAAAAGTTGGTCAGTGTTTGAGTCACGTACTAGCATATAATCGCGCTGATCTAGCAACCCGGGGGCTGACTCCTTCGGAATTGGTGGTCAAGGCGCTTGGGTGGCATGGGCCACCCTGGGTAAAACATAAAGCACAATTCTGGCCCGAGGCAGCTGAGATTTCAGAAATATGCCTAGATTCAAAACCGCTAAGGGCTTTTTTGGGTTCACTTTTTCCCTATCACACAGTGAACGGCAGCCAGTGATTCCAGCAATTCATAAAAATCTATCCCAGCAAGGATACTCGCGTGAGATTAGTAGATTTAAAGACACGTCCGATTCATAAACTTGGTCTTTTGACACGCTTTACCAAACCAATTTTAACATTCGGAACCTTACAATATATTTTCCCTTGCTAACATAACTCCACAGCTTCACGTATCACGATGTCTAATTGCATTAAACCTTCTTACGTTCTCGCAGGCAAGGACTACTTGGAGAAAAATCGCTGTCCCATCTGCATGACACTTCAGTCGTGCTGCAGATTATTGCGTATAGTTCAACTATACAAAGCGGGGAAAATTATCTGTGTCTGCCGCACACAGCCAAGCAGTGCTACAGTCAAGTCTTATGGGATTACACCACACAGAGCAGAGCATACCCTATTCCCCGAAGTCAATTTCCAGTTGTAATTTTTGTCCCAATTGACGTGAAGAAGGAGCAGGAACATTGTTAATTAGCCTGAGAACTTATATACCGTTTCCACTTTGAAGACGTATTATAATTTGGCCGGTGGATTATATAATTTTAAGTTTATATAAGTATTCTGATACATATTTGTTTGGCTTTGTATTACTTTCGGGTTATTTTATTTCATTAGATTGTTCTTTAGATTTATTTCATTGATCCTATTTGTTTTGCACATACTGTGCAAAGGGGGCAATATGTTCACGCACACATTGGCCCACGTTAGCCCACCGCGGATTTTGTTTCATCTCTGCGGCTGCTCATATGTGTGCGCGAACAGATTGGCTCTCTAGGTTGCTTTGCCGTCTCTCCCTTTCCGATAGCCCTTACCAGGGATGCCAACTTGGTGGTTTTCCCGCTACTTGTGGTGATATTTGACACACAAAAACCATTGTTTTAGAATTGTAGCGATTTTTTTTTTTAAATCGCTACAGTGGCGATTTTCGCTGTTTTATGGTAGCGGCTGTAGCGATTTTTACGCAACATTGTTTATTGCCATTACTTTTGAAGCAAACGAAAAAGAATAACCGAATTTTCTATGTAGGAGTTGATGTATTTGCAAATTGACTTACTCAATTTTGTGTGAGAGTGCAAATAGTCACAGGCGGTATAGACGCTCAAACGGTTGGACAAACATGGTGAGTGTATTAGTGAGAGTTATACGTCGGTGTGGTTTAGATGACTTTTATTTCTCCACTATATCGATCAACTTCGTTGATCATTTTCAAGGATTTGAGATAAAAATAGTACTTATGCTGTACCGACACGTGCTGTAAGACTTTGTCCAAATAAGTTATGAAATAAGAATTAAATTTCAATGTTTTTTAAAATATCGCTAAATAAGTCTTATTTATAAGAAAATTTATTGAAAAGAAACTTAAAATCAATTTTTTTTTTAAATTTTTTTAATAAAAGTTGACAAATAATAATTGTTGTAAATTTTTATTATAAAAATTAATTTCATATTCACAATCACCTACAATATTTTTCGCTTTGATTTGTTCTATCTCATTACTCTTATTTGCGATCCCTAGTTTTAAATAATTCCTAAATTGGTTATACTATATGCATGTAGTATGTTTATTTACGAAAAATTCCAAGTTTTTGTTGTTTATGTGAAGTATTTTTGTTTAAGTTTTAGTTTGTTTTATGTTTTAGCTAAAATTATTTATGTTTACAAAACATATGTTTCCAAATAAATAAATTGAATTTAAAATACGTATGCATGTATGTGCCTTTTTTTAATTTTCTCATATTCTGTGTAGTTATTACTAATTTTTGCCGTTTTTACACTTTTTCGTAGTGTTTTTTAATATCCGTCAGTAGAGATTTGTGGTGATTTTTAGCAACTTGTCTGTAGCGATTTTTGTCTCGGAAGAGTTGGCATCCCTGGCCCTTACGGCTGAATTATTGCTCGCTATCGGTTTGACCCAATGTAGCAGCGAATTAGGTTTTAGTAACCAAATACTCGCCAAAAGGGACAGACCGCAAGGCAAACCAACTCCGCGATCATCCAATTTGTTTTAAATAATATTAAATAAAATATTGTAGGCCGTTGAAGTGCCATTTTATTGAAAACAAATTGTGTTTGATCTTGGGGTTGACCCAACACCACCGGCAGTGAGTGCTGGAGTGCAACGTAGCGACGGCAACAACACCAGAACGTTGTTGATTTGTATTGGGTTTGTGTCCCATCGCCTGTCCCTTCACTACGACCTATGGCAAGACGGACAAGCAGTTCATCAAAACAACAACATCAACAGCAGTAAGTGCAGCCGTGTAACGAAGCGACTGCAACAACAACATCACCAGTTCGCTGTCGTTACTTTGAATTGGGTTTGTGTCCAGCGTTGCCGTTTTGGTCCGATTGGACCAAATTTGGTCCGAAAAATTTGAAATTTTTAAATTGGTCCGATGGTCGGACCAATTTCATTTTGGTCCGTTTTGTCGTTTATTATTTTTCATTCTATTTTCTATTTATTTTTAATGTACTGAAAACATCTCTTATATTCAAAATAGTTTTTACACACCGCTATACGTTCACAAATTAATTATTAACGACGTTTGTAAAGCTCGGTGACAATTATGTGTGTGATACATTAACAAAAATTTCACAAATTCCGCTGTCGGCCTTTTAATTGTAAACGACATTTATATAGAGTAGTGACATTGAAGTGTGTTGCGACGGATGCGGACAGTCTTCTGTCACGCTGATTCCTTGGACCAACGGACCTTCTGGCCCTCAGTAATGGGGGCTATCAAGGAACGGACGAGGCTTTATTGTTTTACCACAGGAGATTCGGTACATTGTGTATCGATGATCCTGTGTATAATACTACTCAGTAGTATTTCTTTTAATCGAGGTGGAGACTGGAAATTTCTTGGAATTTCTGGTCTAATGACTTATGCGATCCGGCTTGCTGGAATTCTTGTTTTTATTTAGTTTTTAAGTTGTTATTTGTTTTTTAAGTTTCTTTTATTTTTAGGTCAAGACGACAAATGAGGCGTTCCCGTTTTGCTTGGATTTTTCGGGATAATATTCCTTTTTACAGCGTATATAATTTATTTTTAAGATTGATGTATGTATGTAGTAATTTTTTGATGAGGATGGAAGATTCTGAAGGGCACCCAATGGGTGTGAGGGAATTAGATATAGTTAATATTAAGATGTATTTATTGTGTACCAGTAGTATGTATTTGAAATTTATTACAATAAAAACCCGTCTAAAGAAGTGTGTTAACAGACTCCGCTGTCGGTCTTTATATTATAAGAGACGTTTGACATAATTTAGTGACAATGAACTGTGTTATGCTTCTTCGCCCTCTTTCTATTTAATTTCTGCATTGTAAACAAAACATTAAAAAAGCAAAATACATATTTCAACGTTTACACGTATATTACAGTAAAACACCTTGGACAAGTAAGTATTAATATTAACCATTAATAGATTTTACTATAATAAAACAATCTATTGTAGATACATTACAAAAAGGCGAAAACGCAAACAACAAGCGAAAGCAATAACAATGCAGCTTGCAGGTAATTTTTTATACAGTAATAAGTATTGATATTATTTAATGGTTTCCCCTTTATTTACAGTGGTGCAAATGATACAGCTGAATTGGCACACTGTTCTAAAAGGAAATTTCGACAAGAATGACTTACTACTTTTGACTGGCTGGAAGCCAAGCCACTATCTACACATTTGGCCCATTTAAAGGTTCACGAAAAGTCAACAGCGCATCTCCAAAACTACGACAGCAAAAAGAAATATTTTTATATAGAAAAATTTTTTAACACCAAACAAAAAAGGAAATCGCAACAGGCGAAACACGCAAAATTTGTGCTTGTCATGTTTTGCATTACGCATAACATGCCATTTTTATTAATGGACTACCTGCCAGCATTATTGGTAGAATGCTGTCCCGATTCTGCAATTGTAAAGCTGGTTCATTGTGGACGAACAAAGGCTACAGAAATAGCCGAAAAAATTGGTAAGCAGGCTAGAAATGAAATAATATCCATTTTGCAAAGAAAAAAGTTTTCGTTAATTGTGAACGGAACCACAGACGTGTCTACAAAAAAGTGGTTTGCTTTAATTGCGCTTTATGTGGATGCTGAATGTAAAATACAAGATAAGTTTCTGGTAATGCTGGAAATTATTAAATCTGATGCTCAATCAATATTTGATAGTATCAAGGATTATTTCAAGTCGTGTGAAATACCATTGGCAAATCTAATCGGTTTATCCACGGATGGCGAGAATAATATGTCGGGTAATATGGGAGGCCTTAAGACATTATTTCAAAAAGAAGTGGATTTGTTTTACATAAAATGCTCATGCCATGCCTTGCATCATTGCTCTAGCTACGCCACAAAAAAATTACCTACTTCTATTGAATCTCTCTTTCGGGATATTTACACTTTCTTTTCACGTAGTCCCAAACGCGTCAACGAACTCAAAGAGTTTCAAGAATACTGTTCAGTTGCGCCTCACACAATTTTAGGAATATGCAGCACACGTTGGCTTTCATTGGAGGGCATTATATCTAGAATTGTCGAGCAATGGAATAGCCTAAGATTGTATTTCATTTCATGCACATATGAAGTTCAAGGACTTCGTGCTGGTGCCATAGCGGAAGATATGTCTTGCAGAATGAAATGTTATTTCTTATTTCTGACATATATTCTAGCTATTGTTTAATAATATTAACAAAGAATTCCAAGCGGAAAGTTCCCGATTGCCTTACTTATATACAAGCATAAAATCAAATTTTCTGTTAATATTAAGCAATTTCATGGAGAAAGATCTGGTAAATATTGTCACAGACTACAAAACTAAACAATATCAGCTCGACATTTATAAAGTATTCATTGGCATCAAGGCCGAATATTATATGCAAACCTATTTAAATCAAAATGAAAAAAAAGAAATAAAATCAGTTGTTTTAGAATTTTATGTAGAATTCCTTGATCAGATAAACAAAGTGATAATATTGAACTCTTAAATATGATAGCTCCTGAAAATGTTTTATCAAAGGATGACTTATCAATTCAGGATCTTCTTTTAAAGATTCCTAAACTAATTGAATGCGATCCTGATTCAATAGCAGCAGAATGGAATTTGCTGCGGCTCAGCGAAATAAAAATTTCCGCTAATTTAAATATTAATGACTTTTGGCAAGAAATAGCATCAATAACAAACGGTTTAAACAAAAAATGTTTTGAAAATATTTCTAATTTTATATTTAATTTGTTATTTCTGTCACATAGTTCCGCCGCGGCTGAACGCAAATTTTCAACTCTATCGCTTATAAAAACCCAATTAAGAAATAAACTGGAAGTAAATACTATCAACAGTATTATGTCTTGCAAAGAAACTATTGAAATAAATAATCCACACTATGTGTGGTCAGCAAAAAGAGACATACCTAATCAAATATAAAATAATTTAATCTAATGAAATATTTTACCTAAATAATTTTTTATAATTAACATTCTCTGTCCTACAAATGATCTCAAACAGATTGAAAAATTTTATGATATTAATGTATTTAATACATGGCAACAATCATATAAAATGTGTTTTGTTTCATTATTCTTTTTTAACAGTAAATGTAAAATACATACACAAAAGACTAAATAAGATTATTTTAGTTCTCCGCATTTTAAATGTTATATATAAATTTCATTATATATTTTTTTTCATACCTGAATTATTTAAATCAAATATGTTATGTTTCAAACCTTAATTTTACTTAACAAAATGTTTTTAAAAAACATTAATTGGTATATTAATTGAGTTTTAAAATTTGGTCCGATGCAAACTGTTTTGGTCCATTTTTGGGAAAATTTTGGTCTAAAAAAAAAATTTCCAACGGCAACACTGTTTGTGTCCCATCGCCTGTCCCTTCACCAAGACCTACGGGAAGACGGACAAGCAGTTCATACAACAACATAGCAGTGGTTGTCTGTTTTCTTTTCGTTTGGTGCTACTTAGGACAGACGGACATTGTTTACAGCAGTGCGCTGTCGAGCCAGTTGAGGCAGATCGAAGTACGAGGGTAGCGGCATAAGCGTAAGTACGAGGGGTACCACGGAAATCTCAGTTGCTGTGGACAGCAACATTTGGTCCTTCAAGTCGGATACTAGAAGCCAGTTATTCTGGAGCAGATTTAAGGTATGTACAGTGTAGTTTTATGAATATGTGCGAGTGTACTTTACTGAATCTGACCCATTAACGCGGTATCTATCCCTCGGTCCCTAAGACGTAAAACAAAAAATAGCGCAATTTGTTTCTGTTTTCGGCCGTTGAAGTGCCGGGAACAACCAAACTGTTTTGATAATCCGCTACTCGTTGGTTCTAAGCATAGTTGTTGTTGCTACAAAATCAAAAATCATAAATTTACTACCATCATCGAATGTTTGTCTCGTACATTTGTGTGTAGGCACAATTGGTAATTTTTTGCTTTCGATTTTTGTTTTTTTTTTTATTGCGGTACTATATTATCGGAATCTGTCTCTTAGTCAAAGAGGCTTGTAATTTTTCGGCACAGTGGATCAGAAAAATTTTTGTTTGCAAAAATTCAATATTTCTGAAGTCTGAATTTGTGCCTTTGTTATTGCTTTGATCAAGAAGGGTTTCTGGATCTTTCTGTACAGTGGGTCAGAAAAATTATTTTCCCTTTTTTATTTTGAAAATCTTGCCCGTTTGCAGAAGGACGAATAAATTTTGTGAATTTCTCTGTGCAGGATGTCAGAAAAATTAATTTTCGAAACAAAATTTTTAAAAATCGTGTCCAATTAAGCAAAAATAAATTTTCGATACAAAATTTTTTGAAAATCTTGTCCCTACAAAGAAAAAACAAATTTTGTGAATTTTTCTGTGCAGTGGGTCAGAAAAATTATTTTTCGATACGGCATTTTTTGGAACTCTTGGCCCTTTAATAGAAAAATCAAATTTTCTGAATTTTTCTGAACAATAAATCAGAAAAATTATTTTTCGATACAAAATTTTTTGGAACTCTTGGCCCTTTGATGGAAAATAAATTTTGTGAATTTTTCTGAACAATAATAAATCAGAAAAATTACTTTTCGATACAAAATTTTTTTGCAAATATTGTCCTGTGGCGAAAAAATAAATTGTGTAAAGTTTTCTAATACAACATTTTGTCGATCATTTTCCCTCCGGCAAAAAGAAATTTTGTGAATTTTTCTGCGCAGTGGGATAGAAAAATTATTTTCGATACAACATTTTTTGGAACTCTTGGCCCTTTGATGGAAAATAAATTTTGTGAATTTTTATGAACAATAAATCAGAAAAAATATTTTTCGATACAAAATTTTTTTAATCTTTCTTATTGTGGAAAATAAAAATTTCCATTTTTTAAAAATTTCACGTTGGCACAAACTACCTTCACTGGTGCAATTAAGCCAATACTGTCTCAATCTGGACATTGGTTCAATTGTGGAAAATTTGGAGATCTTGCCCCAAAATTGAGAACACGGATTTCAAAAACAGACTTCCGGTGTTAAAGAAAAATAGTCATTGTCTAAATTGTCTGGCCCAAGGTCATTTGGCGGCTAACTGTCCTACCAAAAATAGTTGCTCAAAGTACAAACCGGAGCATCACACTCTAACGCACAAGAGTAAAGAAGCTCAGCAAAGGGGCGGTAGAACAGAAGATAATCGGAATGTGTTCCAAAATCAGAATATACAGTCCACTGATTCTCCTTCAACATCTGAAAAAGTCAGGACATTTCTAGCTACGGCATGGGTAAAAATTATGCAAAATGGTATGTCCCATAGAATTAGGACGTTAATTGACCCTTGCTCGGACGTTAATTGACCCTTGCATCGATAATTCAAAGGTTATTGAGATTACCCACAAAATCGATTTCAGCAGATATCACCGGTCTTGGCGGTGAATATCTAACAAATTGCTCGAAAATAGCGGTGTTTACTCTCCGTTCGACAAGAGCGTTAAACTTTTCTCTGAACATGGACGCTTTGGTAGTTACAGATGTAAGTGGAAATGTCCCAACTCATTCATTTGAGAATTTGAAAGTGAGTCAGCTTCCAAAATTGGATTTTGCTGGCCCTTACTTCTTCAGAAGTTGCCCAGTGGATATTCTCCTAGGGGGAAATTTGTGTCCACTAATTCTACTCATTGGAGTGGAACATGGCATTTTAGGCTCGCTTGTGGCCCAGGACCAACGACCAATAAGAATTCGAGATCTTTGGTTCGTGTCTCTCATTGCACAACAGTGTCGATTAATGAGCAGAGGGCCAAATTTTGGGAGATAGAAGAAATCCCTAACAAACTGAAAATGTCGGAAGATAAGATTAGCGAAAAAATCTTTAAATCGATAACAATTCTTACAGCTGAAGGGAGATATGTACTTGATCTACCCTTTAAGCCTGATCGGCAAATAGGACCGGCGATTGGCCAAAACAGATATATTGGCCTTAGTCAGTTCCTCAGAAATGAGAAATCTATGGCTCGAGAGCCAGAATCGAAAAAATTGTATGACGAGGTCATACGTGAGTATCTAACACTAAGCCACATGGACCTTGTAGATGCTACAACGAAGAGTTCAGATAGCAATTTGTATCTGCCCCATCATGGCGCATTAAGCATGAAAGCGCCACAAAGAAGTTGAGGGTTGTTTTTATTGCCTCTTTCCCATCATCTAATGGCAAAAGTCTAAACGACTGCCTTTTCGCAAACGCCGAGGACCATAATTTTCCCATTGGTGCACAGATTCTAAGATAAAGCATGTACCTTGAAGATGCTTTAGTAGGCACAGATTCTGTCCCAGAAAGTATTGTTGCAAGGGATAAATTAAGGTCGATTTTTCTCTGTGCCGGTTTCGAGCAGAGAAAATGGACCACAAACACTAAATACATCATAGAAGACTTTCCCAAGGATCATCCCCCAAATAACGAACTTTTGAAATTTGATGAAAATATTACGGCCAATTCACTAGGGATAAGGTGCGGCACACTTCGTTTATCAAACTACGTCAACGTTTTTCTGTCCCAATTAAAAATTTCGCAATTTCTATGGTCTGACTCAACAATTATGTTAGCTTGGCCTAAAAAGCCTTCTCATAATTGGACCACATTTGTAGCAAATAAGCTTGCTAAAATTAACGAAAAAGTTGGTCAGTGTTTGAGTCACGTACTAGCATATAATCGCGCTGATCTAGCAACCCGGGGGCTGACTCCTTCGGAATTGGTGGTCAAGGCGCTTGGGTGGCATGGGCCACCCTGGGTAAAACATAAAGCACAATTCTGGCCCGAGGCAGCTGAGATTTCAGAAATATGCCTAGATTCAAAACCGCTAAGGGCTTTTTTGGGTTCACTTTTTCCCTATCACACAGTGAACGGCAGCCAGTGATTCCAGCAATTCATAAAAATCTATCCCAGCAAGGATACTCGCGTGAGATTAGTAGATTTAAAGACACGTCCGATTCATAAACTTGGTCTTTTGACACGCTTTACCAAACCAATTTTAACATTCGGAACCTTACAATATATTTTCCCTTGCTAACATAACTCCACAGCTTCACGTATCACGATGTCTAATTGCATTAAACCTTCTTACGTTCTCGCAGGCAAGGACTACTTGGAGAAAAATCGCTGTCCCATCTGCATGACACTTCAGTCGTGCTGCAGATTATTGCGTATAGTTCAACTATACAAAGCGGGGAAAATTATCTGTGTCTGCCGCACACAGCCAAGCAGTGCTACAGTCAAGTCTTATGGGATTACACCACACAGAGCAGAGCATACCCTATTCCCCGAAGTCAATTTCCAGTTGTAATTTTTGTCCCAATTGACGTGAAGAAGGAGCAGGAACATTGTTAATTAGCCTGAGAACTTATATACCGTTTCCACTTTGAAGACGTATTATAATTTGGCCGGTGGATTATATAATTTTAAGTTTATATAAGTATTCTGATACATATTTGTTTGGCTTTGTATTACTTTCGGGTTATTTTATTTCATTAGATTGTTCTTTAGATTTATTTCATTGATCCTATTTGTTTTGCACATACTGTGCAAAGGGGGCAATATGTTCACGCACACATTGGCCCACGTTAGCCCACCGCGGATTTTGTTTCATCTCTGCGGCTGCTCATATGTGTGCGCGAACAGATTGGCTCTCTAGGTTGCTTTGCCGTCTCTCCCTTTCCGATAGCCCTTACCAGGGATGCCAACTTGGTGGTTTTCCCGCTACTTGTGGTGATATTTGACACACAAAAACCATTGTTTTAGAATTGTAGCGATTTTTTTTTTAAATCGCTACAGTGGCGATTTTCGCTGTTTTATGGTAGCGGCTGTAGCGATTTTTACGCAACATTGTTTATTGCCATTACTTTTGAAGCAAACGAAAAAGAATAACCGAATTTTCTATGTAGGAGTTGATGTATTTGCAAATTGACTTACTCAATTTTGTGTGAGAGTGCAAATAGTCACAGGCGGTATAGACGCTCAAACGGTTGGACAAACATGGTGAGTGTATTAGTGAGAGTTATACGTCGGTGTGGTTTAGATGACTTTTATTTCTCCACTATATCGATCAACTTCGTTGATCATTTTCAAGGATTTGAGATAAAAATAGTACTTATGCTGTACCGACACGTGCTGTAAGACTTTGTCCAAATAAGTTATGAAATAAGAATTAAATTTCAATGTTTTTTAAAATATCGCTAAATAAGTCTTATTTATAAGAAAATTTATTGAAAAGAAACTTAAAATCAATTTTTTTTTTAAATTTTTTTAATAAAAGTTGACAAATAATAATTGTTGTAAATTTTTATTATAAAAATTAATTTCATATTCACAATCACCTACAATATTTTTCGCTTTGATTTGTTCTATCTCATTACTCTTATTTGCGATCCCTAGTTTTAAATAATTCCTAAATTGGTTATACTATATGCATGTAGTATGTTTATTTACGAAAAATTCCCAGTTTTTGTTGTTTATGTGAAGTATTTTTGTTTAAGTTTTAGTTTGTTTTATGTTTTAGCTAAAATTATTTATGTTTACAAAACATATGTTTCCAAATAAATAAATTGAATTTAAAATACGTATGCATGTATGTGCCTTTTTTTAATTTTCTCATATTCTGTGGAGTTATTACTAATTTTCGCCGTTTTTACACTTTTTCGTAGTGTTTTTTAATATCCGTCAGTAGAGATTTGTGGTGATTTTTAGCAACTTGTCTGTAGCGATTTTTGTCTCGGAAGAGTTGGCATCCCTGGCCCTTACGGCTGAATTATTGCTCGCTATCGGTTTGACCCAATGTAGCAGCGAATTAGGTTTTAGTAACCAAATACTCGCCAAAAGGGACAGACGGCAAGGCAAACCAACTCCGCGATCATCCAATTTGTTTTAGATAATATTAAATAAAATATTGTAGGCCGTTGAAGTGCCATTTTATTGAAAACAAATTGTGTTTGATCTTGGGGTTGACCCAACACCACCGGCAGTGAGTGCTGGAGTGCAACGTAGCGACGGCAACAACACCAGAACGTTGTTGATTTGTATTGGGTTTGTGTCCCATCGCCTGTCCCTTCACTACGACCTATGGCAAGACGGACAAGCAGTTCATCAAAACAACAACATCAACAGCAGTAAGTGCAGCCGTGTAACGAAGCGACTGCAACAACAACATCACCAGTTCGCTGTCGTTACTTTGAATTGGGTTTGTGTCCAGCGTTGCCGTTTTGGTCCGATTGGACCAAATTTGGTCCGAAAAATTTGAAATTTTTAAATTGGTCCGATGGTCGGACCAATTTCATTTTGGCCGTTTTGTCGTTTATTATTTTTCATTCTATTTTCTATTTATTTTTAATGTACTGAAAACATCTCTTATATTCAAAATAGTTTTTACACACCGCTATACGTTCACAAATTAATTATTAACGACGTTTGTAAAGCTCGGTGACAATTATGTGTGTGATACATTAACAAAAATTTCACAAATTCCGCTGTCGGCCTTTTAATTGTAAACGACATTTATATAGAGTAGTGACATTGAAGTGTGTTGCGACGGATGCGGACAGTCTTCTGTCACGCTGATTCCTTGGACCAACGGACCTTCTGGCCCTCAGTAATGGGGGCTATCAAGGAACGGACGAGGCTTTATTGTTTTACCACAGGAGATTCGGTACATTGTGTATCGATGATCCTGTGTATAATACTACTCAGTAGTATTTCTTTTAATCGAGGTGGAGACTGGAAATTTCTTGGAATTTCTGGTCTAATGACTTATGCGATCCGGCTTGCTGGAATTCTTGTTTTTATTTAGTTTTTAAGTTGTTATTTGTTTTTTAAGTTTCTTTTATTTTTAGGTCAAGACGACAAATGAGGCGTTCCCGTTTTGCTTGGATTTTTCGGGATAATATTCCTTTTTACAGCGTATATAATTTATTTTTAAGATTGATGTATGTATGTAGTAATTTTTTGATGAGGATGGAAGATTCTGAAGGGCACCCAATGGGTGTGAGGGAATTAGATATAGTTAATATTAAGATGTATTTATTGTGTACCAGTAGTATGTATTTGAAATTTATTACAATAAAAACCCGTCTAAAGAAGTGTGTTAACAGACTCCGCTGTCGGTCTTTATATTATAAGAGACGTTTGACATAATTTAGTGACAATGAACTGTGTTATGCTTCTTCGCCCTCTTTCTATTTAATTTCTGCATTGTAAACAAAACATTAAAAAAGCAAAATACATATTTCAACGTTTACACGTATATTACAGTAAAACACCTTGGACAAGTAAGTATTAATATTAACCATTAATAGATTTTACTATAATAAAACAATCTATTGTAGATACATTACAAAAAGGCGAAAACGCAAACAACAAGCGAAAGCAATAACAATGCAGCTTGCAGGTAATTTTTTATACAGTAATAAGTATTGATATTATTTAATGGTTTCCCCTTTATTTACAGTGGTGCAAATGATACAGCTGAATTGGCACACTGTTCTAAAAGGAAATTTCGACAAGAATGACTTACTACTTTTGACTGGCTGGAAGCCAAGCCACTATCTACACATTTGGCCCATTTAAAGGTTCACGAAAAGTCAACAGCGCATCTCCAAAACTACGACAGCAAAAAGAAATATTTTTATATAGAAAAATTTTTTAACACCAAACAAAAAAGGAAATCGCAACAGGCGAAACACGCAAAATTTGTGCTTGTCATGTTTTGCATTACGCATAACATGCCATTTTTATTAATGGATTACCTGCCAGCATTATTGGTAGAATGCTGTCCCGATTCTGCAATTGTAAAGCTGGTTCATTGTGGACGAACAAAGGCTACAGAAATAGCCGAAAAAATTGGTAAGCAGGCTAGAAATGAAATAATATCCATTTTGCAAAGAAAAAAGTTTTCGTTAATTGTGAACGGAACCACAGACGTGTCTACAAAAAAGTGGTTTGCTTTAATTGCGCTTTATGTGGATGCTGAATGTAAAATACAAGATAAGTTTCTGGTAATGCTGGAAATTATTAAATCTGATGCTCAATCAATATTTGATAGTATCAAGGATTATTTCAAGTCGTGTGAAATACCATTGGCAAATCTAATCGGTTTATCCACGGATGGCGAGAATAATATGTCGGGTAATATGGGAGGCCTTAAGACATTATTTCAAAAAGAAGTGGATTTGTTTTACATAAAATGCTCATGCCATGCCTTGCATCATTGCTCTAGCTACGCCACAAAAAAATTACCTACTTCTATTGAATCTCTCTTTCGGGATATTTACACTTTCTTTTCACGTAGTCCCAAACGCGTCAACGAACTCAAAGAGTTTCAAGAATACTGTTCAGTTGCGCCTCACACAATTTTAGGAATATGCAGCACACGTTGGCTTTCATTGGAGGGCATTATATCTAGAATTGTCGAGCAATGGAATAGCCTAAGATTGTATTTCATTTCATGCACATATGAAGTTCAAGGACTTCGTGCTGGTGCCATAGCGGAAGATATGTCTTGCAGAATGAAATGTTATTTCTTATTTCTGACATATATTCTAGCTATTGTTAATAATATAAACAAAGAATTCCAAGCGGAAAGTTCCCGATTGCCTTACTTATATACAAGCATAAAATCAAATTTTCTGTTAATATTAAGCAATTTCATGGAGAAAGATCTGGTAAATATTGTCACAGACTACAAAACTAAACAATATCAGCTCGACATTTATAAAGTATTCATTGGCATCAAGGCCGAATATTATATGCAAACCTATTTAAATCAAAATGAAAAAAAAGAAATAAAATCAGTTGTTTTAGAATTTTATGTAGAATTCCTTGATCAGATAAACAAAGTGATAATATTGAACTCTTAAATATGATAGCTCCTGAAAATGTTTTATCAAAGGATGACTTATCAATTCAGGATCTTCTTTTAAAGATTCCTAAACTAATTGAATGCGATCCTGATTCAATAGTAGCAGAATGGAATTTGCTGCGGCTCAGCGAAATAAAAATTTCCGCTAATTTAAATATTAATGACTTTTGGCAAGAAATAGCATCAATAACAAACGGTTTAAACAAAAAATGTTTTGAAAATATTTCTAATTTTATATTTAATTTGTTATTTCTGTCACATAGTTCCGCCGCGGCTGAACGCAAATTTTCAACTCTATCGCTTATAAAAACCCAATTAAGAAATAAACTGGAAGTAAATACTATCAACAGTATTATGTCTTGCAAAGAAACTATTGAAATAAATAATCCACACTATGTGTGGTCAGCAAAAAGAGACATACCTAATCAAATATAAAATAATTTAATCTAATGAAATATTTTACCTAAATAATTTTTTATAATTAACATTCTCTGTCCTACAAATGATCTCAAACAGATTGAAAAATTTTATGATATTAATGTATTTAATACATGGCAACAATCATATAAAATGTGTTTTGTTTCATTATTCTTTTTTAACAGTAAATGTAAAATACATACACAAAAGACTAAATAAGATTATTTTAGTTCTCCGCATTTTAAATGTTATATATAAATTTCATTATATATTTTTTTTCATACCTGAATTATTTAAATCAAATATGTTATGTTTCAAACCTTAATTTTACTTAACAAAATGTTTTTAAAAAACATTAATTGGTATATTAATTGAGTTTTAAAATTTGGTCCGATGCAAACTGTTTTGGTCCATTTTTGGGAAAATTTTGGTCTAAAAAAAAAATTTCCAACGGCAACACTGTTTGTGTCCCATCGCCTGTCCCTTCACCAAGACCTACGGCAAGACGGACAAGCAGTTCATACAACAACATAGCAGTGGTTGTCTGTTTTCTTTTCGTTTGGTGCTGCTTAGGACAGACGGACATTGTTTACAGCAGTGCGCTGTCGAGCCAGTTGAGGCAGATCGAAGTACGAGGGTAGCGGCATAAGCGTAAGTACGAGGGGTACCACGGAAATCTCAGTTGCTGTGGACAGCAACGGACCTAAAAATATATTTTTTTTTAAAAAATATATGCAATAAAAAAAATTTCTTAAAAAAAAGTTTATCATTTGAGAAACAGTATCTCGGGGCCGTCGGTGGTGCAATAGTTAGTGTGCGCGGCTCTTGTACATGAGATCCTGGGTTCGAACCCTGCTCTGACCACTTTCAAATTTCTTTCGGAGGCGGTCACCTCGCATAGTGACGGCGACACTATCGACTATATAGCCATGAAAAAGCTTCACAAAATACCGCTCGGAATCGGTGTAAAACTGTAGGTCCCAATCAGTGAGTGATAACTGGAAAGCGCACAGCTCAGTGATTGTGAGAAGCCATTTATTTTTGTTATCTTTTCTTAAAGATTCATTTAAATTATAGCATTTTTGGCCGTTGGCGGTGCAATGGTTAGCGTGCGCGGCTCTTGTACATGAGATCCTGGGTTCGAACCCAGCCCTGACCACCTTAAAATTTCTTTCGGCGGCGGTCACCTCGCATAGTGACGGCGACACTATCGAGTATATAGCCATGAAAAAGATTCTCAAAATACCGTTCGGAATCGGTGTAAAACTGTAGGTCCCAATCAGTGAGTGAGTGATTGTGAGAAGTTCTCCCCTGTCCCTTCATGGGATGTAATGGGAAACCATTTATTTTTTATTTTCAACAGGCGCCTTATGCGTGATGGAACTAACAAGTATATAATATATAGCGATAGGAACTTCGCTCCAATCGGGTGTCCCCTGACACCTCATGTAATTTTGTTTCTGTTCGACAAGCACCTTTTAAATATCAATTTGAACAACTGTATACATTGTTATTTTTTTCGGTTCACACTCACTATAATATAAAAATATTTGAATTGTTTTCAGGATCTTTGTTTTCTGGGTCTTTATTGTACGCTTATCATAACCCTAAATGATTGTATTTATTGAATCACTTAATTTGTTTAACACAATGATTTTACACAATATCATTATAATATTAAAATAATTTGCTAATAAATATATATTTAAATGTGGCTAGTAGACACAATACTAAGTACCTTATTAGCTTTAACACAATAATCATAAATAAAATATAAATTGTTGCTGCTGCTAAATCGATAAATTAGGAAAGTATTCATTTGTGAAAATTATAGGGATTTTACCTATTCAACTTAAAATGTCATTATAATAATATTTATACACTTACATATATGCGACACAAGAGCGTGTATGTGATTATAATCATAATATGATGAATCCACACACAAAGGAGACTGGAATGTTGCAAAATAATTTAGTAAAATGTTAATAATAACACTATGCAACTATTGCTGAAAGCTGCGCTGGATAAATTGCGAAACTACCCGTTTCTGGATATGAAATATAGATATTGTGGTGGTTCTATTCAAAATAGACCTCCCTAGTTCCGTAGTGTTGTACGATCTGCGCTCATCGAAATTGCCGTTTTGCAGTCAGGGGTTACCGCGCTTTAACAGTTGATACCTGAATGCCTCACCAACGACTCAGTCCTGGGCACGTTCTGGGGCTACGTCGAACTCTTGAGACCAAGATTATCAAAAACGAACATAAATTAACACAAAAACTTACTGTCGCGATTACGGACACCGTTTAAGAAGACTAAAACCAAAAATATGACTATGACTACTGACACATATGGATGGAAGCCTATACCTGACAACATGCCCGGGTGACACAACTCTCCCTAGGCAGTTGCACTACTTGCCAATTTCTCCCAAGGAGGTTGTAATACCTGAGAATGTGGTTCCTGATCGAAAGCACACTGAAGCTTAAGTACGACGATCGGTGCCTTTCTCTCCGAGTTCTTGAGGAATTAGGCAAGGCTGACCCATCGACGCTGAACTGTGAGCAGAGTGAATCTTTATAATGTCCATGGCGGAAAAGCAGGATGCTTCGTTCGCTTCCACTTTTAAGGTACAGCAGTCTGGTAGGAGGCTGTTTTGCTGACATCGCTGAGGACCTCTAGGAACTGGCGGTCATAAACAGAGGGTCCTCTTTATACATACTCTGATATTCTCAGAATGTTGCTGAGTACTTCTTCCGACTATAATGACACAGTTTGGTATTAGCGCCACTCTGAGGAAAATTGGTGATATCTGGCCGGATGCAGCTCTGGATGTCGTCACAAAAGATGACATACCGTCACGGACCAGGGACCAACGCTATAATTCTGGCAACACCATCCCATGCGGATTAAATCATAAAGCGGCTACACAACTGCTACAAGACAGTTGTTATACTAAGTCCCAACTATCTGATTGATTTCGTCAAGTCAGGTCGCTGGGTCTCATACGGATTCAGAAGGGTACAACTTACACATCAGCGATGAGATAGACAAAGCACAAGAACCTGCCGTGTCGCACGTGTCAGAGATGTATCAGGAGGATACTAGCGTTTCTTCCTTTTTCGATACGCGTGTATGCGTGGAAAAGCTCTCCAGATAAGTCACTTAAAGAGGAGCCTCTTGGCGGCACCGACGATGAGGTGGTGGCGCATTCTGCTTCGACACTTTAAAGTACCCTGCTTATAAGTCATCTTGTCGCAAGCAGGAACAAATATAAGCCTAATCCAATAACCACAGATACTTGGAAGTGGGACGCCTGCATTTCAGCTGCTTTGAAGTAAAGTAATGGAAGATATCTGATTGGGAAGTTGTTAAAGTTCATAGCTTTTCGGTCTATTTTAAATAGACCTGAAGTGAAGCGGCGAGCTATCGGGGACAGAAAAACAATGATAAAACGAGTCGCATCAGCCCAAAATTGCTCGTTAGAGGCCTCATAATCCGAGATGAAACCAAGGGTGATCACCACATCTAATTAGACTGAGGTAGCTCTTTAAACGACAAAGTTCAAAAGGGTACAACAGGACTGGCCTAATTATAAAACAGGGCTCAAGCATTACAAACGAGAGTTGAAGAAAGCTTAAAATCAAGCCTGGATGGATTTCTGCTGCAATGTGAAAATGTGACAATTTTGGCCGAAACAAATTGTAGTTCTGTATATATATATATATACTAGTATCTGTATAGTTCTTCGAAGACGTCCAGTGAGGCATCGTTTTGGGTGCTCCTGGTTCCAAATTTGTCTGTGGGTTAGGGCGCACTAGATACTCCGTTGCACTTTCCGTTGAAGTCCAGCCATCAGATGTTGCCAGTGATATTGTAACCGAATCTAGAATTCTTTGGGAAATAAAAATTTTCATACATTTCAAATCGCCAGGACCGCACCATGCCTTGCCAGCGGAACTACAGGCAATGGATATAGACTGGGGACCGGATGTATCAGGCAGGCCTAAATAACTTCGAAATATAGGGAAACTAAGGTTATCTTCATCCCTACAGGACGTAAGGATTTCCAACCGATTTATTTAGTGTAATTACCCTCGAAAACAGGGGATAGATTACCCGATAGCTATCTTAGCACCAACATCGGTCGAAGGAAACTTTCTACTCAACAGCATGTCTTCAGCGAGGGTAGGTATACAAAACTACTCTGCATGATGTGGTCAGCTTTGTAGAAGGTTATCTCGCTGTTAAAGAGTACACTATGGTACCATTTTTAGACATAGATGGAACGTTTATTCACGCACACCCAGTCGCATTAACTGCGGCACTCACAGCTCTGGGTGTTGAAAGCAATATCAGCTTGTTTTTATATTTCGACCAGCTTAGGGTCATCGGGCCTCTGTGAATTTGTCAGCAGAGGAATGTGTCAAAGGGGCGTTTTGTCACCTCTGCGATGGAATCTCTTTATTAGCAGTATTCTGCTATCTTTGGAGAAGACGGGTGTTAAGACTATTGGTAACGCAGATGATGTGGCAATAGCGGTTAAGGGGTAGATTCCAATTATTATTAGGGGCATCCTGCAACATGACCTACATACCACCGCAAGATGGGCTTCGGTTAATGGTATAGGGGTGAACCAAACCAAGACAGCTATTTTCAGTAGGAGGTAGAAGACAACTCCTGTTGTACCTATCTCCTCAGGGGGAAATGAAATTCCCATATCTGAGAACGCCAACAGGTATATTTGTCGATTTCAGACCCAATATTCTGGAAAAAGCCAACAAACACAGGGGTCTGAACTCGCGTATAGTTCATTGGATGTATACGGCAGTAGCCAGACTGATAATGCTGTCTGGTGGACGGCTCTACGAAAATCAACCTACAGCGCGATACTGAATAAAGTTCAGCGAATGGCCGAGACCAACGTCGACTGACGCACTTAATGCCATACTACATTTAGTAACACCGGACCACTCCTTGACAAGAAGTACCACGCTTGTATACCTGACAGATCAGAATGCAAAAATTGCATGCCTTGATATACGAGATTCGTGAATTTCTATACAGATGACTCAAAACTACACGGTAAAGTAGGATTTGGTGTCTTTTCTCAGGACCTACGGCTATCCGTTGTGAAAATATTGTCTGACCACTGTTGTGTTTACGAGGAAGAACTCTTAGCTATTACAGAAGTAACGGAATGGCTGAGAAGTAATGTTCTGACCAAGGCCGGGTTCAATATTTTTCTGATAGTATGTCTATAATCCAGTCGCTGGCAACTGTCTTCTTGAATTCGAGAACTGCCCTCGACTGTCGCAGATCTCTTAATGAAACAGTTTAATATTCACCATATTTGGGTGCCGGGTATACTAGGGAACTGTAAAACAGATGAACTTGCTAGACTGGGGACTACCTGATATGTTCCGTGGGAATTAAAAAATGTGGGTATGCTTCTAGCATCTTGGAAGCTCTTTCAGAGGTATTGCGTCCTTACGGCAACTAACGGTAATTTGGCACTAGCACACCCAGGGAAAAAACAACTTAGAATCAAAAATTTCCACTTTGAATCAATAAAAAACACTTTTGAAAAGCAACCAAAGTGGGAAATTATTAAATCAACAACGTGCATTATAAAAACAACTTTAACCCGAAATCAAAGTAGATACGTCATTGATTTGAAAGTGCTCATATTCAATTCAAGATTAGCCGACATTAAATCAAAAAAATTATGTTTTTAAATCAAAACTGCCTATTATAAATTAAAAAATTATCCACTTTGATTTAAAACCAAAAAAACTTTAAACCAAAAATGGACTTTTTTGAATCAAAGAAGCGCAACTTCATTTTGAAAACGCCGCTTCTTTGATTAGAAAACTGTCAATGTTGATTTGAAGTTGTAACCCATATCACTACAATGGCACAGTGGTTCATGCTTTACCCCCATAATTGAAAATCCAAAAAAAAAAATGTTTACATGGGTTTATTAAAAACGAACTTAAAATAACATTTTTGGGCGAATATAAGTTTTTTCATTGTTTAAATAATACGAATGCATTGGACCAGTGTGGAAATAAGTAATATTAAATAAATGAATTTCATCAATTTCTTTAATTATTTCATATGATTGAAAGTGGGGACAAAATTTGTCCAATGTTATTGGATAGCACAAAATATATAAATTATCATTTTGGTAAACAAAACAAAATATTTTAAATACTTTAAAAAACGATTCGTGAGAAGCCACGTAGTACTCCTTTTTGTATTTTGTACCTTTATATGATACCTCTTTTAATATTATAACTTTTGTAAAATCAATGTCTTATTAACCACGAGTTTTGAAAAGTAATTTTCTTTTGTTATATCTACAGTTGGATATCCTTCGAAATTTGTATGTTGATCATAGGAAAATTCATGATCTAATGAAATGAGAAAATTTTATACTTGATTTAATGGCTATAGAATACGTTGGATTTATTCTCAACGTAATATTAGCCAAATAAGTTTTTGCTTCCTTGTGCTTGGTTTCGAAACGCATTGCCCATAAATTCTTCAATGGTCATTTTTTAATAGCCATAACATAATGCACCAGAAAATGATGTTTTGGTTTTAAGGGACCATAAAATTTGATAAATAATTTATGATGTTTTTCTATTAATTTTTGTAAGGTATCCAGTTCTTCAACAATATATACTGATTTCAACACAAAATCAATAATTTGCTGTAGGGTTGTTAAAAGATGCCAGTGCATATTTGCCCTAGGGATGAGGTCCCCTATCATCAACGGTAAAAACTGAGTGAAAGACCAAATCTCCATCGCTGTCATGTTGAAGTTATATGCCATACTTAACGGAAGCCATACTTAACGGAAGTGACTTATTTCCAATTTATATTTCACCGAATTGAAATAATTTCTTTCTACAGTTAAGGATGGGCAGACTTATTAATTCGTCGTCAATTAAACCTCGTAAAATATTACAGACATCATAAACACAAATTCCTTCGAACAAATCGTGCATTATATCAAAGCAAAAATTGTCCGTAACGTTAAAATTATTTAAATTGTTAAAAATTCATTCATTTTTTATGCCAGTTTTTTTATAGTCTCCAATTGTCAAATTATTTTGATAATTACTTGAATTCCTTAAACTGTCTTCATGTTCTGAAACATCAGTCCTCATATAGGGTGATCAATTATTCGGGTTTTTGCGAAAACCGGGTTTCGAATTATTCGAAAAATGGCGTTTAAAAAAAACCGGGTGCCTTTTTTGAAATTCAGAAAAAACCGGATAATCCGGTTTTCAAATGTATGCCAAATAACAAATTAAAACACAATTTTTGACAAAAAAATTTTATTAAAAAATAACAGAAAACAATTCAATTATACTTACAAAAAGTAAACTTTTAGTTCAATTATAATTACAATGCAAAACATTACTGAGATCAGTTTGTTATTTTAACAAAGACAAACAAAACATAACAATTCATTTGTAAATACTTGATTATATATAAATATATTTAATTTAATCTTTAGTTTTCCCTAAAGTAACATTTAAGAAATAAGATTCAATTTAAGTACTTGGGTGTATACCTATTTTTTTCTTTGGTTTTAATAAAACTTGACATTGAAAATGCCCTTTCACTCAATGTACTAGTTGGACTTATTGTGTAAAAGGCGTTTAATAATCTGTCAAGGTTTTCAGTCCTTATCCATATATAAGAAATCTTCCAAAAGAAAATTTTTGGTAGATTTGTTATTAGAGGTAGAGTTTTAGTATTTTGAACGTTTTTTCTAGCGATATTTAGTTCTGTTTCTATAGTATCTTCAGTGGCATCAACGATCATTTTGTCATTCTTCAGTAAATAATAGTGAATACAAAATGGATGCCAACTCTTTTGTTTTATTTTTACCTGAATATTTTAGAAATGCGTCACTAATTGGGAGTTCACTCGTACTTAAATACAAAATGAGAGTATTCAGTGTTTGAACACGTCTTTCTGATATACGTCTTTTTAGAATTTCATATAAATTAACTGATAATTGGTTTTGAATTGTTGAAAAGTGTTTAAGTAAAAATCTCCAAAGGTTTAAGGGTGTCACTAAGCACAGACAAAGTTGCGATATCATTTTCACTAAATGGTGTCAGTCCTAAGTCCAATAAAAAATGATTCACATATTTGTGCAATTTTAAAAATTAAGAAACCCTATTGGCCATGGAATTCCAGCGGTGCTTAACATCATGGATAAGTTTAAGCTCCTTATTAAATTGGTCTTTTACAAACATTTGTAATTTCTTTTGCTTTTCAGCCGATTTATTAAACATTGAAACGCATTTTCTATCACGTTTTATAATAGGGCTTACATTATCAATTAAAGTCTTGTATCCATCTACAAAGTCGAAATAATTATTTGTAGCATTATCGTTATCATATTCTTCATCGTCGTTAGTATCCTCTTCACTGCCAATTTCGTTATTGTTGACCACATTGCAGTTCTTTTTGTAAAAGCTCTCAACAACACCGGGATGAATGAGGTGATTTATGTAGAGCTGCGCCTCTGAATCAATACCATGACCACTGCACCATCATGGGTCGATGCTACTATGTCATGCTGCATATCTAAGCCAAACTCTTCCAACTTTCGTTTGATGACTTGTTCCACGTTAACAGCTGTGCCTTTTAATTTCATCTCCTCCAAACCGAGGTTAAAAACTTCAAACAATTTTCTTTCGGGATCAAGTGTTCGCACAGTAACATTTATGTATTTTATGTTAGATATATCCGACCATTCATCGACCACAATAGAGAAGCGCTGGTTTTTTTTGCTTTAATTAAATCAATTTTTTCTTTAACTCACCTTTTTTGGATAGATAGAAATCATATATTTTCTCCCATATTGTAGTCTCAGAAGCCGGAATCTTGAATTGTTTTGATTGTAAATAAGCCATGCACCACTCTAGATTTTTTTAGTGCACGCACAGAAAGTCCATCCTCAGCAACACAGCGGGAAAAAATCTCAACAATAGTTTCTTTTTTTGGAAACGTATTTAAGCACAGAACAATTTTCAACTGGTTTAACGGATCCACCCGCCTCTTCATTTACGTTGTGGTCTGCTTTGGTTGCTGCGTCAATTTTATGTACACTCCTCAAATGGTTCAGTAGAGCAGAGGTCGAGGAACCCCTGCAACCTAATTGCTTAGGGCATTGCCGGCATCTAGCTTTATCCTTTCCGTCTCGATCAAAATATTTCCATACAGAAGACATCTACATCCAAATGAGTTGAACACCGTTGTAAGACAGCACAATATATCATTATAAACCAAAAAACTTACCTGCTCAATGTTAGGTCAAACAATTTACTCACGATTTTAACTTTAATAAAAAAATAGAGCTCTGCTTTTAAGTTTTGCTGTTTGGCATGTATCAATTTATTTGTAAGAATGTGAATGGAAAGGAAAACATGGAAAAACAGATGTTTGTAATAGTTGCCAGATTTATAAAACTAACAATTAGTTTGTTCGGCCGAAACACTGGAAAAAAACATGTACGAGTACACATTTAACACAATTATGAATAAAATTAAATAAAAAATATCGAACGCCAAAAAACCGAGATTCGACAGAAAAATAACCGGATTATTCGATATTCGAAAAAGAGGGATTTAAATAAAACCGACGGTGTTTATGAATGAAAAAAACCGAGTAGCCGGTTTCTGAAAACCGAACTGATCACCCTAGTCCTCACATCTTCCTTTGATCTAATACAAACACGACAATAATGTTTCGAATTAAATGATTGAACGAACCCCAAAATACTATTCATTTTTAAATTAACTCGTACTATTACATCTAAGACAAAATATACTTTTCGTCGCAAATTTCCAAAAATTTGAGTACTTCGACTAAATGTTAGAATAACTTCTCACTTCCGTAATCTTTTAATCCTTTGGTCGCTATGAAAGCGCCATGAAAAATATACTCCAGTTTTGATTGTAAGTAGGAAAGTTGAAATAAGACCCACAAATTGAATAAGCGTGACTACCAAGCGCGTTGTTTATTTGAAAATCATCAAAGAAAAGGGTGTATGGAGTAACTAAGTCGTTGGATTCAAATAATTGTTTTTTTATATTTAAAAATGTCGCCACTTGCAAAGTTACTTAAAACTGAACTCTGAGAAGATTGTTGTGTACATTCTAAGGTTATACATATATAAGAGACCTGGAATTTCAAAAATTTTTCTAAACTGGAAACGAAGTGGTAAAATGAATATTTCGAATGATTTTGAATGGAAAGTAGGATTGCCAGATACAGTTGTTTCCGCAATTTTTTTTTGATGTGTAAACATCTATACGCTGGGAGTAAAAATCTTTTTCACAACACAATCACAAATTTAGAGTAAGATGTGCGATGTAATCGTTGACTAATCGTAAAGTGTTATCAAATCGGTGTGAGCTATGTATGAGTGTATTAGTGTACTCATACGCTGCATCCAATATACTCAACACCATCTAGTGTGCAATAGTAGCGACTAATTTTCACAAATTGTCGTACATTATGTTATCATAGGCAAATGAAAACAAATAAATAAAATGAATACAAAAACATTTAATTTTAATAACTTTTAAAAAGATTTTTTGCACTTTTAATAAAAAATTTACTAAAACAAAGCAAAATAAGGAAAACTAAAAACCAAACTTGTCAAATATAACGAAAACTAAAAACTAAAAGTTTTCTTCATCTTTGAGATTGTCATTCATACTTAACAGCTGCATATAAGCACCATCTAGTGTGCAATAGTAGCTACTAATTTTCGAAAACCATTGCTGTAAAATAACTACATGCATTACATTTCAGTAAACAGCTGATTAATAACTTGTCAACCGCAACAAATACAAAATAATAAAATATTTTACAAAACACCAAAAAAATTATAACTCAGAACATAAAAAAACAACACAAAGTGTATCAAAGCTGAATGGAGGTAATGTTAGTTCTAAAAAAAATTCTATTAGATTCCAATATAAATTATGATTATAACATATCTTCATTACGTACTGTTGCCTTACACTGAAACTGGTGCACGACAATTGGGTAACAATCTCCATCTCATGCCAATTATTATGGGTGGAGATTTTGATACAAATTGTGCAAGCCCACAGTCGCAAGCATTATCAAAATTTTTATTTGACGTTTTCCACTTGCATGTGAGCAATTCTCCACAAACCCCCACAACTAACAATTCCACTACTATAGATGCAGTTTTCCAGAGATTTTTAAATACAATCGAGTCAAAAAATTATATATCTTATTTTAGTTACCATAAGCCAATATTAACTATTTGTACTTAAGGCATTTACCATAGATGGGCACTTTGCAGTACTACTAAAATTTCAGTAAAAATAATTCTTTAACTAGTAAATTTCTACTGATTACTAAAACTTTTTTCAGCAATTTTTATAAAGTGCCTACATGCATTGAATTTTCAGTAATCAGTAATGCCCGATTACTGATTATTATGAATACGGCCCTATGATTTGACTCAGTAAATTTTCATTATCAGTAAAAATTTACTGAATTTTTTCAGTAATCAGTAAATTTACTGCTTACTGTAATTTTTAATGCAGTACATATATACTGCAGTGTGCCCATTTACTAACCAAATAAGTTAAATAAAACAAACAAAAACCACCAAATTCCTATGTATTTACAATATTGAAAGTTTTCATACTTTTTATTGTTTAATTAAAAAAATATATAAAAGCATAAGTACTTCCAACTTCATTACTAGATGTTTACACATCTCCCTTGTGATCGGACTCACATTAATTTTTTTTCTATCACTACAGTCTGCGGACTTATATCTAGAGTCGCTTTATTTTCTTGAAATGAGTCTGATAAAGCATAAGAGACTGATGCTTGATTGGACTCAGATAATTTCTCATCTGATACACCTTTAAATTTTACTGAAGCTGTTGCAGGCACAATATTTAAAGTATGCGAATGTTGTGTCTGCAAATGTTTACGAAAACAAGTATAATTTGTAAATGTTTGGTTGCAGTTAAATTTGCTTACAAATAAGTTTAAGTAATTTTCCGTTTAACAAATCATTTGATTTTAGATGGCGTATTAATAAGTCCACTTCTGCAAATTCGATTAGGCATTTGAAATATATATGCATTTTTAATTTTGATCTGGTTGACTGTTCATGAAGGTTAAAAGTGATGTAATTTTAGAAGTCTTGATATCATAAACTGTAGATATGTCGAAGAAGAATTTTTGTGTAAAACCCAAGAAGCTTCACACGCTTGAGGGTACTTAAGTGAAAATACTCTAAAAATTTTGAAGCATGTATCTAAACTTTCAATGAACGAATTTAACTTATAAAGAGTTTTGTCAAAATAAACGAAAAATGATTTAGCTGTATCATCAGAAGGTCCCTCAACAATTATAAATGGCTGAATTGTAAATCCTACAGAATAATACATGCTCATACGTTCTGCAATTTCGGCTTCGTAATTGTTGAGCGATACAAGACGAAGAACGAAACTCTCATGTGCTTCAAGAATTGTTAGTTTCTTCTTAGATTTTCCTTGCTCATTTTTAAAACGTGTTGAAGGCAGTAAAACTCCTCTGAGCAGTGTTGCGAGTATGTGATCTTCAGCTTCTGCAAAAAGTTAAAGCTGTCAGTAAAAGTTCATATGTATATTTATTTAGACTTTGATAAGCGGCTATACTGGTCAATATTGGCAAATGCAAATAAAACACTTTTTATATCATTTTTTTCTCCGACGTTTCGTTGGCAATTTCCAACTTCCTCAGGGAGTTTATTTTCCGAAATTAAATAGTTCACAAAAACACAATATTACTTATTGTAAACATGATGGTTGTTATAGAACTTACAAAAAAGTATTTTCTTAAGTTACATTTACAATCATGTTAGAATTTTTATGTTTAACACATAAAAAATAATAAATAATTTAGTTAGACTATATTTTCCCAACTGCACTGTTTTGTTCTTTGTTATCTTATATTGTAACAATAAGTAATTTTGTGTTTTTGTGAATTATTTAATTTAGGAAAATAAACTCCCAGAGGAAGTTGGAAATTGCCAACGAAACGTCGGAGAAAAAAATGAGATAAAAAGTTTTTTATTTGCATTTGCTAATATTGACCAGTATAGGCGCTTATCAATGTCTAAATAAATTTTATTGACCTGATCTAAAATATTTTCAACACAAGTTGATATATTTTTTATGTTTCAACATACCTTTGTTTTCTGTAGTTTTGGCGAGGGATAGTAATTGCTTGTAATAAGGGTTGTGAACGTTGTCTTCGAAGTAAATTTTTATTTTTTCCTTAAAACTGTCCCACTTTGAATACAACATATGTTCTTTATTTGGATACAGAATATTAAAATCGATTCGATTTATCTAAAAAGCAAATAATTTAAACATTGTTTATTTTATTATGTAATCAAATTTTTTACTTACAAGTTCTGGTGCTCGTGAATCCATATATTTAGGCCAAGCCTTTAGAAAATCGAAATTGCTCAGACGTTTTACTTCCTTTTGTCTTAAGTAATGAGTGTTCTTCCATTTCTCGCAGACTTCCTGCCAGTCCGAGCTATTTCTATTAAGAGATGCCTTTAACGCCAAGGCTATGGACTCATCTATTTCAATCACTTCGTCGTTTTTTTTCATTACATTCCGGAGCAGCTGCACAGTCGTCTGACTTCTTCGTCTTTTTGCTTCGGGCGTTGACGTATTTGGAGTACAACTTACTGCTCGGATTCTTTTTTACCCTGACGCGGAATGTAATAATACTCCTGTTGAATTTGAATAATTTAAATACTAAAACATACAACACTTCTTGTTTATAAATAGAGTCATTTACCTTTGCTATTGTTTTGCTGGGAAAAATCAAGCAAATATCGTTGACTATGCCTAAAAAGTCATCGGGCTTAAGCGGAATTTCCTTAACAATAATTTCTTCCATTAGTATGTTTATAATGTCGTCCCGCTTACTATTTGACAGTTTTTGAAACTTCTTATATAGCTCCAAACAGGCTTGTCCTTTACAGGTTCGGTTTAATATATCTGCTAAGTCCCTAAAGATGAATATATAATATTTTAAATTAAACTATAAAAATAATATGTGAAATAGAGATATAAATTATTACTATATTCAAAACACGTTTCACCGATGAATCGTGTGAGGTTGGCAAAGAAACGCTTGGAGAATCCCGGTTGAGCCAGCGCTTAATTTTGCTTGTGATCGATGTAGTTTCGTCATCGATTGCGAACTACAACGGAATAAAATGTTAAACATTAAAGGAATAAAGGGTAAAAACCAGAAGGTACCTCTTTTTTACGCCACATAAATAGTTTCTCTCCAAACTCTGCTCAAAGTCCCAAATGTGGGATAGCTTCAATGAGACCTTCCTTTTGTAAATACTGCAAACATCTGTATGTCAATTAGCACCTATCAATCAACGAAATATCAGACCATGTCAATACTAATAAAAAAAGTTTACTTACTTTGTAGTGCAGGCAGGAGCTGAATCAAATTGAATTCACTTAATAAGGACTTTAATTGCTCAAAGTCCTCATTATTTTCCGAACAAGTTTCAGTGGTTTCATATAACACGTGTTCCAACAAAATTATTTCGTCTATTCCTTCTGATGTATTTAATACACTCATCTCACCCTCATTATTACTAACAGCGTCAACGTTTTCCATTCTTACAACTTTTATTTTATTTTTTCCGCGGAATTAAACACTTTTTCTTTCACAGACTAATTTTCTTAGCGATATGACACGTGGTTCGCAAACAATTAATGCTTGCGCTGTTTACTTCGTGCATTGATAATGCTGCCACTTCGATTCCACTTTGATGTAAAGTTGTACAACTTTAAATTACAGATGCTCAACCTTAAATCAAAAACGAACCATTTTAAATTAAAAATGTGTCTTTGATTTGAATACGAATCACTATTAATTTAAGATTGTTTCATTATAAACGCATATTTAAAAATGTTCATTATAATTTCAAAATGCTGCCACTTTGAATGAAAAATGTTCGTTATTAATTTAAAGTTGTGCGTTTTTAAATTAATAATTTTGTTTATTTGAATTGATAGTGAAATATGTTCAATTCAAAGTTGACTTTGTTAAAATAAAGTTGATGTAGAAATCAAAAATGTTCATTTTCAATTCACTAATGAAAGTTTTCAAATTAAAAAAAAATATTTTTGTTTCGAAGACGAATATAAATGTCTAGTTTGTTTTTTGTTGATTTAAAGTTGTTCTACTTCATTTCAAAGTCGTTCATTCTTAAATTAACGTTGAATTGCTCAAAGTTGAAAAATTTTAAATTCAACAATGGTTCACTTCGATTTTAAGTTGCGATTTTTCTCTTAGTGTAGGGAACTGTGTACATTCCAAGCTGATGAGGCCTCGCCCAAACTTGAAACGGACTATCACCCTATTGTCGGACGTCTCATTTATCTTGTCGTTTATGATCGGCCACTGTATCATTGCACGGGTCGCTGAAACACTGAAGTCCGGAAGGAGACAGACTACACTACGCTCATATTAGTGTGGGGAGTTTGCATCCGCCAAGTGGGGTATTTTTAGGATATTCTCATACTTTTCCATTTGTCCCTATGGTATCACATGCAGGCTACTACTCAAACCTTCTATTAATGTTCGCCCAATGAAAACTTTATCATCAGTATATAAATGCGTGAAGTGGATTTTGAAGATGTTGGCTATATATGTGTTTACTGCAGCTTCTCTCATCAGAAGAGTCAGTAGTCCCACAACTTCCAGAGTTTTCGGACATGCGTTTTGAGAATAGATAAAAACTAAACCATGTAAGTGTGAAATCTGGTAGATTTTAAAACCTTGGTTACACACAACAAGAGATCTCTCGTTCCCACGACAAATTTATTGACCCAAAATGTAACTAAAAATGCTTGATTTTTGTGTAAAAGAGTGAGAAAGGGAGCGGATGTCCTCGAGAATTATAAGGCTGAAAGTACTGCTATCAAGGAGATGCGGTGGGTAGGACATGGCTCTCCAAGGACAAGGAACTGTGACATTTCTGATAACGGAGTTAAACTGTTACATTCTGCCGCGGCAAAGCCATGGTTGTCAGTAGTACGAGATTCCAACATGAAGTTACCCATAAGGCAACTTGATTATCCCCTGATCAACAGATACAAAACCAAATTAATCACCTGAGATTGATGGAAGGCACTGTACTAGTGGCACTCTACTCCGATCAGTAGCTGGTTGCAGCAAAGGTTCGAACAACGATAAGCAGACCAAAAGTCGTACGACACCAGACATATAGAAAGCTGGACACCGAAAAGCTGCAATTACCAGAGCCAGCCACGGCCTATGTAGAGAAAATACTATTTCGTGGTTGCTAAATATACTATTTTCCACCAATTAGTGTATGCAGAGAAGCTCACTCAGATGCTGGCGGAGAACGCACCCCGCCTCATGGTCCCGAAGCGCAGTGGAAGTACACTTCCCAATCTATGAAAACTGCTGCGGAGACCGTACTTGGTTATGAAAACCCGTTTATAGATCAACCATGGGACGACGAAGAGTGTCGCTTGGCAAGTTATCAAAAGAACGATACACATATGGCAATGCTTCTATCACTTGTAACGCCAGTCGCGACAGATCGATATATGGAGCAGAGGAGAAAGGAATCCCGTTTGTTTTAGAAGAAATCACGGTTGTGGAGAAAACGCGAGAGTGAGAAAATTGAATCTTACAGAAGGACGACTGAGGCACGGAAATTCTACCGAAGAGTTCAAAGACAAACCAACGGAAATCCTTTTGTACAGATAAATACGGGATTCTTTCCCGGCTTAAGTACAGCAAAGCCGCTGGCGCTGATAGACTACCGGCTGAGCTGTTTAAAGTTGGCGGCTATGTGCTGGAAATGGGCACGCATCAACTCATTTGCTAAATCTGGCTAGACGAATGCATACTTGAGGATTGGAGTATACACACTATCCTGAAATCAGCCTTTTATCCAACGCATATACGCTCCTCTTTCATGTAATTTGTGAATTATTTAGTATATGGAGAGGCCTCAGGCAGGGTGACACCCTATGGTGCAATCTCTTCAACAGGTTAATTGAGATCATCGTTAGGAAAGCTGCAGTCGAAACGAATAAAACTATCAACAGCAAAAGTCGCATGCTGCTCGCGAATGCTAATGATTTAGATACCTGCGAGAAGTTACTGCAGTATTTTCAAGAATTGAGAAGGATTCAGCAGAATTTGGTTTGGCAGTAAACGAGGACAAGACGACATTAATGGTTTCGACAAACAGAACATCCATCCGATTGGATGAAAGGGTGTATCTTGATAACCTTTACAATCTAGAGGTACAGGACGAATTTATTTACCTCAACTCTGCCGTAACAGAAGCAATAACATTAGCCAGTAAATCAAACCGAGAATTGAGGTTTGAAACTGGTGTTAGCGATAAGTGAAGATCGAACTATATCAGACTGTCATACAACCTGTCTTGCTTTATGGGTAAGAATCCTGGGTCATATTGCATGCTGATGAAACTTCATTAGGACTCTTCGTGTGGAAAATATTATATATATATATATAATATTATATATATATAAAAGTATAGTGTCCTACAATAGAAAACGCCGAGTATCGACAACGCATGAACCACGAACTGTATCCCGACATTGACGTAGTTATGCGTATCAAAATAACGCGTTGACGCTCGCTAGGTATTCGAAGACGTACTCGAAGGACATCGAAATATAGGAGTACCAAGACTTTGCTGGAAAGATGAGGTGGAATATTGCCTCCGTAAGCTTGGTTTTACCAGCTGAGAGAGAAAATCTTAAGATTCAGCCAGTTGGAGGAACATATTATCCTCATTTTGTAGGGCCCTTGTCCTTCTGGGTTGTTTGTGGCCATCTAAATAAGTAAGTACCTATTGCCCCGTTTTGCGGCAATAGCAGTCGTTTCCAACCTTATTGTTCTGACGCCTACTTAAGCATATTATTCAGTTTATTTTAGCTTTCTATATAGTTCAGGGATGCTTCCTTCTGTGGTAGATCCAACACTGGCTACGAGGTTCCGGAATTGACCATATGTTTAAAAATGCTTAATTGTCCCCAAAATCAAACACTCATGCGATTAGCGCAAGTTACAAGAAATCTAATGCCGATAGAGGGATTGGAAAGACAGTTGTATTTCTTCTGGCAACCAATACTAAGGTTTGACAAATTAGATTATTTGTACAACGATCATGAAAACGGCTCAAGCTGGGATCACAGTCGCCTTACAAGAAATGCAGAACATTTATTGATTTGACTACCCGCTAATGGTAAAATTTTGTAAATAAATAAATAAAATAAATTTTTCAAACAATTAATTTGGCTTCAAGAATTTTAAACTTATTTACACATTTTGTTGCTTATATAAATGTAAACCAAATTTCTCGACAGCCACAACTCCCAATTTCAAATACAGCTAATTCGTTAAAATTTTTTGTGGAAAGTGGATATTTTCTAAACTGTTGACGGTTCTATAACACAATTAGGGTTGGAAAGTATTATTGCTTAAAACATAGTATTTCTATTTATGCCCAACCTCACATTTTAATTACCCTCACTGATCACAGTGATGGTGATTCCTCCCCTTTCAAAAACTTTGTAATTAATGTTTCACTTACGCAACCCTTAAGACGTCTCAGGACCTTAAATAAAGTGGCATGAGAAAACCAATTTTCTTAATTGATTCATTGGTTACTCAATGACATTTACTTTTGGCAAAATTAATTTTTTCGAATGACTTTGCATTGAGAAATACCTACTTCAGTTAGACGTAAGTATCTCTCCAAAAACTGAAGTATAAAATACAGACGGAGAAAAGTAAAGGAAGGAGAATGAAAAGGACACTAATACCTGAGTAGTGGTGATGAAAGTGAGTTGGTTGATTTGAAAGTAAGAAAACTCGACGAAGTTAAATGTATACATACAATTATATTCAAACCTCCGACATGCAACCTGTTTGTGGCCAATCTAAGTAGTGTTATTTATAAATATAACAACCACAAAACATTGGCTAGACACAAAAATAAAAATATATATTAGGTAAAATTAGAATTGAATCCAAATTTGTCCACTACATTAGTTTTATAATTAATATTTTAGGTAAAATACGAAGTTATTTCAAATTTTTACACAATAAACCAAAACATAAATGGTTCCCATTATATCCCATGAAGGAATTGGGGAGAGCTTTTCACAACCAGTGAGCTGTGCACTTTCTAATTCTATACTCACTGATTGGGACCTACAGTTTTTACACCGAATCTGAACGGTATTTTGAGAAGCATTTTCATAATAAACTATTCGATTGTGTCGCCGCCACTACGCTAGGTAACCATTCCCAAAAGGAATTGAAAGTGGTCGGAGCGGGGATCGGACACAGGATCACATGTACACGAGGCGCGAACACTAACCATTGGTCCACCGACGGCCACCAAAACAAATAATTTTATAATTTAAAAAATGACACACCAAACTTCCCAGACACGTCAACCTTATTTTGGGATCGTAGAATTCAGTGGTAAACCCCGTTTTGAAAAGTTAGCTCGAAATCACGAGATATTTCGATTTTAAATTTGTAGTAGATTCAAGCCGATTATTGATTTTATTTTAATGTAACAAATTTAAAAAACTGCTTAAAATCAATTTGTTTATTATTTATTTGTCAAAATTTATATCTAGAAATAGTGGACGTCCATTTTCAAGCGGACATCGAACTATATTTGCTCTCATTTTGATGCTTTTATAAATTTTTCTGGATTTATTCAATTTTTTCTTTTTGTTTGCAATCGACCAGCAGAAATCAGCAAGCATTGAGCATTTGATGAAATCTTTCGCCAGTTTCGTCTGTTTCTGTGGACAATTGTCGTTCGTAAAAATCGAAATGTGCATGTAACATGTGGATTTTCAACGACATATTAACGCCAAGTTTGTCGAAAGACTTCATCATGTAATCCATATAATCACGGTACTCTGGTGAGCGATATTTGTAGAGAACGTTTTCAATTAGCGCACGAATTGAGTTCCATGCGTTTAGTTCAGTTTCATCTAACATTTCAGAAAAAAAAATTGATATAAAATTTTTTGCAGTCAGACAATTTTAGTTACACAACATAACCCTCTTTTAATTTTTCAGTTGATAATTTTGGAAAAGCATTGTTTTTCAAGTATGGTAATGCATTTTCGTTAAGGCGAACCAAACGCCTTAACAAATTCTTTACAACTCCCATCTTGATATGAAGATCCGGAAGCATTATTTTCTGAAGGGGAATCAATGGTGGACGAGTTACATTAACACAACAACTTGCGAATCGCGTTTTGGTCAATCTCGCTTTTCGTACTGGTTGCATTTTGCACGACTCTCCCATTTGCAAACAATACACATGTACTTTGTATAGCCAGTTTGCATTCCAGCTAATAGTGAAAGAACCTTAAAATCACAATTTACGCGCCAATTGTGTTCGTCATAAATTATGCGTTCCAGAATTAATTTCATGGTATCATACGACTCATGCATTCCAAGAGCATACATCCATGGCACTGGTTTAACGCTGCTGTTTTCAAATAGAAAGACTACTTTTAAGCTTCTGGTGGAAGAGTCTATGAAAAGACGCCATAAAGATGGATTATAGTTGCCGATTCCCATTTCATTCATTAAACCGGGAATATCTTGACAATATGCATAAGCTGCGTCCTCGGAAAGCATGAAATAAGGCATATATGGTTCTTGCCGGTATTTGTAAGACGTAACTTTTACACCTGGTGCCAGCATGTTGACGCTTCTGAGTTCATTGCATTTGCATTATTTTGAGATAGCTTCAGATTTCGAACGATTCTATCTAAATGTTCCTGAGAAATTAATAATGGATATTGTATAACTGGCTGAAGGTAATCAGAATCGGCATGATGTAATGATGTTGCTGAAGTTTGGGATTGTACTTCATAGGACGCAGTATCATATTGGTATGTCGATGGATGTACTGGGACAGGCAATTCATCACTGTGTGGAACTGGTACGAGAGGACTTGGTACACCTTTGTATATAACACCAGATCGTTTTATAAGAATAAATTATTGTGTATTCCATATAAAGGCTATCTAAGTGAACTTACTGTTTCGATTGAGACCATTTACATCGTTCTTGCACGCGTAGCAATTTCTGTATCATGTTCCCCTGGATCGGTCCACATCATTGCTAGTCCAAATGGCATCGAATATCGGCGAAATTTCCACCATTTGTTTAATGCACTAAAACATGTGATGCAGGTAAATTCAGGTGCATGATCAACATTTCGCATTTCTTCAGCGGGGGTAACCAAAAAATACCGATTGTAAGCTTTGAGGGCATCTTCAACCAAATGTCGTCGATGATCCCGAATCCCAAAATTATTATAATTATTATGGCCCCAAATTGTAAGAGGTAAACTAATTCTGCTTCCAAATAGATGTCTATTATTTAAACGGTTACATTTTGTCGAAAAAAAATATATAAATTAATTTAACAAGAGCTTTTGCAGGTTTTTCCCTCAAATAATATAAAAAATCAACTTAAATCTACTACAAATTTTAAATCGAAATATCTCGTTATTTTGAGCTTACTTTTTAAAACGGACTATACCTCTGGAGTTGGGATGCCTCGGTGTTTTCGTGTGTCATTTCAAAATTTCACATTTTACTTACAGTGTAATTAATAAATCAAAATAAATTAAAAAAATAAACTAAAGATATTTCGTGAAAAAATTTATATAAAATTAAATCCTTAAGCTGTAGATAGATAACTCTAATATATGCGAACAAATGAATATTATAAGAATTTGAATGCACAACGTTTTTATCCTTGTGTTGCTTAAGTAATTTCCCTCTTCCAAACGTTTAAATTTCCCCTTATTCCCATCGACTTTGCATATTTTGTTTGTTCTTTAATATTCGTCCTTTTCCGCAAACAATATTCTTTTTTATTCAGTTTCTACAATTGTCTGTATTCTTCCAAGGATAAAGGACATTGCAATAGGGTGTTGTTTGTGGGTTGTTAAGGGGTTATTTGTTTGCTGTCTTCCTAGTATTTCCATGGAACTGTAAGTATTTATGTTTATGCTGCTGTTGTTGTTGTGGTGAAATTTATAGCACTTAAGGTAAAACAACTGCATTCATATATTCACTTTAGCACTTTCATATTCATACAAACCTAGAGTACTTTTTTGTTTGTTTGTTTCTTTAATTCTTATTCAACATTTCATATGTTAATGAAGCTTTTAAACCTGACGACAAATTGTTTTGACGCCATGATACGAGGGTATTATGAAAGAATATATTATAAGTTACGAAATAGAATGGGAACAGTCCACAAGGTTTTTGAATTAAATGTATCAGCACCAGAACACTGTAACTTTTTAATGATAAAAATCGACAGTTAAGTTGTGAAAATTCATGAAATTTCAATATAAAATTTACAAATTTTATCAATTTAATTACCTATTTTTATCAATTTAATTACCTATTTGTCAATTTAACTGCCGAGTATTATCGTTAAAAGAATTCCGGAGATGTTCTCCATTAAGGTTCAAGCATTTAAATACAAAAACATCTCGCGATAAAGAAAAATTATGCACCTACTGGTTCCGAAACCAGTACCATTTTACAAACCGAACCTCAATGCAAGCAGGAAAATATTGCAAGAAAGTTTAAAGCACAAAAATTTGTGACAAATATGAAGAACATGCAAGGAGAATAACGACGCAAGTGGGCTCATAAATTGAGGAATTTTAATGCAATTTATTAGTATATAAGAATATAATAATATGTATTGCCAAAACATTATTTGAAAATATTGGTAACTGTAGGCGTGGCATTCTTTTAAATACAAATGTGTCATATTATTTTAGTAGAAATCAGGTAATTTTTTTGAAATAAAACAAAGGATCATTCCGCGCAAGCTATTCTCGATAAAGGAATTTTATATTTTTTGGTAGATTGGCAGAACAATAGCCTTTTAAAAATGGTACGAGCGAATATTGTATTGTTCAAATTTGGGATATTATGAAATATTTTTTAAACTATTAAATTTTTGTCAGATTTCAAATTTAGAGGAATACAACTTTCGAAAATCAAAACGAATCAAGAAAACTAAACCACTGGGAGAAATATAATTAACCAGACTTCCAAGATTTTTAGCCTATTCCACTTATTTATTCTGGAGTAGATGTCTTTAAATATCATACAGTACCTTTTGGACATCTATCACAGAAAACCCAGTAAAATGGGAATAAGGTTTAGATATTTTCAAGAGAGTAAAATTCCAGAAAAATTTTACGAAATTTTTCAAATGATGGTCTGTTTAATATAAAATGGTTTCTAATTAGATCCCACGACAGGATTGGGTAAAGCTTATTGCAACCAGTGAGCTGTGGGCTTTCTAGTTGTCCATTCACTGATTGATACCTATAGCTTTATACCGCTACCGAACGTCATTTTGAGAATCTTTTTCATGGCTAAGTACTCGGTAGTATCGAAATCACTAAGCGAGGTGAAATGTATGGTTGTCAGAGTAGAGATAGAACCCACGTTCTCATGTACTGCAGCAGCACACACTAAACACCGCACCACCGACGGACACTTTCATATCTAGCATTTGAAATCAATGGAAAATAGAAAATCTGGGTATAGACGAAGAAGGAAGGAAGGAATAATACAAAATTGAACATGGAATAATTCCAAGCAATATTCCAATCAAATGAATAATAATTATAAATTGATCTAACTGTTATTTAAGTAAGTATATATTTTGTTGTAAATTGTCCGAAAAGCAACCGGTTATCATTTTCTTGGAATCAGTTCAAGAAACAGTTTTAGAAAAAGTTTTCCAGGAGCACACTCACTCATATTTAAGTTCCATGGAGCGGATTACAAAACTATTTCTATAGAATCGGTTGTTGAATCGATGTTCAAAAGACTAGTACAGAAATTGCAGACGGGTGAACTGACTTAAACATACCCTCACCTTTTGGCATCCATTGCGGTCAAGTTCCAATAAAAACGGTTTATATTTAGTTCAACCCGATCAACCTTTCCCAATGGTCGCTGTATTGACGACAAAATTAACGATGCCCAAAATTGTATATAATTCTCAAGTTAATTAGTACCCGTTTTCATTTTTGTGAGAATTTATCGTGGCGCCCATAATTTGCATGGGATGTGCGAAAATTTTGAGAAAAGAATGGCTAGTACCAAATTTCATCGAGATCGGTTTTGGTTTACGGGAGACTTTGTGTCGATCATCCCGAAACCCGCACAACTATTGCGGGGGAATTGAAAAATGGGAAAGGCAAAGTTGTCAATTTGACAAGAGTATCTTTTGACAAGACACTTCTCAATACCGAATTTAATTATTATCGCTTGTGGTTCACAGGAGATATTGCATTTACCAACCGGACAGTCACCTATTTTTGTATGAAGGTATACAAATGGGTTTTCTAAAGTTGTCCATTTTTAATTACATAGTAGTTTTTAACAAACATTGTCCAGTACCAAATTTCAGTAAGATCGGTTGTTATTTACGTGACGTATAATGTCGAACAACCCAACATTTGTAAGCACCGTCAAAAATGGGCATGGAAAAGGTTTACAATTTTGAGCACAATGTACATTTTGACAAAATATTGCCCAGAACAAAATTGTGTTAATATTACTTGTAGTTTACGCTAGATAGTACATCAATCATTAGACAGTCACCCATTTTTATATGGGAGGTACACAATCGCTTAGTTTACACAGTAGGGTGGTAGTTGACTAAACATTGTCTAATTCCAAATTTCATTGCGGTTGGTTGTATACTACTGGAAGTATCTTGTCGACTAACCTCCCGGCGTCATAAATTTTGTATGGAAGGTAACGAAATAGGTGTGAGAAAAATATCCTCGCTTTAGTAGTTGACTAACGTTTGGTAAAATGAAGCCTTCTACCTAATTTCATTAAGATCGGAAATAGTTTACGCGAGTTATCTTATAGGAAACCCGGGTGGCCCCAAATTTTGTATGCGTGGTAATAGAACGGGTGTGGAAACTTTGTCAATTTTCTGCTGATAAGTAGATATTTATAGATTTCACAGGGCAACACTGATTCTTCGGCATGGGGTTTGTTAATCAATATTGCTACATGCATATGTTGATGAATATTTAAATTTATAATTTATTTAAATTTATAATTTACAAGATTTAAGTTTATAATTTACACTATTTGAATTATCTTTCGTTCTCGCGATAAATCGCTATTTTAAAAATGAAGGATGTTTCACGGCAAATGTGTTTTTTTTTTGTTTAAAAATTCATAAACAAAAACCCCTAAATTTAATTTTTTTATATCTAGTTATAAACATAGGCATACTACAAATAAAACAAGGTATTTTTCATTCAAATCGATTGAATAGTTTTGGCTTAATTTACAATTAAGTGATGGTACCTCATTTTAAAAACTATGAAACCATCAACCTTGTTTTAACGAAAATTTCATATGCTCAACATCAGTCCTCAGTGTGTTTAGATTTAAAGATGGTAGACCTTTAATTGGGTTAGCAAAGAGTATACACTCAGTATCCCAGTTTTCTTTGGCTGTGGGACAGTCGTGCAAAAGACTTAACACTGGAGCAGGAAAGGCTGGCCGTCAAGAATAAATATGACTGTAGGAAAGGTTAACATCGTTCATTAATCTTTGGTAAATCGAGGAAAAAAAAACATCCTTCCACCACTACACATTAACTTGGGCTTATAAAAAAGGTTACAAAAGCTTTAGATAGGAATGGTAATTGCTTTATTTGTCAATCATTTCCTTGTCTTAGTACAGACGGGCCCCAAATCCGTACTCCTATAAAGGACGAAGATTTCACAAATGGCTCAAGTGGAACTGGAAGCATGACTCAGGTAGAACTGGAAATATGAATAAACTTTGTATCAGTTGTCAAAAATTTTTTGGGGAATAACTCTACGGAAATTGTAAATAAAATGCACCAGAATTTCAAAAAACACTGGCAGCTAATGTGAGTGTCAGAATGCATAATTTACACAGTTATTGGGATAAATTTCATGACAACTCTGGCGACTATAGATAATAACAAGGGGAACGATTCTATCAGGACCCTAAGGTAATAGAGGACAGGTATCAAGACCGGCGTTTCTTTATATCGAACGAAACGCTAAGATAACGTACGACTCAAACTAGTCGAAATTTTCGATCACCTGACTCTATGTATGTTCCCAACCCACAGCACATTCGAAATAGGAAAATCAAAATTTGTACTGAAAAGTTTTGAAAAATATTATGTTTTTGCATTCGACTTGAAACGTCAAGATGGTTTACCCCAAATCAACCTTCTTTCGTGTATAACACGAACGACAACTTTCGTTCGAGATAGAGAAATAGGTTCCACAGAAACCCCTATACAAGAAGAGTTTCTTAACTCGTGTTTTTTATAATTATGTAATTCTATTAATTTTTGTGTTATCGATATTCATTTGTACATTTTTATCAAAATGAGATAATCAATTTTAATCGAAGACCGTGATAGTGTTAGTTACGTTTATCTGGATTTTGATTTTTATGACCGCTTTTCGTCAGTTGCTGGTCCAAAGTTCAGAGTTCGAAACTGGTCATGCCAGTGAGTATGTGTTGAACTGAATTGTCTATTATTTCCAACAAAAACCAACCATTTTTCAATTGAAAAAATGTTCATGATTTGTAAGCTTGACGGTCTTCAAGAATGCTATACCACGGAAAAATACAACTCTGTGATATAGAGTGAAACGCATGGGGAGGAGAAGAACATGGTGGAAAAATTCTGTCAGGTCTTGTTGTTGGAATTATAGGCCTTGCAGTGATGTTGATACTTAGGGATCTTCGATCGATACTTAAACGCACATGTGAATTGCAGTATTGAGTTTGTATATATACGATTGATGATCAACCGATGGTATCAATTCAGGCACAGTAGTTAGGCATCTGATGATGAATTTGTCACGGAGTTCGAAACTAGTGATGCCAGTGAGTGTGTGTTGAACTGAATTGTCTATTATTTCCAACAAAAAGTAACCATTTTTCAATTAAGGTTGTCAAGGTTTTGTTCTCGATTTCCTTGCAATCATTTGCATTTTATTAACAGCAGTTCAGAAAATTTCTTAACTAACCTAATTATTAACCTGCCCCCATTAATATATTTTACACGTTTTGAAAATTTATTGTACCTTATTCACTTACTGTGGTGGTTGGTTAAACAAAAACAAATGCACTTTATCTCTTAAAACTGCAAACCAAGGATGTCTTGATTTGCATTATCATTCGTTAGCTTATGCAAAAGAAGATGGGGTATCCTGACAATATAATTGTTATATCAAATGAAGCTAAAACGGTTTAACATTGAATTGACTTTTTGTATTCACTCGCCGCTTAAAGTATTGTACTCCATCCCTAAGCCAATAACAAATATAAATATTTTACTAGATAATTTGCCTTAAAGAAAATAATTGCCTGATTATTGCCGCAAAGAAGTCCAATATTTTCTCTTGTTACATCGCCGTGAAAGCTTTAAAAAATTCTAAAATTTAACTTCTTATTGGAACGTATTGAAATCCGGATAGGCAATCTTTCTGTGACGGGAATAGAATACGCTATACAAAAGTACAAAAAGTATATTCAAAAACACAAAAAGTGTATACGAAATAACAGAGGGCGTATATATATATAATATTCACCAAACTTCAAAACGTTTACATAAAAATACAAAAAGTACAAAAATCGTAAACAAAAGTACAAAAGTGCACAAAATTATTGAAAAAAAAATAAAAATGTGCACAGATATAAATATAGGTTACAATAGAGTAATGAAAGTATGAACATTAGACATACTCATAAAAAATAGTTAATTTTGTCCACCCCTCGAAATGTATCCTGGTTTCTTTTCTAATCATTCTTAAAATATTTTGTGGCTAGCATTAAGATCCCGTGAGCTGGATCATTTTTAAAAAAAGGTTTAGTTTTTCAAAGAATTGTGTGCTTTAACTATGGACAATGAAATATACAAACAAAATATTTTGCAAGTCATCAGAAAACAAACCAAGGTACATTTTGAGGGGTGGATAAAAAACTGTTTTCCCCCACCGTAGCATATAATGTGAGTAGGTATAATGAACATAAATTAAAAACGTGTCCCCAAAATTACATAAAGTGTACACAAAAGTACCAAACAAAGGACAAAAAAGTATGATTCTTATAAATTCAAATGAATGTATTGTTAATGGGTGTGCTAATATATTTTAATTCCTAATTGAGAAAACTTTTCTCAATTGTGAGAAATTTTATCGTATGGGATTGAAATTAATGTGATCTATAGAATTGAAATGTTCGGACTCAGACATACCCTATCGATTAGATGAGTAGAGCTTAGTAGGTCACATCTATTCAAAGTTTTTGTCGAGAGTTAAAATATTACTTCCGTCGGAAACGGCATGATAAAAGTAACACCTACAACATTAAAGTTTTGTGCAACAGTATTAAAGTCCGGGTCCTTTTCCAAAAACAAAGACAAAAAAAAAATAATTTCCGGTTTATATGATTAGAACAACATTGCATTTTTAAAATTTTTTGCACGAAGTCGCATTTGATTTATACATTCAATAATTAGCAAAAGTATAATATTACCTTGTAAAATAATAATGTTACTTTCACCTATTGTATTGACAGGAAATTCCAACACTGATAGACTTCGCCGCTGCAAAGAACACGGTAGTTAGTAGCACACGATTCCTGCAGAAGGACATACATAAGGCGACCTGGGTACTTCCTGATCAGCGGACGAAGAACCAGAGTGATCACCTGATAATAGATGGCACGCACTCTTCTAGTGTAATGGATGTACGTGTGATATCGACACGGATCATTATCTGGGGGCTGCGAAAGTTCGCACAAGACTGAGCAGGGCGACAAACGTATGAAGCCGAACACAGGAAACGCTGGATATTGGGGGAAGCTACAAATACCGGAGATATCAATGTCCTATCGATAGAAGCTCTCTCTCCTGCTAGAGCAGAATACTCCCCCTCCCGAAGACCCAGATGCGCAGTGGAAGCACATATCACATTCTTTGAAAACGCTGCAAGGACTGAACTTGGCTATCAAACACCGCAGAAGGATAAGCCATGGTACGACGAAGAATCTCGCATTGCAACTGATGAAAAAGACGCTGCACGTATGGCAACAAAACAGCCAGTTACACCGCGTGCTGCGAGTGCGCGGTACAAGAGGCTAAGAAGGGAGGAAAACCAACTATTCCGGCGGAAAAAATGGCAGTGGAAGCAGGGAGACAGTGCAAAAATCGAAATGTGCAGGCTTCTACAAAGTCCCGCGTTAATCTGTAGAATTAAAGGGAAAACTCGCCGAAATGCACAAAGCCCGCAAACGAGGGCATAGGATACGGTACAACAGGGATTAAGCCACTATTAAAGCACTTACTCCTGAACTAGCAGATATATTAAATCAGGAAGGTAACATACATTATGAATCTGATATACTAAATCCCAAGCAACAAATTATTCTCTATGGAAAAAGACGAGTAAAATAAAAAAACAGCAGAAAATGAATCACCACATAAGGGAAAATGATAAAACAAACTCTGAAAAGGCTGCTAGATTTGAAGAGCACTTGGAAGAGGTATTTACTCCAAATGAATTTTACTTTTACTCCAAATGAACTTTATTTACCCATAAGAAAATTCTCAAAATCTGAAGCAAATTATGTCATAAGTAAACTCGTACCTAATAAAGCTCCGGAATATGCTCTTGTTACTCACAAAACTCTAAAAGAACTTCCAAAAGAAAGCCTCTCTCGCCTAACCTGTATTTGCAACGAATGTCTCTCTCATTGCTTTGTTCCATCTCATTGGAAATTTTCGGAAATCACAATGATTCTCAAATCAGGGAAAAATCCCGAACATATATCCTCATACCGCCCAATCAGTTTACTACCAATTCTCGGTAAAGTTCTGGATCCTCTTTTTCTGAACAGACTTATTTATACACGTTATTGATACGAAAAATCTGTTTCCTTACCATCAATACTGGTTTGTGAAAAAATGGTACAATAGAACAAGTTTACAGGGTGGTGGAAACGATAAATCAGTCCTCTGAAAAAGGGCAGTACTGCACTGCAGCATATCTCGATAACTCTCAAGCATTTGATATCTCTCACGAAAATGCTTCCTATAAACTATCTTTTTCGTAACTCATATATTCGGAATATATATTTCTATGTTAAAGAAAATAATGAATTTAGCTAAATTTATCAAACTAAACCAGGTGTACCTCAAGGCAGTATTTTAAAGTGGATTTTCACTTCATCTCCGATTTCCCTCTAACATACGGCGTTTAAATTGGAACTTTTTCTGCCGATTCAGCTGCTTTAGCCTTCAATGTAGACCCCATCGAGGCAAGCATCTCCCTTCAAAAATGTATCTTCACTACTTATAACTACTCTACTTAATTATACACACATAACTATCATAAGTAATGGTAAATGCTATTTGTAAAAAAGAATACATTAAAAAAAAAATGGGTCAGAAATATATTTTGAACATAACGCCAAGAGCCAAAATCGATGTTCCTCATTCGCAAGGATATACTGTGCTGGTATACTTAAAAGATATTGAAAACTAGATTTAAAAAGAAGAATTTCAGCTACTTTAACTCCCACCGAAAGAGAAAATTACTTGAGGTGTTAGGGGACACCCGGTTGGAACGACGTTCCTTTCGCATTATATTATATACTAGTTCGTTCCAACACACCTAAGGCGCCTGTTGAAAAATACTGTAATTTATATTGATCTTGTAAAATGATAAACTTTTGTTAAGAAAGTTTTTATTTATCGAATGTATTTTTAACAAAAAGGATATTTGTGGGCCCCTTTTGTAAGAATATGTATTGTATTTTCCCGAAAAGGTCCTTTCTTTGATGAGAGGTACTTCTTTTATTAAAATAAAAAAAATGGTTTCCCGTTACATCCCGTGAAAGGATTAGGGAGAGCTTCTCACAAACCAGTAAGCTGTGGGCGATCTAGTTTTACACTCACTGATTGGGTCCTACAGTTTTACACCGGTTCTGAATCTAAGAAAAAGCCTAAGAATATGCATTTTTTTTACAAAAAATTCTTTTTTAGGATAAGGTTATTTTTTAAGAAAATTTACTTATTTTCAGGAAGGCTACTTATCTCAAGAAAACAAAAGAAAAGGTGGTACTTTATTTTTAAGAAATGGTACTTTTAAGAAAAGGAATTTTTTTCTGAGAGAATTTTTTGTAAGAGAAGGTATTTTTTTTGAAGAAAAGCTTTTTTTACGAGAGAACAGATACAATTTTAAGAGTAGGTACTTATCGCAAGAAAGGTTATTTTGTTTTACGAAAAAGGTATTCCTTAAAGAAAATGTAGTTTTTTAAGAAAAGTAAATTTGTTGTAAGATAATGTACTTTTTTAAGAGAAGGTACTTATTTAAAAAATTACTTTTTTTAAGAAAAGGTACTTTTTGTAAGAAAATTTACTTTTTTAAGCAAAGGTACATCCTTAAGATGTTATTTTTTTAAACTTCTTTCGCTTTGGCTTTTCTAAATTTACTTTTTATTTGGTTCAAACTACAATATGTAATAAACAGGCTCCACCTAGAAAATTTCCCATTAACAATAAATATGTTTGTTTAGTTCCATGCTGAGGGTTGTGTTTCATGGATCTGCCAGTCTTGCACTTTGGCTTTTCTAAGTTTACCTTTTATTGGGTACAAAACTACAATATATAATACACAGGCTCCACCTAGAAAACTGCCCTTTAAACCAAACCAAACCAAAAGTACCCAATATAGTTGATAATAATGGGTTGTAATAAAGCAATTAAAAATAAGTTGTTTAGAAATTTTTCATTTAGCCCCCATCCCGCAACGTGCGATAAGGAACTTCGTTGCAAATCTCTTGAGAATTGTGTCAAACTGTTCTCTTTCAGGACTAGAAAGCTGGTATCCAATCAAGTATCTCGACGGTAAAAGGAGCCATGGCAAGTAAGTACCTGAAATTTAAAAACTTGAAGAAACCGCTGCCGCTGAATAATGTGCGCAAAGAAAGTCGGTTATACTCGTAATTTGTTAGGCAGCATATGACGTGGGACATTCAAGCAAGATGTCATGCTAATGTTAACGTACTATGGTTTTTAGGGACGCGGAGAAATAAAATTTTGTTGGTCCAGATGGCTACAAGTTTTATCTTCACGACACGAGAAAAGAGGAACTATTTTTAAATCGCCATCAGAAGAGAGAGGGTGGAGTTATGGTCTGATGGTTATGGTCGATTCTGAATTCCAAAGTGCAAAATTTACTGAAGGAACTTACAAGACTCTGCTACAATCAGCTTTCCCTAAAGTAAGTGATATTTTTGGACCGATTCCATGGACTTTACAACAAGATAATATTCTAATTCATAATGCCAGAGTTGTAAAAGAATTCATTTCAAACCAAAATGTTCGTCTTCTTTAGTGGCCACCGTATTAGCCCGACCTAAACATAACTGAAAATAATAGGGGTTGACTTTTCCTTTTCGGCGATAAGGAATCACTTATTCAAGCAAGGAATGCTATTTCATTGGATTATTTAATAGCACTTTTTGAATCAATAAAAAACCATATATCTGAAGTTATTTAAACAAGGGAGGTAGCACCCACTATAAAAATCTAGAATATTATGAATTAACTAAATGTTAATGGTTCTTATAATTAAATTATAAAATAATGAATTTTTAAATAAAATTTGTTAAATGGTTCTAATCGTATGAACGGGAAATTTTGTATTATTGCTTGCGTTTTTTGGATCAGGACCTTTGTAATACTGTTGCATTAACTTCAGTGTTGTTGTTCTCATTTTCGTAATCTGAAGAAAATGTCATTTACAATGGTCGTAACATTTTAGCTGTTGAAAAAATATTTAAAATGATATGGGCTACTGAAACTATAAATTTAAGTTGTTATAATCATCGCATGTACGTTGAGGGTGTATCAGTAAGGTTGCACTTTTCAAATTTAGTGTAATATTTTTTGTGCAAATGGCAACTCTGAAATTTGACAGCTGTTACATATGTTTATTCCGACTATTAAAACTGGAGCGCTTTACCAAAGAACAACGGGTTATAATTGTAAAAACATATTACAACAATTTGGAATGCTATGCTGACACAGCTCGCAAACTTCGAAGAATTTTCAGACGAGAAAGTGCACCTAATGTGTCATTCGAACAGTGGTTAAACAAGTCGGTCGGTTATAGACAGTAAGACTCCTGTGCATCAACGCACCGGTCAGTCTTTTAAAAATATTAATTCGGCATCGTTCTCAACAACTTCATAACTCACAAAGCACTACGCACCGAATTTTGACAAGAGATGCGTACAAAATTCAGCTTACTCAGGAGCTCAACCCAACAAACCACGGAAAGTGACGGCAATACGTTCAATGTGAAGTCAATGATAGTGAAGTCGAAGCCAATTTTTCAAAAAAAAGTCATCTTCACCAATGAAGCACATTTCAATCTGAATGGCTTTGTGGATACACATAATTGCCGAATTTGGGGCCCAGAAAATCCTCATGCAATCCACGAGGAACAAATGCGCCCACAAAGAGCAACTGTCTGGTGCGGATTTTGATCAGGCGGCGTAACTGAGCCTTACTTTTTGAAGTTAAGACCAAAATTGCAGTGACTGTGACCGGCATTGGTTACAGGAACATGACGGCGGAGTTCTTGTGGCCTCAACTAATCGGCATGGATCTGGACGACACGGTGTTTCAGCAAGACCGCGCCACCTGAAACAATCGATCTATTGTAGTAAAGATTTCAAAACAAATCATCTCCAAAAATTCTCATGTCAAATGGCCACCAAGATCATGGGAGTTACCGCCGTGCGATTTGTTTCTTTGTGGTTTCGTTTATGCGAATTAACCAGAAACAATTGCAGAGATCACCTCTTCACTGTGAAAAATTCATGCAAAATCTCATGAAAAGAATAATGGCCTGTCAGCAGAGCCATTGGGGCCATTTGTCGCATATACTATAATTAATCTGAACATGTCTTCTTTACAATCGAAGAAAAAAATCAGAACTATCTCAAAAAACACGTGTTTATATTTTAAAATGAAATGAAAAGACGACTATTTTTATAAGCAATACTAATCGAAATGTTGCTCCGGCGCATAGACGAATACATATATAGATGCATTTACTCTCTCAATAAATTAAACGTCGTAGGTACGGTGGAAAGTAAACATTGGATGGTGGAAAACATGGGTTCAATAATGCCAGATAGAGGCAATAGTAAACAACGTCCAACAACGGAACAACAACCGAATTTCGTATTTGTGTGGCAAACTAGTTGTATTAAATAAAATACAAATGTATACCAACGATAAAAGTTAACAAAAAAAGTGCAAAATACATTTAAATTGTTCAGTTCTACACCAAAATGACATGAAAAAGTTAAGTGAACATATTTTGTAACTCCACCTGGTGTAAGTTAATTTTAAATTTAATTTCTCTCATTTCCACAAACCTACGACGAAGAGTGTGAAATGAAACGTCAGATGAGAGATTAAATGTATCTATGTATGTATTCGTCTATGCTCTGGCGAATGCTCAATATATGCAAATTTCAAGAATTGAAATGTGTATGATATGGAGTGTTTTAAGACACATAATTGAAATTATTGGCAGGGAAACAAAACTTATATGAAAGCTGGCTTTTGTCTGTATACGAATCACAATCACATAAACATGAGTTTAAAATTTACAACAGCACTTACTTCTGACTTTTAGTTCCTTACTTTAGGTAAATTTTAGAATACTGCCTAAAATATTGCTGTCACTTTGAAGAACAACGAAACTCATGCATTATTTTGTTGAGGTTTTCCATCGATTTTAATCATTTGAACATTTCTATTTCCGAAAAAACAAATTGACTTAGCTTTTGAGTTTTAATCTGAATTGTGTTACTTCCAATTTAATATATGAGAAGTTCAATCTACAAGTTTACCAAGTGCGGGATATTTTACTCAGTGAAAAAAGGTTGGATTTATGGAATTTGTTGGAATAATATACAATACAGTTAAAAACGCTCACTGGATAATTTTGGCGATACGTCCTGCAGTCGTAATGGAATTAAAAATTTGAGAACCTACTAACTACACTGTGAACTTTTCGTCGACGAGGCAGAAGAGGACGGTTTTACCCTAATTCGGGAACAAAGAATCGAACTACATCATTAGTTATTTGAGTTACAATTACGGTTTCATACAAATTTTTTTTATTTTAGCTAATAGAGTGGATTTTTTGTGATTTTTCAATTTTGATTCATTTTGACAACCACTAACTTCTATTTGGTTGCTTGTACCGGTAAACTTTCTTTAACAAATTTGTTACAAACGTTTTGGTCTTCAACCTTTGGGAAGAATGCTTAGCGCTAAAACCAGACTTCAATGGTTCAATGGTTCAGAACATTGGCAGAAAAGTAATTTTCCGAGTTTCTTTGAGGTTTACGTCCACAAATTGACAGTATTCAAATTTTTTCACTAAATAATAGAAAGCCTTTTTCTATATAAATAAATTTATATAGTTATCTTCATTTTCGATATCAAATTCCACTTAATTATCAATTTCACTTAATTTTACTTTTTTTACTGAAAAACATTTTGGAAAAAAAAATCTTTGGGTTTTGATCCAAAAAAAAACATAAAAAACTACAAAAAAGTACAATGGTTGAAGAAAGTACTCTCGCCTACTTTTTAATTGGTTATGCAGAAAACAGTAACACAAACAAAAAAGTACTCGTACTGTTGAAAACATAGTTTGTATGAAACCGTTATTGCAACTCGAAAAAATGATGATGCAGTTCGATGCCACGTAGTTGAATTATGCTAAACCCGTCCTCTACCGCCCTGTCTTATTTTCCAACTTCCACAGTGATATCTTAAGTACACAATATAGTACCTGACATTGAAAAATCGTATGATTAATATTAATTGGCATTATATTCTGTCATACGCTTAATATAAAAACCAAACAATTAATTACGACTCATACGTATGTGCGCAATTTGTCCGATATTGATATACGTATGACCAATGCTAATTGAAATGATTCTCTGGTCTATGATCAATATATGTAAATTGTAGCAACTGAAATTAAAAAAACTTCGTAGGTGATTGTGTATAATGTGGAGTGTTTTAAGACACTTGATTGAAATTGTTGGCAGCGAAATAAAACTTAAAGCAATGCTCGATTTTTCGGTATACGACTCACTTGGCTCTTCTCCATTCAGACAAGAATCTAAAATTTACTATTCCTGTTTCTGTATAGATGGCTGAATCCTGGGCGATAATCCAGTGCGAGTAGAGTCCAAATCTGGACGTAAAAAGAGCCGAAACAGAACAAAATAAACCCATGTTGTTGTCTGTTTTGTTGCTCCGAAATATTTTAGTTGAAACAAATCCCAATGAAACGTAAAGAAAAGGCAAAACAAAGAAATCAGTAAGTTTCTTGGATTGGATTTATTTCAGTGGGTTTGACCTACAGTATAATAGGAATTATAAAAGGGTTGACACGACGACTGTAGTGAATATCGCAACAATCGCCATTTAATTTGATATTTGACTGCATTGGCGAATGGCTAATTTATTCGGTTAGATGTATCCGGGAATTAACGATCTAATTATTCGGTTAGATGTATCCGGGAATTTAAGATTGAATAATTAGTAATTCATACATTTGAATATTTAAACTATAAGGAATGCCGATCGCTACGATTTTGGTGTGAACAAACCCACTTACTTCTGGTTTTTAGTTCCGTACATTTTTCATATAGCGCTTAAAGCATATCCGTCACTTTAAGGAACAATGGAACTCCTGCATTATATTCTTGATTGCTCCGATCGCTTTTCGTCCTCTGAAAATGGGTATTTTTCTCAAAATGTATATATAGCATTTCGATTCATTTTGGGCGACATTTTCTACAGCCATTATCAAAATAATAATTTCATTTCATACTACATATCATACTACCTTAAATATAAAGGTTGTTCAAATGAGAGTGTACGATCTTAAAACTAAAAGGCATATTTTTTTGCCGGACCAGTAATATTTGTGCTGTCTTATAAAGTAGACATAATGCGACTAAAAAAAATGGTTTCCTGTTACATCCCATGAAGGGATTAGGGAGATCTTCTAACAACCAGTGAGCAGTGCGCGTTCTGGTTTTAAACTCACTGATTGGGACCTACAGGTTTACACCGGTTCCGAACGGTTTTTGAGAAGCTTTGTCATGGCTAAATACTCGGTAGTGTCGCCGTCACTAAGCCAGGAGGCCGCCATTGAAAGAAATTTAGGGTGGTCAGAGTAGGGATCGAACGCACACTATAATTGCACCACCAACGCGCACACTACCAATGCGACTAAGCTTGGTATAACCCAGTACATAAGTTTCAGTCGGGTGAACCGACGTAATCCTACCCTCAGCCTAAGTCATCCAATGCGTTGGAGTTCTGTTAAAAAACGCCCATACTCAAAAGTGACCATATTCAATAGCAGATTAACATTGCGCTAAATATTATTGAATACCCAAATTAGTTAGTTGCCCTTCAAATATTTATATGCGGGGTACAAAAATGGGCATGGCAAGTTGTTGCCAAAATTTTGATCAGTACCAATTTTTATTAAGATGGGTCATGATATATTGGAGATATCGAGTCGGCAAACTGCAAACACGACCACCTTTTGTATGGGAGGTACGAAACTGGGCGTGGCACAATTGTCAGTTATGAATTACACAGTAGTAGCGAATTCAGATCGGTTGTAGTTTACGAGGGTTATCATGTCGATCAACCGGTCATCCGCCAATTTTTATATGGGAGGTACCAGAGTGGGGGTGGCAAAACAGCTTATTTTCTATAGGTGCGTTTTATTTGACTAAATATTGACTAGTACAAAGAGATTGGTTCGGTTTTGCGGGACTTCTCGTGCCGAACATCGAGACGGCCAAACAACTTTTGTATGGGAGGTACCACAATGGGCGTGGCAAAATCACCCTTGTTTTAATAGGTAATTGGCGTTTGATAACGTAAAGCCTTATACCTAATTTCATTAATGTCGGAAGTGTTTCACGCGATTTATCGGATTGACAACCCGAACGAACACCATGTTTTGTATGGGAGGTACCAGAATCGGCGTGACAATCTCGCCCATTTCCTCCAGTTAACTAGGCATTTACAGATTATTAAACTGTGTGAGAGTTGAAGCTAATCACATCTACCAGAAGAAAGGTTTTGAAAGAAATATGATTTTGTGCTAAAGGTGTCGATTTGTATGGGAGGTACCAGAAGGGGCGTGGTCACAACCCCAATAAATGGAACAATAGTAGACGACCGCTATCAAATTTCACAGCTGTTACCTGCACAGAAAAAACATGCCACAAAATTTAAATCTTACACTTTTATTGAGTACCTGACACTAATGCAACGTATGATTAATATTAATTGAAATGACATTCTAACGTATAATCCACATAAATTCTAACAAATTGATTATGACTCACACGTATGCGAACGTCTTACATCTTTTGGCAGTTCAACTTGCCGTGCTTAATAACCAAAGTTCTTGTGCGCAAATAATTAGACAACTGCTGCATTAAAAATTGATTAAGCAAACATTTCCACGTTACCAATATGCAATTTTGTAATTATATTATTATTGCTAAGTGCTAAGAAGAAACATAAACCAAGTAATGTCGTATAAAAAAAAACCTTACCTTCCATAAAAATTGGGTTTGCCAGACGTAAATGGTGAATTTTACCTTGTTCCGCTTATCAGTGGCATGGTAAGATCTTTCCATCCATTAGCATGTAGGTCAAGTTCTAAATAAAACCATTGCAATTATTTCCCATTGCCCCAATTCAAAACACAATTATTTTCTTGCAAGAGGGACTACATATACCATAGTCCCTACCACTTTCCTATAGTGAGTCATTAGACCATATTCCGTGAATATGTTGACCCAGTTTAAGCAAAATTTATAACTTCTTTAGTAGCTATGTGCCATGTCGGCAGTCATATTAAAATATGAAATCATACACTCTCCACGTATAATAAATAATAATGCAAACAAAACGTACAGAACTCAAAATTAATTGATAAACAACCGCAGTAAATAAAATTGTAATAATATATATGTACATACATTATTTTTTTGTATTCAAAATGAAAATAACTACAAAAAATATAAACAATTTCGAGTGTGTATGTGATTGTTGGCACGATACTCGATTGCATATTGAACAAATGTAATTTATAAACATATGAATGAATAAATAAATGTATTAATTTGATTTTATAAATAGTATATGACTGAACTTTTATGTTGTTGGCTGTGATGTTGGGCCTTTTTATTATTTCCAATATTTTTCACAACAAACGTAATGAAAATCAAATTAAAATGCATACGCATTTTTAAACATTTAACAGCGTAAACACTTGACTAAAATGCAAGTTTGTGTATGCATTCGTGAGTGCGAGAGGTCTAGAAATTTCAATTATATTAAAAATATTTTACAATCAGATTTGTATGTATTTGTATTGTATTAAATTTAAACTTGTTTGCCTACTACACTCAGAGAACTAATTGTTTGAAAAGAGGTCGTAGCAACCATAAATTCGGCTGTTACCACCGAATTGAGGTTGCCACAACCGAATTGAGGTTGTTACGACCGAATTTAGTCCCCACAACCGAAATTCGGTTGAAGCAACCCCGTTTCTTATTTGATTCGGTTGTGACAACTGAATCTTCAATTACATTCATTCAGTCAACTAAAGTTTCTAAAATTTCGGTTGGAACAACCGAATTTGAAATAAATACGGAGGCAATAACCGAAATTGGTACCAAATTCAGTTGGAGTAACCGAATCTGGCATTAATTCGGTTGTAGTAACCGAATTTGGCATCAATTCGGTTGTAGCTATCGAATTTGGTATCAATTCGGTCGCAGTAACCGAATCTAGCTTTAATTCGGTTGCAACGACCGAATTTGGCGTCAATTCCGTTGCTGTAACCGAATTTCTCATGAATTCTGTTGGTTCAACCGAATTCATATTCAGTTCGGTTACCACGACCTAATGCCATGTATTTAACATATGGCGTAGAAAATTCTATAATCCAATGTTATTTTAAAAAGAATTAAAAACTTCCAAAATTGTTTGCTGTTTGTCAAATTCGGTTGTAACAACTTCTAATTCGGCTGTGATAACCTCTAATGAGGTTGTGTCAACCTCTAATGAGGTTGTGTCAACCTCTAATGAGGTTGCGTCAACCTCTAATGAGGTTGTGTCAACCTCCAATTCGGCTGTGACAACCTCTAATGAAGTTGTGTTAACCTCTAATGAGGTTATGTCAACCTGTACTGAGGTTATGTCAACCTCTAATGAGGTTGTGTCAACCTCTTAAATCGGTTACGGCTAATTCGGCTGTCTCAACCCAATTTTTCTGTGAGTGTATGCCACAAACCTGGACATCCAGCATCATACAAAGGCTGCGAGCGCTACAAGGAGATAACAGTATCACTACAAGCAAAATAACAATAAAATCGAACCAAAAGAAGGACGTTCTCGTCCACCATATTTAATCCCAACATTAGCTATGCTTGTATAGTAAGACTACAAACTAACCAAGACAATAAAAATTAAGGGTTTCCCATTATATCCCATGAAGAAATTGAGGAGAGCTTCACACTTCCAGTGAGTTGTGCGCTGTTTAGATTATTTATACTCACTGATTGGGACCTACAGTTTTACATCGGTTCCGAACGGCATTATGAGAAGTTGCTTCATGGCTAAGTACTCGATCGTGTCGACGTCACTATGCGAGGTGACCGCCGCCGAGAGAAATTTTAAGGTGGTCTGAGCAGAGATCGAATCCAGGATCTCATGTACAAGAGGCGCGCACACTACCATTGCACCACCAAGCTAGAAAATAATATAATCTTAAATTATAATAACCACAATAATCCCCTTGCTGAAATTGACAAAACAATCTTCTCTCTTTCTAATCAAATACAAAACGTTCAAAAACAGCCCAAAATGCAATCGACAAAACTATATGCTTTCTTTGGAATAATTAATTCCCTGTATCCCCTACCTTCTACCAGCGACAAATCTAAGGACTTCTATTCCGAACAGGAATACATGGGAAAGGCACTGGAAGGGGACACCAGTAGTATCAGATTTTTGACGGATGAATCAAAGTTGGACGAGCAAGTAGGCTAAGGGGTCCATTCACCGGACCTAAATGTAAATATCTCCTTCAAGATAGGCGAAAATTACCGCCACACTGGAGGTTGCTGAACTACTGAAAAGTAGTGTCACAATCCTCCGAAGAATATGTATCTACACAGTCAGCCTTGGGGTGAAAGATCCTTGGGGGCCACGTTTGCTACGTTCCTGACGGTGAAAGAATGCCACTCATCACTTAGGGTGATGGCAGAGTAGCGACATTCCAGGCAATTGCGTAGCGGAAGCGTCAGGATACTACGGCACAGGTTCTTCCGGCAAAAGTAGATGTTAGTATGTCAATCTCTTGCAGATCAGTGGCCGCAGGTTCACTATTTAAAATCATATAATTTAAAAGTTGCCTTATTGTTCAATATAACTAAAATACAAAATAAATTTTTCTAAGGTTCGTAATTTTTTTATTTCATTCCCAAATAAGCAAATTACCGCGCTCCAACCTTTTGGTTGCAGATTGGTAGTTGGAAAAAACTGCGACATCTGGTCTCACGGTTCAGCCCCGTGAGTGAGCGTATAGCCACCATCCGCATAAAAGCGAAATACTTTAACATTTCGCTAATTTGTGTTCGTGCGCCGATGGAAGAAAAATACACCAAGGACATTTTTATAAACGGCTAGAAGAAACATACGACCGCTGCCCTGGCGATGACACTAAGATTGTTCTAGTTCTTTTAATGCTAAGGTCGGCAGGAAAAGTTCCTTTGAACAAGCCATTGGTCAATGCAGTATACATTACTTCCGATATCGGACTGAGACTGCTATATTTTGCCTCGCGAAAAACATGGTTGTTAGTAGTTACGAGATCTCACCATAAAGACATCCATTAGGCTACTTGGATATCCCCTGATCAAAGAACTAATAACCAGATTGATCACAGTGTAATTGATGGAAGACATTCTACTAGTACATTCTACTAGTACAGCTCCAGATCAACGACAATAATAATGTGCAGAGTATGTTGAGATCACTTATGTCCTAGGAGACTTCAATATATATGAAGGATGCTGGTGATATTGCTATCATCTGTACGGGTAGAAACCTCAATGTACTTAGCATTCGTACAACCAGCCTACTTAGTCTGATTTCGAACTGGACCGCAAACGAAGGACTATCACCTAACCCACTTAAAACCGAGCTTATCTTGTTCTCTCGAAAATATAAAATACCCGCATTTGAACTGCTGTGAGTTAATGGGGTGCAATTACAATTGACGGAAAAGGTCAAGTACCTGTGAATAATTCTCGACAGAAAACTGTTGTAAAAGTGCAATAGGAAAGCGCTGGGGACTGTCTCCTAAGATCACCATGTGGATTTATACGGCAATAGTCAGACCAATACTTCTCTATCCCTCTAAAAGAAATATATTCTTAATTCCTTGATGAAAATTCAAAGATCAGCACTGATTAGCGTTAGTGGGGCAATGGGTACGACGTCAGGTACTGCACTTAATGCTATTCTGAAGAACTGTACTCCTGATATCATGGCCGAATCGGCAGCAGCTACATCCATGGTGAGAATCAGAGATTGTGGCGTTTTGATATCGGGCATTCCGGACACACTGAATTACTACACCGGATCAACTCTATTCCCGTAAAATGGATTACTGTATCCCCTACCTTCTACCAGCGACAAATCTAAGTATTTCTATTCCGAACAGGAATGCCTGGGAAAAGTCACTGGAAGGGGATACCAGTAGTATCAGATTTTTAACGGATGGATCAAAGTTGGAGCTATGGGGTCCATTCACCGGACCTAAATATGAATATATCCTTCAAGTGTAGTGTATTTCTCCTGATTACTGTAGTGTTCTTCAGGCGGAAATTACCGCCATACTGGAGGTTGCTGAACTACTGAAAAGTAGTGTCACAACCCTCCAGAGAATATGTATCTACACAGACAGCCAGGCTGCCATAAAATCCCTGGAGGCCATGTTTGCTACGTCCCTGACGGTGAAAGAATGCCACTCATCACTTAGGGTGATGGCAGAGTATTTTGGCATCAGGCTCATCTGGGTACCGGGACACAGCGACATTCCAGGTAATTGCGTAGCGGATGCGTTAGCTAGACAGAATACTACGGCACATGTTCTTCTGGCAAAATAAGGTGTTAGTATACCAATCTCTACCTACCGTTTGCAGATCAGGCAGTGGGCCGATAGTATGTTCAAGGACAAGTGGAGACTTACTTCAACTTGAAAACAAACAACGGCCCTCTGGCCGCAGGTGACCAGAAAGAGGACTAGGCAACTACTTAACTTGCCAAGAGGCAGGCTATGCACAATGATAGGAACACTTACGGGACACTCTCTTGTGGGAAAACACGCCCTAAGATTGGAACATAGAAACTCCACTCTCTGTAGATACTGCATGGAAGAGGACGAGGAAATGACGAAACACCTTCTCGTGGATTGCCCTGCTCTGGCAGGACTGAGAAGTTGGATATTCGCAACACATTTAGTTAGCACCGTAGATATTCCCGTAGGTCTTATAGACAAATTCATTGAAAGGACAAATTGGCTAGACGACTAGTCAATAGTTGCTATAGAGGAAACTGCAGGTATCACAATGGCCTTCTTTAGCCTAAGTGTGCTCGACAGCCTGCTGTCATGCCACCTTTTCAACCAACCAATTTCACATTGGAGTAATTATACATATTCAAAATTTGGTCCAGAATACCTCGGAAAATATATTCAAAAATACCAAAAGCAATTCTATACAACAGGGATCACCTTGTGCGAAAAAAGATTTGATACCCATTGTGCCCTATTTCGAACGTAATTTATTGGAATTTCTGTAAAATGCGAAATAGTGCGAATTGAAATAAAACTGAAACACGTATTTACTTAAATCGACTACAGATTTAAATATTTAATACTGACTTTTAAATCAGATTGCAGAATATCCCTGAAAAAGAGATGTGTTAGGACATATTTTGAAATGTGTATATACCGGTGGACGAGCCTTAAAATCCTTTCATATGACACTATTATTGTTTACATTGTATTTAGTTAAAGTTCAAATTTCTTTGAAATACTAAAAAAATATCTTTTTAAAAATTGTCCAGCTCACGCGAATTCAATGCTAGACACGAAATATTTTGGGAATCATCGTAAAACAAAGCAGAGTACATTTTGAGGGGTGGCCAAAATTACTTTTGTGTGTGTCGGCCTAATGTAGATTACCCGGCAGAAAATGAATTAGAAATGAATTAAATATGACTTTTGAGGTGCTTAAGCTTAACAATCCGAACACCTACTACATCTCAACAGCAATTATAATGGCTGGGGAAATCCTTGTTCAAGTCAAAAAGGAAACGCGTTCCCAAATTGGTTAGAGACAAATGAAATTAGTTAAAGATAAATAGTTTAAATCAGAATGCTACTCTTTTTGGGCATATACTTATGTACATTGCAGACCACAGAATAGTTTTCCAAGTAAGTTCTAATACTGGTATCCACTGCCTTAAATGCAAAGATTATGACAGTGATCACCAAGTAATTCAATTTATTGTTTCGAATCGGAATAGATCTGTCATATTTAATATATTCGTTTAGGAAACAACCGCTTCGCTCAACTACAAGAAGACAAATTGGAAAAAATTTTAAAACACTCTAAATGCTATTTTATACAATACTAGCTGACCCGGCAGACGTTGTCCTGCATAATATTTCAAGCGATTTGTGTGGGAGGTACCACGCCCTTTTGTCCAATTGGACCGAATTGTATATCTAAACCACCCACTGCGCCACCCAAACGCATACAAGAATATTTATTCAAATCGGTCCAGAAGTTAGAATAGTAGAATTATATATATAAAGATATGTACAATATATACAATGACACTTCTCTCCCACTCACCTTCTTGGCATATCTAGGAGTTATTTTCGACTGATTCCCACACATTGACAAATACGTCAAGGGGCAAATATTTAGTCAAGGGGCAAATTATATTATTTTCATCTCAGCTAATAAAAGGCAAAGCTAAAGTCATTATGTATAAAGTCCTAATTGGGCCAATTCTAACATTAAATTAGATAACATATAAAAGAGTAAGATCGGGCAGCCAATTTTATTTCATTTAGTTAGTTTTTCCGTCATACCAAATTGAATAAATTCTTAAAATATAGTGTGTTTGTAACACTGCACCAACTGAAAAAGTAAACAACATAAGACCCCACTTGTAATTCACTTACATTGGAAATTAGCGCACTTTTCCAAGAAACCAAAAATCTAATGATGGTCTGTATAGTTTGCCTACCAGTCAATTCGAAAGAGTAGATATATTTCTAAATTGTCTCTTGCAGACGGAAAAGTTTTGCAACTGTTAGAGGCTTTAATATCCGATTGCTTAATCTGTGAGGAATTCTTTATCAGATAGATACCAAACGCTTCTGTCAAATTAATGATTTTCGCACTAAGCTTTTCGGTCTAAGATTCAGATTTCACTGGTTCCTTAATAACAAGTGAAATGATGTTGGGTAAACTGTAATGACGATTGCACTTAACGGTTTTACAATACACTAAGGGTGGTATTCCATAAGTCGTAAACCAGCCACTTCGCGTTACTTTTGTCGTTTTGGTAGTTTATAAAACGTTACAGCTGTTCGGTGACTACATGCGTTGAGTTACGTTACTAAATTTGTATATTATAAAACGCAGCGCTACGTTTTTGATCACTTCAGCTGTCAAATGGAACACGCCACAGTTCTTCGCGTTAGTTGAAGAAATTACAAATTTATAGAAAAATGTCGATCGAGGATGGACAGATGGAAGTCTTTTGCATTTCCTTGTTTATATGTAAAAGCAATCGACGGATAAGCTCAAATTTAAAAAAAAATCAAAATTATATTGTTTACCCACTGAAATTCTTATTTACAATAATAAAATTAGAAATGGGAAGTTCAAATAAATAATGCGTTGTTAAACTATTATAATTATATTTAGAAAATTATAGACATCAGTTGATGTTGACATTAATAAACAAAAGAACCAATACATTTTAAATACTGTCAAGTGGCGGATGTTTATGAAAAGACAAATAATTGAATATACCTATAGATGGGAAAATTTATTTGAGATTGCAACCCAAACTAACAGAGTAGGATTTTTACACATTTAATGTGAATATTGTTGGAATTTGAGTATTATAAATAATATCAATCTTAAAGTCTTGTCTTGATCTATTGAAATAGAGCTAAATTTGTAATCTTTTTCATTCTGCGCATTTCACACAACATAACTTTTTCTAATCTATAACACTGTAAGTAGGTGAAAATGACACACCAAAACGCCGAGACACGTCAATTTAATTTCGGATCGTAGACTCCAGTGGTGTACCCCGCTTTTAAAAATTAGCTCGAAATCACGAGATATTTCGATTTTAAATTTGTAGTAGATTCAAGGCGATTTTTGATTTTATTTGAATGAAACAAATTTAAAAAACTGTTTAAAATCAATTTGTTTATCAATTTATTTGTCAAAATTTATATCTAGAAATAGTGGACGTCCATTTTCAAGCGGACATGGAACTATATTTGCTCTATTTTTGATGATTTTAGAAATTTTTTTGGATTTATTCAATTTTTACTCTTTGTTTGCAATCGACCAGCAGAAATCTGCAAGCATTGAATCTATTATTTTTCCAGCGAAACGGTCTTCGAATGCCATTAGAGTTTGATGAAATCTTTAGCCAGTTTCGTCTGTTTCTGTGGACAATTGTCGTTTGTAAAAATCGAAATGTGCCTGTAACATGTAGATTTTCAATGACATATTAACGCCAAGTTTGTCGAAAGACTTTATAACGTTGTCCATATAATCACGGAACTCTGATGAGCGATTTTTACAAAGTATAGGGTTCCATGCGTTTAGTTCAGTTTCATCTAACATTTCAGAAAGACTCGTATCCCTTAAAAGTTTCCGTATATATGGAGCATTAACGACCTCTGTTAAAAAAAATTGATATAAAATATATTGCAGTCACACACTTTTATTTATACAAAATTACCTCTTTTAATTTTTCAATTGATAATTTTGGAAAAGCGTTGTTTTTCAAGTATGGTAATGGATTTTCGTTAACGCGAACCAAACGCTTTAAAAAATTCTTTACAACTCCCAGCTTGATATGAATATCCGGAAGCATTATTTTCTGAAGGGGGATCAATGGTGGACGAATTACATTAAATTCGCCAACAACTTGCGGATCGCGTTTTAGCCAATCTCGGTTTTCGTAGTGGCTGCATTTTGCACGACTCTCCCATTTACAAATAATACACATGTACTTTGTATAGCCAGTTTGCCTTCCTGCTAATAGTGAAAGAGCCTTAAAATCACAATTTACGCGCCAATTGTGTTCGTCGTAACTGATGCGTTCCAGAATTAATCAATAGCACTGGTTTAACGCTGCTGTTTTCAAATAGCAAGACTACTTTTAAGCTTCTGGCTGAAGAGTCTATGAAAAGACGCCATAAAAATGGATTATAGTTGCAGATTACCAATTCATTCATTAAACCGGGAATGTCTTGACAATATGCATAAGCTGCGTCCTCGGAAAGCATAAAATAAGGCATATATGGTTCTTGCCGGTATTTGTTAGATGTAACTTGTACACCTGGTGCCAGCATGTTGACGCTTCTTAGTTCCGAAGCCAAAGTCATTGCATTATTTTGAGATAGCTTCAGATTTCGAACGATTCTATCTAAATGTTCGTGCGAAATTTATGATGGATATTGTATAAGTGGCTGAATGTAAATCATTGCTGAAGTTTGTGATTGTACTTCATAGGACGCAGTATCATATTGGTATGCCGATGGATGTACTGCGACAGGCAATTCATCACTGTGTGGGACTGGTACGTGAGCACTTGGCACACCTTTGTATATAAAACCGGATCGTTCTATAAGGATAAATTATTGTGTATTCCATATACAGGGTGTTTTTTTTAAACTGAGACGATCAAATATCTCGAAAAATAGCCACTCTACAGAAAAAATGTCCATATTCAAAATTTAATCATACCGCGGGGGAAATACATTAGTGCAAAAAAAATAGTCCCCCACCCCCCCCCCCTTTGTATATGGGGCGGGGGTAACTTTTAAACTAAGATAGGAAGCCATATTTTTTATTGCAGATACTGATTCTACGACTAAAAGTAAGTATGATTTGAATGAAATATTTTGTTCGGTTCATGATAGATGGTGTTGTAATCGATGAAATTCAATTTTTTCAATTTCTCCCCCTTAGAACACACGCATTCGATTCTGCAATATGTTTGAAATAAAAAACATCACGTCATCAAAACGAATTTCGAGTATTTGCAATGATAACGTGATGTTTTTTATTTCAAACATATTGCAGAATCGAATGCGTGTGTTCTAAGGGGGAGAAATTGAAAAAATTGAATTTCATCGATTACAACACCATCTATCATGAACCGAACAAAATATTTCATTCAAATCATACTTACTTTTAGTCGTAGAATCAGTATCTGCAATAAAAAATATGGCTTCCTATCTTAGTTTAAAAGTTACCCCCGCCCCATCTACAAAGGGGGGGGGGGTGGGGGACTATTTTTTTTGCACTAATGTATTTCACCCGCGGTATGATTAAATTTTGAATATGGACATTTTTTCTGTAGAGTGGCTATTTTTCGAGATATTTGATCGTCTCAGTTTAAAAAAACACCCTGTATAGTCTATCTAAGTGAACTTACTGTTTCGATTGAGACCATTTACATCGTTCTTGCACGCGTAGCTATTTTTTGTATCATGTTCCCCTGGATCGGTCCACATCATTGCCAAATGTCGTCGATGATCCCGAATCCCAAAATTATTATAATTATTATGGCCCCAAATTGTATGAGGTAAACTAATTCTGCTTCCAAACAGATGACTATTATTTCAATGGTTACATTTTGTCGAAAAAAGAATATATAAATTGATTTAACAAGAGCTTTTGCAGGTTTCTCCCTCAAATAAAATCAAAAATCACCTTAAATCTACTACAAATTTAAAATCGAAATATCTCGTTATTTTGAGTTAACTTTTTAAAACGGAGTATACCACTGGATTCTATGACCCAAAGGTTAATTGGGGTTCTCGGTGTTTTTGTGTGTCATTAGTTGTGCAACTCCATAAACCACAAATGACAGTGGCAGCTTTCGTAAGCGAACGCAAGCGCGAAGTGATATATAAACTACCATTTTTTGACTTTGGCGATCGCGTTGGCGTCTGCGTTTACTTTCACTTTCAGGTCCTTTAGAATACTACCATAAATATTTAATTATAAAAACAAATATTTCTAGGCACCACTGGTGGGGATAAGGATAAAATTCAAAATTTTGTATCAAAACCTTCAATTGCTCCCACTTCTTCTTAGATAATATGTCGTTTACTTTTTAGTGCGTCGAATTTAACAACCTAATTTATTAGTATCTGCCACTAACCAGCTGACCTAAAATTACTGATGTATTTGGCTAAAGTTCAACTTCGATGCCACAAATAACTTTTTTTAATCCTCACGCCTTCAGTATATGTTCTTTTTAATATCAAACCACTGCAAATAGCGCCATTGATACCAAACACTGACAGTTTTATGAATTGGGTGCGAAATATAACCCTAAAGTTAAAAAATATACATACATATATATAAAAACAGACACACATGAGTAAGGAAACATAATATCATACAGCAGCACTATATTGATTGATGAAAGTGTTGATATGAAAACAAAAACCAAACAACTAAAACAATATATAAGTACATACTAGCATATTTATACATCCATATATGTACACACAGAACCTAGCACACATACCCAATCATGTACATATAAGAGTCTACATTCCATCAAAAGGACCCTGCAACACCAGCGCAACATCAATTGATTCACTGATTTATACAAATACAAATATAAAATTGAAAATATATTGGTTAAAAATAATAACTTGTGTAAATAAATAAACACTTACATAGAGATGATACATATTATCAAATATTACACCAATAAACATGTCACAACTTTTCCATACATATGAAGGGTTCCCTGTTAACTCTTCCAAAAACAATAATAATTCTGAAGAATAATACCCTACAACACTCTGTGTTGGAAAAGATATGAAAAATATGAGATTTGCCTAGTGTTCCCCATTGAATCAGATTGAGTGCTTTAAAACCCCAAGGGTTTTCAGATGCTAACTAGAGATTTTTAACCCCTCAAACAAATGTGAGGATAGTGTAGACAACCACCTTCTTCTTCAAGCCACAGACACAGAAGGTGTTAATTTTTCAACACTTTCGGGCTCTCTGATTGTCGTCCTATGAGTCAGTGACCCTTCATTGCAGATAGGATAAGTAAGACGTCCGGCCTCGATAACGGCAGAAGGACTTTGGTGCGTTTCAGGTCTAGGCGGGGCAACATCAGCTTGGAATGTGCACAGTTCTCTAATAGTGACCACTTACCATAAGGACACAATTCCTCAAGAAGAGCTTGGAAGTTGCTACCGGCATGCCCACAAGTTTAAGTTCCCCCGGAACGTGTAGCAACATCAGCATCATTACTTCTCAGCCATTGCGCTACTTTTCTAACAGCTAAGATTTGTACCTGATAGGCTCTACAGACATAAGGCAATCTCCTCGCAATGGATATACAGAAAATACACCAAAGCCTACCTAGTAGTCATGTCTTGAACAATCTGTATGTAAGCTCTAGAATCTCTTTTGTTTAGGTATAAGGGTGTGGTTCTTCTTGGCAAAGTGCAATCAGGAATACCTGAAACGATTGGCAATGTGTAGAGAACGATACTCTGTGCGTTCCCATTTTCTGTCTAAGTTGACTGTTCCCTAAGTCGAACATCAGTAGCCTAGGAATGCTACCTAGCTAAAATATCCAGTGATATTAAATGTAGTGTGATATTTAGTGAATCCTCTGGTATCACTGTCAATGCATCAGTGCCACACATACCAGCCATTCGATGAAATTTATTCAGTATCGCGCAGTAGGTGGATTTTCAAGAGCTGTCCACCAGATGATAACGTCATATAGCATTACCGGTACACGACAGAGTGACAGTGATTTTTACAGGTAAGCTACAGTGATTTTTAAGAAAGCTACCATATAATATTCATTAACAACGATAGAACCTTATATAAGGCTGGCCACATCATACAGGGCGTATTTGTTAATCTTACCGTTGCTGTGGGCATGCTGTTGAGTAGGCAGTAGCCCGTAATCAATGTTGGCCGTGAAGTAGCTGTCAAGTAATATCTCCAAAGAATTCAAAAGACTAATTCAAAAGACTAAAAGACTAATTGGTCGTGAATCCTCAGGTCCCGTATGGGATGGTTTCACCGCTTTAGGGATGAAGTATACTGTCGCGTTTGCGGTGACGCAGAGGAAGTGGAGTCTTTCAAGCAAGTTCTCCGACTATATCCGGCCCTACAGCGGAGCCGACGACGCTGCTCTGGATGGTATTCAATAGACGATTTTGTCTCTCTACGCGAAGTGGACATTGTGGATTTATTTGAGATTTCACGGAGTTTGATATGGCGTCGTTCTAGTGCTCCACTGATCTGGGGTGGTAAGCCAGTGATCTCTGTAGGCTTTATTCTTTGGAGTGCGTATGTGCGCTATGAGTATGATGTTTGTTTATATTTTTTCCATACGTCACAGTGGTTATCGTGCATATTAAATATGTTTTTGATGTGTTAACATCTATAGGCGCGGGTAGGCACTAAATTCACAAAGTGAATACATCCAAACACATTTTGTCCGAGTGCGCTAACACAGATTGTCCGACTGACATCACAGATTGTTTGGTGTTAAACTCCTCCGAAACGGCTGGACCGATTTCTATGAAATTTTGTGTGCATATGGGGTAGGTGTCAGAATCGGCCAACATATATTCCTCATACCCCTAAATGATAAGGGTGACCCACCGCTATACAGTAAAAAGATTTGTCCGACTGCGAAACACAGAGTGTCAAACTGCGAAAAAAAACCACACATTGATGTAGCGGCAGCGAATATTTGTCTCCTGTGGGTGCGGAGCACTCTCAGAGTAAAGAGAATAATAACGTAGCAAGAGAGCACCGGAAATTGTGTGAATTTGTGTAGCGTATGTACGAACATAACAATGTATGTATGTACATGTGTATGTTGCTTTGTATTCTCTTTGTTTTTTGTGGGCATAAAATTAGATATTTTTAAGTGATATTAAGTATTAATACTATTTAAATGAAACGTCATCATATGATTGAACGCCTTTTTAAATTCTTTACATTAACTTCACCAGTCTGTATGCAAACTAATGGCGACGACAAAAATGAACTATCAAAATATGGACGGGATTGGACAAAGGGGCGTGGTACCTCCCATATAAATCAAAAATTAAAAATCCATTATTACTGCTCCTGTTAACGGTATTTGAACAAACTTGGGTATGTTGGTTAGGTGTACATATTCTAAGATCTGCTGCAAATATGGGCGGGATTGGACAAAGGAGCGTGGTCATATATAAAGAATTTATTATCAAAAACTGTGTTTTTTATGGGTTGTTAATAAAATGTGGGTGCGGAGCAATCTCAGAGCAAAGAGAATAATGATGTGGTTATGCGTATATTAAAATGAGATACCCAGAGAGCAACGAAACGTATTAAGCAAGAACATAATGACACATGTGCTTGCACTGGTCTTTAAAAAAATTTAAGTATTAATATTATTTAACCTTTATGTCTACAACCACAAAATTATACATTAACATATACCCGGCATACCCGGGTGTATCATTCAGTTTGTATGTTGGCTTTCCTTAATTGTATTGTTGATGGTTTCCCCAAAGGTTAATATAGTGACAGTTTACAGCTGTCACTTGACTAACTGTAATTTTCTTATAGAAATTGTAACAATGTAAATTTGCACATTGTTATATATGACGCTACTACTTCTTATCCATTCAAAGGACAAATTTATACTGGTGTGGCATCTTCCTCAGAGAGAGAAATTTACCAAGGTAAACGTGTGGTCAAAGATTTGTGTATCAATCTTTTCCGTGGAAGTGGGCGACATATTGTACAACTTTTTTACAAGCTATAATTTACCTTCTACTTTGATGTTACATTACAAAGTACGCACTTTATTACCAAGCCGCATTTTCTAATCCGAGAGGAAGAAGAGCTTTTGAATTTTTGATTTAGGTTGTGCTTCTTTCAACTTCCCATTATAATATAAAAGCTGAAGTTTCCAAAAGAAAGCCAATAATGATATTGGACTACAACAGAAGCAAAGAAGGTGTTGACAGTATCCACAAATGAATTGGTGAGTATTCAACGAAGAGAAGAAGAAAATAGCCTTTGGTTTTTTTTTATAACACCATATATGTGGCTGTAGTTGTGGCTTTCGTGATCTACATGGAAAATAATCAACACATGAAGAAATCAGGTAGCCGTCGACAGTTGTTCATACAACAGTTGAGTGGAAATTTAGCCTTGGCAGAAATACAATTTTCATGCATTTTCTATACACACCTGGGTGTGTTGGCCGTAGACAAAAGGGGTAAATCCCAAAAACTACTTCTAAATTTGGTAAAAAGAATTATATATATATTTTTTATTTAGGTATTTGATAGACAACAGTAACGGGTTTTTCAATAAGAGCACGCTTGCATAAGTCCAGACGCTGAAGCCAATTTTCGACGGTTTTCAAGCATAAATCGGCCGATACTGCTGCAATTTCACGTTCGATATTCGTACCAGAGACTTGACGTAGCCCCACAGGAAATAATCTAACGGCGTCAAATCGCACAACCGAGGCGGCCAATCGACTGGGCCATTTCGTGAGATAACACGTTCAGCAAACTTCGTTTCCAATAAATTGATTGTGGCATTCGCTGTGTGGCTTGTGGCGCCGTCCTGTTGGAACCACATGTCCTCCAAGTCCATATTATCAAATTGGGGCCAAAAATATTCGATTATCATTGAACGGTAGCGATGCGCATTCACAGTAATGTGCCGGTCTTGATCATCACGGAAGAAGTACGGCCCAATTACGCCGCCGGCCCATAAACCGCACCAAACCGTAATTTTTTCGGGATGCAATGATGACTCATGGATTACGTGTGGATTTCTGTCTGACCAATAATGCATATTTTGCTTATTGACGAAGCCATTCAGCCAGAAATGAGCCTCATCGCTGAAGATGATTTTCCGATGAAAATCCGAATCATTTTCAAGTTGTTGCTCAGCCCAATTCACGAACATACGACGCTTATGGTGGTCAAGCGGCTTCAGGTCTTGCGTCAATTTGATCTTGTAAGAATGTAGGCCAAGATCTTTTCGCAAAATTCGCCACAACGACGTCACAGAGATGCCCAACGCTTGAGAACGACGTGTGAGAGACACATTTGGGCTTTCTTGAACTGAAGCCTCAGCGGCAGCAATATTCTCGACACTACGGGCCACTTTTTTTTCTCAATGGTACGGGAACATTTTGTACTGTGCTTGTGGATTCAAATTTTTCCACTTGACGCGCAATTGTTGATCTGGTAGGACGATTATGACGACCATAAATTGGATGTAGCGCTCTTAAAGTTGAGCTCCAAATTTCGGTAGTAAATTTTAATAATTTCGACTCGTTGTTGGCTCGTATATCTTTCCATGATCAAATGGCAAACCTTACTGAAGAGAAATGTCAAAAGAGCGGGAAAAAATATAGCGTCGTTAGCTGTCCCTATCGATTTACTTTTGTAGCGTCTCTGTTGAAAAACCCGTTATTTTAGGAGGCTACCCAAAATTTCAAGTCGATACGGCACATAGAACTCAAAATAATGTTTGAAAATGGAAAACACCCCCGTGTGTGTGGGTGTAGACAAACACAAAGGTTAAATGTAACGTCATCATGTGATTGAACGCTGTTTTTTATTTTCTAATGTAACATTTACTAATGTGTTCATAGAAATCGAACAGGTATATCTAGTGTAACAAAAAGGTGTTAACACATCGCTCGTGAGTTCAAACACTCATTGGATTTTGTTTCTTATAAAGATATTCTGTTTGGCTATCCTATTCGTCTTTTGGGTGTATCGTTAGTTTTTCCTACGTCTTTTTCAATCTATCGTAATATTTACTTTTACGCGGCTTGCGCCCTCTTTCCTTTCTCTTTATGTTATTTTTTTTTTGAAGTGTTAACATCTATAGCGCCGTTTAGGGACTAAAACTATCAAAGTCAAAATCTGCTAAAACCAGATTTTATGCTGCTGCTAAAACCATGGCAGTCGACGTTATGGTGACATACTAATACGTGAGCTACTTCGTACAAAGTATGTGTGATGTTGTGTATTTGGCTGTTTCGTTGTTGTTGCTATGGCCAAACAAAGCGAGTCATTTGATGTTCAGCATTGGCCGGTGTATACAAAAACAAGTAGAAACGGTGTTAAGTTCGGCCGGGCCGAAGCTTATATACCCTCCACCATAACAATTTACACTACACTCTCCACTCTTTGCATTCCCTTAACAGTTTTTATTTTAGGTACCCCCCCTACACCCACCACCCACACCAACACTCCACGACACAGCAAGCACAAATAAATTACCAACATATCAGTAGTAGTAGTAGTTGTTGTTGTTGTTGTTGTTGTTGGTTTTTTATTATAGTGAAAGGTAAGTCCAATAAAATGTGGGTGCGGAGCACTCTCAGAGCAAAGAGAGTAATGACGTATAATAAATAAAAATAAATGGTTTCCCATTACATCCTTTTCACAATCACTGAGCTGTGCGCTTTCCAGTTTTCACTCACTGATTGGGACCTACAGTTTTACACCGATTCCGAACGGTAGTTTGACAAGCTTTTTCATGGCTAGATAGTCGATAGTACATCCATCGGTTGTCGTCGGTGGTGCAATGGTTAGTGTGCGCGGCTCTTGTACATGAGCTCCTGGGTTCGAACCCGGCTCTGATCACCTTCAAATTTTCTTTCGGCGGCGGTCACCTCGCATAGTGACGGCGACACTATCGAGTATTTAGCCATGAAAAGGCTTCTCAAAATACCGTTCGGAATCGGTGTAGAACTGTAGGTCCCAATCAGTGAATGAAAACTGGAAATCGCACAGCTCAGTGATTGTGAGAAGCTCTCCCCTGTCACTTCATGGGATGTAATGGGAAACAATTTATTTATTTATTAATCCTATTATCCTGTAGTGGTGAGTATTCTTATTGTTGGATCAACGAAAAATTTAAAATCTAATTCGGTTGTAACAAATAACAATTTCTCATGCAAAACTAATTACTTAATTAAAAAGCATTTGATGATACCATATGAATTTTATAGAAAAAATTAAAAAAAATATTTTTTTAATTAAAATTGTGTATTTTATATTTAAATATAAACAAAATAATTATTATTTGTAACCAGCTTTCGTATGTTGTGGGTAAAGGGTTACTTGGGGTAGCCCACCCCACTTTTAATCGCAAACATGAAAAAAATAGAAAAAATTTCTATACCTCGGAAACTGAGCGTCGAATAGAAAAATTATGTAATTTTTGATGGCTTCTAAGGATTTTCCATAAAGTGGTCCAATTCGTATGGTTTTTTTTTTAAAGCCCCAAAATAAGAAATTCACTAAAATGAGAAATGGCTATAACACGGAAACAGTGCGTTCACTCACAAAAATAATAAATTGTTCACCTCCTATGGAAGGTTCGAATAATAAATCGCTAAAACGCCTTTATGTCTATAGTTTGGAAACGGAGCGTTCAATCAAAAACGCCAATTTTCCTGGATCTCTCAGCTTTTCCATTAAGCGGTTCAATTCGTATGACAAGTTCAAAATCGACAAAATAAGAAAATCTTTGAAATAAAAAATATCTGTCACACCGGAATCGGTCCGACATTGGGGTAAATACAAACTCTGTTTGTAACCATATACACGGTGGCTGATGAATATTGCTACATTAAGAAACGCAAATAACTTAGTTTTCAGTGTATGGAATTCATTTTTCTTTTATTTATGTTAAAGCTCATTAAATTTTATAAAATATAGCTAAATTAGTTTTAAAAGTAATGGAATTTAAATGCCCCCCTGCTCGTTGGTGCATGTGCGGCATCTTACCAAATAGCTTTTCATTACTGCTTGGAGAGTTGAGACAGAAATAGCCGCAATTGTTTCTCGAATGGATTGCTTTAGTTCATTCAAAATTGTTGGTTTTGCTTTGTAGACTTCCTGTTTGCAATAACCTAGGTGCGGTAAGGTCAGGCGACCTACGGTGCCAACGGAATGTGGAGTTTCTGGATATCAGCTTATTGCAAAATTTTCGTCGCAATTCTGTCATAACACGCCGGGCTATGTGAGGTATTGCACCATCTTGCTGAAACCACACAGAGTTGAAAGAAATTCGGGTGTACCACATAATCCCCAAAATCAAAATCCCCAAATCAAAATCCCCAAATCAAAATCCCCAAACACAAAATCCCCAAACACAAAATCCCCAAACACAAAATACCCATTTTCTGTGTGAAATACATTCAAATTAGGTTAAAAATCGCCGCGATTTTAAACCTAATTTGAATGTATTTCACACAGAAAATGGGTATTTTGTGTTTGGAATTTTTTCTGAAATTAAAATTCAAAACAAATTGTAAATATTTATTCACAAATATTTATTGGGTATGTCATGAATAGTAGTAGTAAACTAAAATATATAATATATATAACAATAAGGCGAAAACAACAATATTTCGTTATAAAAATAGTTCAGTTAGAAATTAAAATTTTAAACATATTATATAATGAATTCACAAATGTTTCATAATGGGATAAAAACAATAATTTTTCTTTATCAAAAGAGTTTACACATAAGATGAAATTTATAACATGTTATAAAGCTTTTAGGTACACAGTGAAATATTATGAGATTTACAAGGCAAATGAGTTATTTTATCTAAATCAGTTCGAGATTCAACCACTTTTTAATTTTCTTAAGACGCTCAACATTTATTTTATTTTTTTTCGGTAATATCGTAAAAATTTGGGGATTTTGTGTTTGGGGATTTTGTGACAATATCTCTGAAAAAGTGTGGGGATTTTGTGTTTGGGGATTTTGTGTTTGGGGATTTTGTATTTGGGGATTTTGATTTGGGGATTTTTTTTTCGTCTGGGGATTTTGTGTTTGGGGATTTTGATTTTGGGGATTATGTGGCACTCCCAAGAAATTCTCATTTCGGCGTAATTCTGGATAGAAAAACTCTTTCCACATGCTCAAGTAACGGTCTCCAGTACCAGTAACGGTCTGACCGTTTTCTTCGAAGAAGTAGGGCCCCACAATGCAGCGTGATGGAACTGCATACCACACTGTGACACAAAGTGGATGGAATTCGGTCTCATGGAGTATCTGTGGGTTGGAAGCACTCCATATTCAGCAATTTTCTTTGTTTATGTTGCCGTTTATCTCGAAATGGGCCTCGTCAGACATGAAAAGACAGTTCAACATGTTTCCGTCCTCGTCCACCATTCGAAGCATTTTCTGGCAAAATTCCAAGCGAATCGGAATTTTATATGAAAATAAGTCCAAATCTTTGTGCATAATTGACTGCAATGACTGTCGTCTTATACGCATTTGAGCAGATAAGCTTCTTGTCGAGTCTCTTGGATTGTTTTGTATGGCAGCAGCTATAGCAGCGATTGTTTCCTCCGTCCAAACTGAAGGGTTTCGATGGTAAGGTCTTCTGTTGACTGTCCCATGATCGGAAAAATTGTTAACAAGTCTCATTATGGTCCACCTGCACAGAGGATTGCCGCCAAACGTGGGCCTACAATCTCTTTTTACTGAAACAACGGCTCCACTGCGTGAATCCAAATTCTTGTTTCAGTGTCCCAGATATCCATTTTTGTTAAATCTACAAATTAATCTGCAAAATAAAAAAAATAACCAGATTCATTAAATAGAAAAAAGTTATTAAATTTTTTTTGGTAGCGGCTTTCATTAGCCACCATGTACAATCAGTTGTAATTTTAAAATACCATATGTATTTTTAAGTTAATTTGTGTCATCCACAATAACATCGTAGTTCCACTCGACAAGTTTCCACAATATTTTGCATGTTTGTTAAGTCGTCAATAGTAGCGCCAGAATCAACGATTATATTTGTAAGTCTCACTTCACCGCAATTTATGGTAATACTAGTAAAATAAGAAAATACATTCGGTTCAGAAACTAATGTGGTGAGATATATCAACTGGGCATATTCGTCTTGATGATAACAGTAAAATATATATGGACTCTAATGACCTTCTTTTGATTTCGTATAGAAAAATATACGTCAACTTTTGTTTTTGTCCAAAGCATAACAAATTCTGGGTCCACACGGCATAAAATGTTAATATCTATACTTATCATATTGTTCGGTGTATGATATCTGTATACTCTATTGTTTTCCCCAAGTTTGTTTCTCACTTTCCATTTAAAATAATGATTTTTCTGAAAAAGTCCTCGTGTAACACTCAAATATTGTACACTGAAGTTCAATTAAATTTGATAAAGTTAATACATATATGTGGTCATCATGATTTTTAAAGAACTAGGACCATATTATTGAAAACTGACTATCAAACACAAAACGTAATAACTTTTTTTCCGTGTGAGTAGTCGGTTAATTTTTTACATTTATTGAAATAAACGCTTGAGATACCGAAAAGACGATTTGGATAGTGCAGCATTACGATGCTTTGCAGTCCTTCATTTCCGTCCAAAGGAAATTTAGGCAGGAGTTTGGCGTCACTTCCCCGGATAGATGGACCACTAGAAAGTAAGTAAATATGTTTGCCGAATCTGAGAGCATCGCTCGAAGACTGTACCATCGACACTGGTAAATTCCGGCAAATCAAAGCGTTTCGACTCAATACTTATCGGCTCAAATTGGAGTTAGCAGACGGCCATTACACCGAATAAAACATGATAACTTAACCTTGATTCCGTACAAATTCCAAATTACAAGCAAGTAAACCCCTCTGAATTTGCCTATTCGCCTGGAATTTTGCAAAAAAAAAATGATTGAAATTGCCCAAGAAGACAACAACTTCATAAATTGTTTGTGTATGTCTGATGAGGTCCATTGTGATCTGAACGGCAATGTTAACAAGCATAATTGCCGTATTCTAATTCAGTAATTCAATCTAATCCAGGGAACTGCACCCAGAACGAGTCACTGTGTGACCAGCCTGCACAAGACTTTTTTAATGGAGTCATGTCAAGCAAGAAGTGTACAAAACGAAACCATGGAATTTGAATGAATTGCAGCAATCCATTAGAACAATTATTGCGGCGATCCCGACTTCAATCCCTCAGGCTGAAATGAATAATTTTTGATATTGGTTGATAATTATAACATTGTTATTTTAAATAAAGTGATGTTCCGATAGTTCAAAAAAAGTTCTCTAGATTATAAGAAGTCAGTCAGTCCAAGTTTTTAATTAAGAATTTTCGGAAATGTCGAAATTTGTAAGGAATATCGGGTGTTCAGTAGTTTGACCTTCCCGTAATCAACTCGTCAATATTCTACTTTTGTTGAAACGCTTCTGATATTGCGTCTACTTCCGCTTGGAAGATATTGCCAAAAATAGGGACATCGATTTGCCAGTCAAGTTGACTAAACCCCAGCTCCCACTCAATTATCAGTCTTAGATACATCCGTACAAATGTACTATATATGTGGCAAAACACATGAACTGTCCAGGCCAAAAATAAAAGTTGACCGATTTTGATAAAATTTTGTTGATTTGTAGACATTAATGTGAGTGGTCTGAAAACAAAGTTTTAGGATTTCTGGCCAACCTTGTGTAGAGTTGCCAGACTTCAAAATTTATGAGTTATGCCATGTACGTCTCCTTGTATTCGTTAATAACGAATGATTTAATACAAAAATTGATTATTGAAGCATTTTTTCTAAGCATTCATTTCAGTAATTGTTTATATTAGGAAAAGCAAATATGTTGACCCTTAAAATCGAGAATAAAATATAAAATCCGATTTTGAAAAATAATCACACTCCTGAAATTTAATTTTCGTGAACAAGGAAAACAATAAGTTGTTATGTGCAGTACATGCCGATATAATCCTGTCATAAACATTGTTCTGTACCAAATATTGCAGTTTATAAATATTTGTTGATCTCCGTGGAATTATTGCTGCTCTGTGGATTTTAAAGGGTTGAGACTGTCATCGTAATGCCGGCATTACTGTTACTGTGAATTGAAAAAAATTAGATGTTGATATAATATATTGCCAAACTTCGTGTCACAAATCAAGACGGAAAAATTGGTGTGACTTTAGAAAAAAATCATCAAATTTACTGTCAAACAGTGCATCATAAAAGAAGCTGGTGTTTTATTACAGACTGTGCCATTTTGCCTCAATACTAAAGTCATCCTTATGAGCTAAAAGATTTGAGAAGTTGATTTTGTTTTTAAAATACTGACCAGCTCCATCTGTAAAGTAATAAATCATTCGTATTTCTAAATTTAATGTCTTTAAATGTCTTTAAATGTCTCTCTTGTTTCGCAGAGACATAATCTATTGTTCCAGGCAATAGTCGGCTTATATCATCTTGTTCGAAAAATAACTTTCTGCAGCAATAATTTTTACCAGTTTCTTTATAGGGTATGTTGAAATTGCATTTTCTGAAGCTAATTTCTTTGCATATCTTGCTTGCCTCTCAATAGCACCAATTGCACCAAATTCGGACTCCACATTTGTACGACCCCAAGATTTCGAAGCAAGAGTGAGTCTTTTGTAAGAGCCTTTTCATTGTAAGTGCTGGTATGTTTAAATTTCTCTTTTAGTTGTTCTAAAACTTCAACAACTCCTGCTTTGTGATAACTGTTTACACAATTGGAATGATCATTGGGTTGCCCACTCGCACTTATCAGCAATTTCGCCGTCATCTGTACTTGCCCACTTCATGTCATGTTCTCTTCCTTTTTACGAACAGATAGAACAGACTTATCAAAATCATCTGCAAATGAACTTGGTACAACTCTTGCATTTTCCATATCACGACTGCATTTCCAACAGATTTTTTCATCTTCTAGGAAATTAGGAAACGCCTTTCGAAGGCCTGCTGATAATCGACGCAATACTGATCTGCGACATATTCTGCTATACGGATTAATGCACACCATTCTCCACATTTTTTTACGCGTCGCATTCTGGCTTCTTTCTGTTCTCACAATACTTCACGGACTGAAAATATTCATTACAATTTTGAAAATGAAATATAAACGATTTTTGATTTTGTAAAGCCTTCTAAGACAAAAACTATTACTTTTAAAAAATGACTATTAATATCAGTGCTTTACTATTATAATTACTTAATGAAATTATATTTTAAGAGAGGGAGGTATTTTGGTTCAGAAGCAGATTATTCAAGAAGTTCACAATGCACCACTCTAATTTTTGCATATATTGTAAACGAGATAAAAAATTCAACTACAAATTTTTTAAGAGTATCGATTTCAAAATATAAGCACTTTTATATTTAGTCTTATATTTGCTTAGAAAAACTGCTTCAATAATCAAATTTTGTATTCAAACATTCGCTACGTTTACCTAATAATAGTCGTGTTTTGGTTACAAGCAAGCGATTATCGCTTACTAAGTTGCAAAGAAAACGTCTATTTAGCGATAAGTGATTTTATTCAAAAATATGAAAAAGGGTTGATAACCGTAAACAATGTCAAAAAAATTTGTTTAAACTTAGCGAAAATGATTCGCGTCGCTAAGTTCTCTCTAAGTCTTCGATAAGGGCTTCATACAAAACAAGCGTATATATAAGCAATCGGTGTAACCAAAACATGGTTATTATTAACCAATACAAGTAGGCGTACATGTCAAAACTTATAAACTTTCAAGTCTGGCAACTCTACACAAAGTTGGTCAAAAATCCTAAAACTTCGGTTTCAGACCACTCTACAAATCAACAAAATTTTATCAAACTCGGTCAACTTTTATTTTAGACCTGGACAGTTCATGTGTTTTGCCACATATGTCAACATCATGCAACGGTGAGTAGTTCCTCTAATGTTTTCTATGCTGTATGATTGTTCTGAAGATCTACCGAATGATTAAATTTGGACTTGGTAATAAGCACAGAATCCTACTATGCCTATAGATTCGTTGTATCCAACATTTCAACTCTTTAAGCCGCAAAGGGCTTTTGGCGGCTCCACTCTTAGCAAATTGTTTAGTCATCATATTGAGAGAAGCAGAGGCGCATGTCCGTAATGACCCCGTCACGCTAACCTGTGCTGTTCTCTGTACTGTTGCCAATTTTATACCTTTCATCAGAGACGGTCATCATGCCGATACTCTTTAGGTCAGAGCGAGTCTAACGACCGCCGCATACATCCATAATATCATCCTCGGGTTTAGGTCCCATTTTCTCCTAAATGGTTCCTATGTTCTTGGAAGGCATCGTGCGACGTCATTACTGTGGGCTTTGTGTTAAGTTTCCAGCTGAGTTTCGTCTCCAAAATTACACGCAAATACTTCGCGCTATCCGGCAACTCTAGATATTTACCATAGAGCGAGGGTAGCTGATATTATGCAATAGTTCGCCTATTTGTAAATATTAGCAAATCAGTTTTATCCGGTTTAACGCCTCGACCGCAGTCTATCGACAAAGTGCTCTTATCTCCCAAAATATTCTCCATGACTTCACTTATCACGGAGACAAAGGGACATATTACCATGACCACGACAACATAGGCATATGCGACTACCCTTACTTTTCGTAACCACTATCCATATTAGTGGTGCCATCACCCCACCCTCAGGTGTGACCCTACATACAGAGCTATTGGACGATACCTAACCCCACTGAGCGCTTATGTGTCTGGTCCGCAGCGTTGAGTCCACCGAATTCAAAATAATTCTGTTGACATTCATATGTATTAGGACTTCTAGGATACTTACAGTTTTGACATTATCCTTTCTATCCAGGAAGGCTGCCAGTGTAAACTGTTTATAGAAAAGTTCCCTTTCGGCCGTGCCAACTACTTCGTGTAGCGCTGTCTACGTGGGCTTTCCCCTCATTTAGGCAAGCTGGCTTTTCGATAGACAGCTATTACTCACTAGCGATCTGATTTGTTCATGCAAAATTCTTTCTAGACTATTAAGTATAAATGATGAGTCTAATGGTCTAAAATCCCTCAAAGATTCATGACCGCTCTTTCCATACTTAGGAATGAATATGACTTTCACCATTTTGCAACTTTCTGGGATGTCACTCAATCGTAGACTGACCGGTGTATAGTGCACTGATTCAAGGGGAAACAACCTTATTACCTTCTGTAACATAATCGGAAGTATTCCAATCCGGGGCTGTCGATTTTTATGGAGACCAACTATTCATGGCCCGCACATTATTTTCAGTGTATCGGCAGTATCATCGTATCGCACGTCCACCGTCGACGATTTATCAATATTCCTTACAGCGCTATCCGGAAAGTGTGTATCTAGCAGTAATACTAGGATTTTCCCTAGTGACTTAGTCCATGACCCATCCACCCTCCGAATAACGGATGGATTTGAGGAAGCCTTGAATAACATCTTGGTCAATCTGCAGGATCCCTTGAGGCGGTTTATCGACTCATCCATGCTGTCGTCTTGGCCTTTCCGACAGCTTACACACGCCTTGATGTTGTGGCGTGAAAATACTTATCCATTCATGGTTCTTTGGAATCTAAGTGTCTAGGGTTTTTCGAGCGCTCTACTAGATTCTGAACTCCATCTAATCTGCTTAATTTCAACGGAACTTATGTCCTGCCGAAAATTACAACTCTGATATAAGTAAGGGAGCTTAAAGGTGTTCGTTGAAACTACTGGACTCAGTTCAAATTACCACGATGGCGATGGAGGGTTGTAATGTTATTGCGGCTCCAGAATCTCTATAAAACTTTCTATGATTTCTGTGTGTATTTGTTAATGATATTTTAATGGGGTCTGTTTTGCTAGAATAATAGACATTATACTTTATAAGTATTCAAGTATGCCATATTTTCGAAACTTATAAAATTTTGTTATACGTTTTATAACTATTATATTTTTTGAAATTTTTGGGGCAATTGACAGAGAACGCGTCATATATAGACACATCACACGCTTCTACACCAACATGCGACGTATAAACTCATACGGACACCACACACCATCTGTGTATCGTGTGTTGGTGTTACAGTATCTACAAGAGTTTTGCGTTATGATAGTTGTGCGAAGTCTTGTCAATGATTGTCAGTATCCTCGAATCAATGTTTGCTTGGTTGGGTCCTGTATAGTATGAAGGACTACTTATATATGTATGTTCTTTTTTGTATATCCATTTGTATGGTGTTTTTTACGAAAAAGATAACTCTTGGTGAAAATAGGAAAAAAAAGTTGTTGATGTACCAGTGAGGTAGAAACTCTCAGAGTGGCTTTTAACAGAAGACATGACCCATCGCCTGTTAAAGCATTGGGGGTGAACTTGTTTGGTTTTTTATCATCATGATGATAAGTGGTTACAATACTTTATAGAGTGACAAGAATTATAGAAATGGAAAAGTATTAATATAAATACATGAAAATTATTTATGGCAAAGTCCAAAGGAGTTACCGTTGATTTTTTCCTGGCAGAATTGATTTTTTTTGCAGAAGAGACGAATATTTCTCATAAATAGGTTTTCCACGGAATGGTTTTTAGAAAAAGTGCCTGAAAGGTTATGCGACTTTGGTACCTCCATTTCAATTGGGAAATAATATCATTAATAATTTGATTTCTAATTTCAGTACAGGTAATGGGGCTACGGAAAGCAATGAGGCTAAATCGGGATGAAACTTGATGCTTGCCTCGGTGTATCTAAAGTTGGAGGAGTATGATTGTTAGAGCGGTTCGCAGACTGAGTACCAAGCATCTGCCAAAGGGGTACCGGTTGATATTGGGTTCTGATGCCAACGTTCATTACCCTTAATATGTCAGTGGGCATCAATGTATGAAATAAGTCGGTTACTGATTTTATTGTTCTATCCGAACTTAGCGATTCAACGAGACTGTCATAAGCCTAACACTAACCTCAAAAGATTCCCACGTATACGATGGCTGGTGTCAGAAACCCAAGAATAACGAAGAAATTACAAGGGGTTGTCACCAGAATAGCGAGATTAAATAAAATTCATGTACGACCATGGTAGATGAAAAGAGAGAAAAATACAACTGAAGGCTTCTCGATTTTAAGAGAGAATACTTCTCAAGAGACAAAAAACGTTTTGAATATTGTGGGCAGTTAGGTTTTGGTTGTCCAGATTAATTACCACATTTAATATTTAAAAACATTGGCAAATTTAGAAAAATTAAGTTTTATAGATTTCACAGTAGAATAACGTGTTATATCCAAAGCTAAGTGATTATAACACGTTTTGACTTTTAAATTGTTTCTCTGTGACATTTAAAATGTCAGAAACTAATATGAACAGTAATAGTGTACGAAAACCCACTTTTACAAAATATTTCGCTTACAATGCACTATTGCGCGATTTTTTTTTTTTTTTTTTTTTTAAGACCAGCACTCAGGGGATGCCCCCTATAAATGCAATGCATTGTGCTGGCGACGGAAATTTAGGTAGAGGAGGGTGGAAAGAGGGAGTAGTGCTTATTTATATTTGCCTTGCCTTGAATTGGCGGGAAATACACTTGCGGGAAGTTTATTCCACATACGGACCGTACGACTGAAGAACGAATTTTCTCTGTAGTGTGTTGTGCGATCGACTGGCCAATAGATAGTAAACGGATGGGAGTTCCTTGGAAGCCGCGTACTTCTGCCAAATGTCCTCACATCTGGTATAAGTTGACGGATGTCCGAGGGACACGCACCGTGAAAATACCGACAGAACAGTGTCACGCAACCCACATTACGCCGATGCTCAAGGGAGGCCATAGAGCTGGACACCCTACTGTCCCCTATCAACACCTTTGCTATCCTTTGTACACGGTCCAGCAACTCCAAAGATGACTTTGGAGCACCTGCCCATATATGGGAGTTATATTCCATTCGCGGCCTGATGTAGATGGTGTAGATATTAAGGAGGTCAGATGGAGTGAAGTACTTCTTGCACCGCTTTAAAAAGCCTAGGCACTTCGATGCATCTTTCGACACTTCAAATACATGTTTTGCCCAGCGAGCATCACATTGTATTTTCATGCCCAGAACATCAAGAGCGTCTGATTCCTCAATATCCACACCATCCACACCATAGATAATGACGATACGACTGGGTCAGCTGTCCGCTTGTGCGAAAGCAGATAGCACTGAGTCTTCCCCGCATTAAAACTTACTCTATTAAATCGACCCCACTCAACAATGGCCTCGAGATCGCGGTTGAGTGTTTCATTCATTAATTGACGTTTATCACTAATTTCTTGAAGATTTGACCTGTGGTCGAATGAATATGAATGACAGAGATTATTGTCATCCGCAAAAGAGTAGATTTGGTTCACAGTCCGACCCAGGAGGTCGTCCATGAAAATAAGAAAAAGAGAAGGAGAGAGAACAGAGCCCTGTGGTACCCCTGCCGTTAATTTATGTTCATCGGAAGAGATGCCATCTATAACAACTCTTATAGTGCGATCTCTGAGAAAACTCGATATAAATCGAGTGAAATTATCACCAACACCAACAGCAGCCAGCTTCGACAAGAGTGCCTCATGTCAAACTCTGTCGAAGGCCTTGGAAATATCTAGAGCCACCACCTTACTCTCACCAAGCCGGTGGATGGATCGACTCCACTGTTCCGAAAGGAACGCCATCAGGTCTCCCGTAGATCTTCTCTTACGGAAGACATACTGTCGATCATTACGCAGGTAATTTGACTCGAGATACTTCACAAGATGGTGGTTAATCATGCTCTCCATAACTTTCGAGAGCGCAGAACAAATAGCAATTGGGCGGTAATTGGCGGGGTCACTTGCATCACCTTTTTTGGGAATAAGCTGGACGTTGGCTACCTTCCAACACGCCGGGTAAACCCCAGCGCGGTATGCAAGATTGAAAAGGTTGCGCAGTGGGCGTGCCAGCGTTGAGGAGCACTTACTTAGAACCAGTGCTGATATACCATCCGGACCCGGGGATTTACCTACGTCGAGATTCGCGAGAACCTTTTTAACTCCTCGTGTTCGAAAAAATATTTCAGGCATGAAGCCAGATACGTTATCTACTACGGGGAGTGGTTGATTGCTTTCCGGCAAGGAAGAATTCCTTGCAAACATTTCAGCCAAAAGATTTGCTTTATCAACCGGTTCAGTGAATAAGTGGTCATCTTTGACACGAGTTGGAATAGAAGAAGAACTATTCTTTATTCTTCTCGCAAATGACCAAATGTTCTTACTTCCCCTAGGGAAAGAGAGGACATTAGCACGAATACGCTGTTCGTAAAGAAATTATTCGCGTAGAAGTACTTTGGCACATTCTGATCTTGCCTGCTTGCGTAGCATTTCAGTGTGGACGTTTTTATTTCGACACCATTCACTGAATGCTTCCTCTTTAGATCTGACAGCATTTTTGCATGTCTGGTTAAACCAGCATTTTTCATATGGTTTAACCGAAATGTTTTTGTCGGAATGAATGACTTCATACCGATTAAAATTATCTTTACAATCATTTGAGCAGCAGCATCAATGTCATTATCTAGAAAGCAAAGCTTCCAGTTGAAATGCTGATAAAAACTATTGAGCTCAGCCCAACGTGCCTTTTCGTAGGAAAAAGTTGTTCGCTTCGGGGCTGAGTTTGAAACGAGTCGAAGAGCGGAATACGAGAAGGATGCGGAAATGACACAGTGATCCGAATTACCAAGAGGTGCAAGAGTGATAACTTCATACTTTTCAGGGTGTGAAGTTAAGAATAGGTCAAGTAAATTACGGTAGTGCCCTTGAACGCACGGAATGTGCGTCGGTTCATTCACTAATTGGGCCAGGTTGTTGTGCGCGGCGAAGAGCTCAGCGTATTGGCCCTCCGGAGTTGTATGGTTAGAGTGGGTTAGCCAGGCGGAGTTATGGAGATTAAAATCACCTGCGACAGCAATTTCACTGTCCGGCTATTTCTCCAAAATTTTGGACATGGAGTCAGAAAGGGCGTCGAAGCCATTAAAGGATGCCTCCCTTTGCGCAAGCTTGCAAATGAAATTTTGCGTGGCTATGCTATATATGTCCGTTCAACATGTCCCTACATACATACAAAATTATGTTAATACATACGCTATAGACACAATTTCGTTTGCCTCACCCCTGCCATACCACTCTTTCATTGCTCTCTTGCTCGCTCATTTTTGTTTAACACGTCATTATTCTCTTTCGCAGTCGCAGTCGAAAATCTGGTTTTAGCAGCAGCATAAAATCTGGTTTTAGCAGCAGCATAAAATCTGGTTTCTTACTTTAATAGATTTAGTCCCTATACGCCGCTATAGATGTTAACACATCAAAAACTGTGTAAATACGAGTTCTAATACTCGAGGTGAGTATTTTTACCATATGCAAATATAGTTTGCTAACTGTCTGTATTTCGTACTTATTTTGGTGGTTTTTTGTGTGTATTTTTTTGTTAAATTTTGAAGAGTTTTATCGGATTTCCTGGAGTAAAACTAAATAAATATATCATGAAGTGTCATTGGAACTATTTGCATGTGATTGTTTGTTGAAAACTCGAGTTTTATGTCATGGTACAAGTGTATGCATTTGACTGCTAATGAACGAATTTTTAATATTTTTGCAGAAACACTCAAGTTCAAAAATGCTGAAGTATTTGAGTTTTGGTCGAGAAACAACAGGAATCTTTCGAATTACATAAAAGGAAAGATTCGATACAAAATTGACAGTGAATTAAGTAAATTAATATGTACTAAACTTATCTAATTTTATTAAACTAAAATGGGATACACAATCCAGAAATGTGAAAGCATTCACAAAATAATTAAATAATAATATTTTTGTTATACCGAAAAAGAACAATGCTATCGGGTGACCAAAAATGACTTATATTGATAGCGGCGAAAGATTTAAAAGGAGATTAGGAGCTTCCGAATTAGCTACCCAGCAAGGAGACAATGCGCAATTATTAGTTCATGCTGCCTCTATATCTACCAAAAAATCCCACGCAACGGATTTGAAATTTGTCCTACAACAAGCTGCTATATCTCCAAACCGGCCATCCAAAATTCGAGAACTTCTTAACACTAGCCATAAAGAAGTTACGCCAGAATCATCTGATGAAGCCCTAATGTTTTTGTTAGAAAAAGGATTAACTAAACAGCAGTACTCAAATATCCGTCAATTAAACATAAAACACAATAGTAGTATTTATCCGAATTATGATAAAGTTTATAAGAGAAAATTGAAATGTAGACTGGAAGCGAATGAAAGCTCTGTCGAGGTATCGTTGCAAAATTTGGTAGAACACACAGCTAAAAGAATTCTTGCATATCAAGATGACGCATTGTGTACAATGAATGTTGAAGAATCGATCCTATTTTTGAGCTACGGGTTTGATGGTTCTACCGGTCACAGCTTGTTTAAACAAAAATTTGTGGAATATACTTCGGAAAGTTTAGATCACTCCGTTTTTGTGACATCAATCATTCCAATAAGAATAATTTCATCAGCAGGTGATAATATTTGGGTAAACCGTACACCTCAGTCAGTACGCTTTTGTAGACCTTTAAAAGTGGAGTTTTTTAAAGAAATAAAAGAGAAAATTTTAACTGAAAACCGCAACATAAATAAACAGATTAAGAAGTTGGAACCACTACAATATACACTAAGTAATATGCCATTATTAGATGGGAAACGTGCACAGTGCAATGCAATTTCGAACTATAAGAAACTTTGATTCTCCTATTTTTGAAGCGAAGGCCGACGCTTTAAAATATGGAATAAGTCCTTTGCATGCGCGGATTCGTAGTTTCGAGTTTGTTTTAAAACTTTCATAGAAGCTAGATTTGAAAAAACGACAAGTTCGTGGAACAGAAGAGAAAAGACTCCTGGCAGAAAAGAAACAAAAAATTCAAAACGAGTTTTTGCTTCAAATGGGGCTTCATGTCGATGAGCCGAAAGCAAATTGCAGCGGCAACACCAACGATGGCAACACAGCTAGAAGAGCATTTTCTCGCACGGAGCTTTTAGCATCTCTTACTGGTATAAATATTGATTTTTTGAAACATTTACACATAATCTTAATTGCTCTCGCCTCTGAATTTGAAATTGATGCTGAAAGGTTTCCAGTGATATATTTTTCCAAAACTACCCAGTAAAAAAATATTGGAAGTATTTCTATGGGATTCAGTTTTGCAGTAGTTCCAGAAATTAGGTATAGTATAACCATATTTTCCACTTCCGAAGATGTCGCCATACGAAATAAAGTTGTTATTAAATATTGCCTCATCCGAAAATTTGATTAGGATCCAAAATTAAAAACCACGTTTTGTTCTAAAAAAATAGTACAGCTAAGTGCCCCCGCCAATTTAGTTTTTCGTAAACCATACATAAGTTTTTTTATTCCAATACCACGTAAAAGAAATCTCAATTTAATTACTAAGTGATATCTAGACAATATTTGTGTTCCTTCCTCCCTTCTAAGCAAAACTCATGTTTAATTCCACTGGCTTGATACAGTTATGAGAATTTTGTACTTCATTGAAGGCAAATTTTTTTGCTAGCAAGTTTAGAAACAAATCTTTGCGCCGTCTGCGTATTAGCCCTATAATTAAGCGGGTCACACATTTGTCAATCGTAAGTATAAATTATGGTTAGCGTTGAGATGTATTGGTGTATACAGTATTATTATTTATTGAAATCAGGGACTGTAAAAAGATGTTATTGATTTAGTTTTCAAGTAAAAAAATCATTGTATAGGAAATCCACTAGAACTACTTAAAGTGAACCAAAACGTTTACTCTGATTCTATCTACCCAATTGTTTTCTGATTTTTATTATAATTTTCGCTATTTTTATACAAGTATGTACATTAGGGTGTGGCCGTCGGTGGTGTAATAGTTAGTGTGCGCGGCTCTTGTACATGAGAACGTGGGTTCGATCCCTGCTCAGACCACCTTACATTTCTTTCGACGACGGTAACCTCGCATAGTGATGGCGACACTATCGAGTACTTAGCCATGAAAAAGCTTCTCAAAAATACGGTTCGGAACCGGTGTAAAACTGTAGGTCCCAATCAGTGAGTGTAAAACTAGAAAGCGCACATCTTACTGATTGTGAGAAGCTCTCCTCAATCCCTTCAAGGGATGTTATGGGACACCATTTTTTTTTATGTACATTAGGGTGGCAATGAAATATGTGGAGGAAAATGTATTTTCGAATTGTAATAAACCACAGGCGGATTCTTGTTCCTTATGGTCTAAAACTGACTTGGTGAAAATTTGAGCCGAATCCGACTTCTCTAAGCTGTGCCGCATTTTGGGTGAAAATTCGTATACACTAGAAAATCTTCATATAAACTGGATAAAGTTTGAGTAAAATCTGACCACTCTAAGGGTTCCAACTCTTAATTTGAAAATATGTACAATTTTTAACAAAAATGAAAATTTGGGTTTTTCGGTTTTGTTTCCAAAAATTGTATCTAAATAAAAAAAATATGTAACTTCGATTCCAGTACCTTCTAGCAGAAGCCTATACGCTTCCAATAAGCTATAACACGATATATTTATGCAACGGTTTCATGGTGTTAATGTGGTACCCTTATAAGGCCATCTTGGCGAATTTTCCTCGAGACAGCCTACTTTGCCACTCGATAGCACCTTGAAATCGTTGCATCGTTTTTGTTAAAAATTGTAAATTTTTTCAAATTAGGAGTTGGAACCCTTAGAGTGGTCGGATTTTATTCAAACTTTACTCGGTTTATACTCATGTTAAACTAAATCAATGTGGAAATTTTTCTTCAAATGCACCGAGGAGTGAAGATTTTCTAGTGTATACGAATTTTCATCCAAAATGCCAAAATCCGAAAACTTTGGCTAAAATGCGGCACGGCTTAGAGTTGTCCGATTCGACTCAAATTTTCACCAAGTCAGTTTTAGGCCATGAGGAACAAGAATCCGCCTGGGGTTTATTAAAAATCCGAAGTTGTTTTTTCATTGCCATACATATTATGGGAAGTGAAATTTGGTAAAATAAAAACTGCATTTTCGGCTTCTTACTTCACGTCTTCAGATCCCCATAAAAACAAATTTTAAAATGAAACAAATAATCGTAAAATGTTACTGATTTTTTCCAATTCGTGGATTATGGCACACATCGAAAATGTTCACTATTTTTGTATATTAACTTTGTTCCCGTACGTAATATTTCCCAATGTTTGAAAGAAATTTGTGTCATTTTGCCATAGAATAATAAATTTCTTTACAAATTTTGAAAAATAGTACAAAAAGTAAAAATACTACGTTCGGGAATAAAACTATTATCTCGACGCTATGTACCAGAAAAAGTGGACGCGTATTTCGCTATATCACAATGTACATCGTCTAAGCTATTTGAATATATTGCAAATTTTTTAGAGCTTGAAAAAATTACTGCATTTTCGACTGTTTTTTTTTATTATACGAATTTCCATGTTTTCTTCATATTCATATTAATATTTGATTACTAATACCTTTTAATCTTTTAATTCAATATTTATTACTTTTATGAAAAATGTTTTAAGTTCTTTTTTTTAATTTTCGCATTGAATGCTACATTTGTTTTCTAAAGACTGGTAAAATAAAAATTCGTGCAATTGTTAATCACAAACTGCAACAGAATCTTTTAATTTATCATTTTGTATACACGGTTAATTTCTACTAAATTATTTTAAACCGCACCATTTAATGCGGATTTTGTTTCAATTTATCAACACTTTTGAGAAGTATTTTTCAATTGCTTCTTTAACAATAGAAAAACAAAATTCCTTTGGCATTAATGAAAATGTAGCATTAATGAAATGTAACAACACTGAATTTTTTAAAGACTATGAGCACTAGTGAAAAAGTAGAGAGTGGTCGATACAAAAAAGTGATTCCATCCAAAGCCAAGCGCATATTAAATTCACTAGTGTTGATACAGTTTTTCACTGATTCTGGTTCCTGGCTCCTATTACTTTTTTTACTTCCTTGGAAGCAATGTTTTTGCTGGGTACGAATGGTACGCGATGTCTGCGACAATACACAAAATATTATGCATTTGTCACAAATAATTGAGGCTTCAGTAGTACCCGTAGGTTGCCTTGCAGAAAATGCATCTGAGGCGCGAAGCAAATATTATGAAAACGATCGAACTGGTCACGCTCGAAAGGATTCAAGAGTGTACAACATACTTGACATGTATCATAGAGCTATAGATACCTCTGACCCATACATTTAAAGTTTATGTTTGCAACAACGTGCAAACAGTTCAAAAAAACTTTCCATTTCCTCGAGTAGTCATTGATCTTTTTAAAATGCCTGAATTACCACCAGAACTATTATTACCTTCAACATCTCAAGAGGCCTCCAGCTGCAATTATAGTTCTGATTCTGATGTTAGCTTAGGGTCGTTAAATAATTATTCATTGAAACTAGAAGCGGATGAAAACGAAGAAACACACCATGATTAATTAAGCCCTATATCTTTTGAGAATATGTATCCATTATTTTGCTATTTTCAGATTAATCCATAAGCATTTACAACTTCTTTAAAATTATAAATTTATGAATTAAAAATTAATAAATTTCTTGGTAGCATTGAATTTTTTGTAATAGTGGGCGTGGACCGCCCAATTTTTCTCAAGTTGTTTTTTTCTCAGTAGAAGTCCGTATAACCATTTTGGTGAAGCTAGCTTGCCAGGAAGTACTATTTGCCACTACTTTGGAAAAAGGGGGCGTGGCCCGCCCATTTTTTTCTCAAACCCCTTTTTTTACCATTAAAACCACACTAAATTGGGTGAAGCTAGCTTATCGGGAAGTATTTTTTTTTTGTATTTTTTTGAATGTCAATTTTTATTGATTATCTTCAGAAAGGAAAAACTATAAACGTCGAATATTATGCTAATTTATTGCAGAGAGTAAGTGATGAAATTATGGAGCAAATGCCGCATTTGTCGAAAAATAAAGTAATAAAGTGTTGTTTCATCAAGATAATGCTACAGTTCACACATCTACTATTGCGGTGGCCAAAATTAATTAATTAAAGTTCGAATTGGTTATGGTTAAATAACGAGAATTCCTGTCACTATCGTAATTTAATAATAAACTTTTCTTTATCGACAATACATAAAACAATTCCTAAGAGGACAGGGTAAACAAAATATCAAAGTTCAGAAACATATTTTACTTGAAGAAACAGCCTCTACAAAATTATTTTCCTCTGTAGAGCAATGTGCAAATATTATCAAACCAAATTGTTGACCTTTTTTCAATATAGTGAATTTATTTATTATTTTTCATATTGACACAAAGGATTTAAACGTTTATGAGTGATTTTAAAAATTCTTCATATTAAGATTTATAAACAATGGAAACAGCAGCATAAGCTTTGACTAATATTGACGACATACGGATGCGAAAACTTAAAATAGCAATAAATTTTTAACTGTACCCAAAAATTACATTTGTCAAATAAAATAGGATCCCACCCGCGGCATTTACATTTTTTTCACTAACCGGAGAAAACATGATCTCTTACAGCCTTAAAGGAAATTACAACTTTAAACATAACGAGGATCTGAAGACAACTAAATTGGAAACATATGGTAGGGCCAAACCAAAACAGAACGAGACAACTACAATTAGAATAGTTCGTTCTATAAATAGAACTTTCAAAACTTCTGCATCAGTGCGTGTAAGTAGGAAAGCAATGTGTAAGTAGCGACAACAATCGCTCTGCACACAATCAATAAATGTCTTCGGTTAGTGACTTGTGTAAATACACACCGCAGTGGCTTAACGGGCTAGACGCTGCTGAAGATGATGCTTCACAAACATCGAAACGATCGTCCAGCGAATGTGAGTTCGAATCCCACCCGCGGCATTTACATTACATCACTAACTGGAGAAAACATGATCTCTTACAGCCTTAAAGGAAATTACAACTTGAAAGTTGCGATATTTGTATAAATCCGAGTTACTAATATGAAATTAAATTCAAAAAATGTTGACTATGAACATATTTTACAATAGGACACTTAAGTTACATCGAAATATAAACCGAACAGAACAGCTAAGATTGCAAATATATATCAAAAACCAACTCTGTTATGTTTGCGAATGCCATAAGGGTTTCTCCAAATTCTGCTGCTACAAATTAATTTATTTAAATGTTATTTATATCTTATTGTTGTTATAATTTCATAAACTTTTAATTAACTTTTTATTGTATCTAGAATCCTGTTATCATCCTCATTTCTTGTGTTCTCTACTTTTCTTTGCTGACACACATCTGCTGTATTTCCCACCAGTGATGGTCAGTGGCGGCAGGTGTGACGATGATGTTGCCAGAATTCTTGCCTCACTTCTCTTGTACATACATTTTTTGCTCTGTTGAGGGCAGTAATATTTTTGTTGAAAACAAAATATTTTAAATTAAATATTATTTTATAGCAGTTAACCCACAGGGATTTTCAGCCACAAAAGATAAGTTTAAGTAAATTTTTAGGACATTTTTTTTGATGCTCTGGGTCTTTAATTAAAATCATATTAAAACTTTTAATGGAGAATGATGTGTAACTATTTAGAGGGAATGTGAATATGACAACTGTAAAATACAAAGAATTTTCGTAAATTTACAATATTTGGTAATAGATTTAGGAGACCATACAACTTTCCTGCTTAAATCCTTTTGTACATTTGCAACTGTTTAAAGTGTCACAACATATTCCACTGTAAATAAATACGTAACATCCGCTGTTTAGGATCCTTGTGTTGTAGTCACTACTGGTAATTCTTTAAGGATATACCATTTTTGTTGTATTTGTTTTACAATATTGAGCTAAAGCTTCAATACAACACACTCGAAACAATTTTATCAAAAAAAATCTATAAAGTGCATCTGTTAGCAGTTTTGTCTAAAATTTCAGTTAAATTTCTAACTGAATTTAAAATAAAAAAAATTAAATCACTTTGTTCCTAACCATGGAACTTGTTTTATGTTTAAATGAAATCCATTAACTATGCATGTAACATTTGCCATAAACAACATGCAGCCAGACATAGAGTGGTAAAAACATACATTCACACGTTTCACGAAAACAAATGGCATCGAAACAAAAATACAAAAAGGTTGAGCAAAACTAAAAACAAAATTATTAGATGTCAATGTAGTTTGACATAGAATACTTTATTGTTATAGTCTTCCAGTAAATGTGTTCCAAGTACATAAACAGTACGTCTTCTACATCCGACCCATTTAAGTCTGCTCTTAAATGATATGAAGATGATACGTCTGCAACAGACTATTTGTTCAAACTAGAGAGTTGCATGCATGCATTCAAAATGTAGTAGTTAAATAAACTCCGAATACACTCAATAAAACTGTAACTAAATAAACTCAAAATTTCCTTAAATTCGCCACACCCGTACCCTCTAATAAGACCATGTTTCCTCAAAAGTATGACCATTTTCTTCAAAAATAGTAATAGAACTTTCAAATGGATCATTTATTTCCTAAAAACTGGATCATTTGATATTTAAATAAAGCACGAATGGACATAAGCTAAGGAAAGCCTTCCATCAATAAAGCACATGTACCACATTCGTCATGCATTAGGCACAAATTATTTCATTTGTAGGAAAATGTTTTTATAGAAAAATATTCCCTCTATCTACGATATCGTTGCTTCCTATCAATTACGTTGCTTCCTAAAATTTAGAAACCACGAACTAGAATTTAGGAAATACTTCATTCAATCAAGAATTAATTTACTAGGAAATATATTATCAATCCTCGTAAATACTGATAAGTGACGGAAATCACCAAAATTCGATTATTTCTATGATAGCCACAATGAACTAACTGAGAATTGGGAAGATAATTTACAAAAATGTCTACAGTGAATATCCAAATTTTCTGTGAATCTTTACTCCAGTTGAACAAAAAGAATTTTTATTCTATGAGCCCCTAGAGGAAACGTATGATCGCTGCCCTGGCCATGACACTAAGATTGTACTAGGAGATTGTAATGCAAAAGTAGGCAGGGATAATGTGTTTCATCCAACTATTGGCAATTTCAGTCTACATGCTGACTTTGCCACTGCAAAAACATGGTCATTAGTGGTACAAGATTCCAGCATAAAGACATATACAAGGCTACTTGGGTATCCCCTGATCAAAGAACGAAGAACCAAATTGATCACGTGATATTTGATAAAAGGCACTCATTCAGTGTAATGGCTGAACGAGTGATAAGAGGAGCTAACATCACTACCTGGTTGCAGCAAATGTTCGCTCAAGATTAAATAGAGCAAAAATCGTACAAAACTAGACACAGAGAATGCCAGACATCGGAAAGATGTAATTACCAGAGGTAGCCACAGCCTACTCAAGGAATCACTCACAACTTGTTGGCACAGAACACACCCCCTCCCGATGACGATCTTGAAGCACACTGTAACACAATTCAGTCTCTATAAAAACTACAGTACTTGATTTTGAAAAACTGCCTCGCAACAAACCATGGTACGATTAATGATGGAAACCATGGAACCATGGTACGATGAAAAATGAAAGGAGTTAAGCCGTATCTTTAGGCGCTAGAGTAAGCGCAAATTGAGACACACAGAAGGAATAACGAAATTCTTCCTTCCTGTTTGAAATATGGAGAGATCATTTCTCCGCGCTACTGGTACCTGAGATATCCAATGACGATGCGGCAATCGATCACACTTTGGACGACGACGTCGATTGCCCCTCCTAACCAAGACGATGTCAGAACAGCTATTGTCCGGCTTAAGAACAACAAAGAGCTGTTTAATGCTCGCGGCGATGACCTGATAAGGTACATACATCAGATCACTGGCAAAATTTGTTTAGATTAATGTATCCCCGGGGATTGGGTTCTCAGGGTACTATGCCCCACATTTAAAAAACGTTACCCGATTCTTTGTCTCCACTGCCCTTGGACAACCCTTTTACCCATGGCATATAAGGTTCCATCAAGTAACTATAATGTGCGAAAGACTAATTGTCGCTGACCTGATTGGACCATAACAGAGTGGTTTCAGGCCTGGAAAATCGACAACTGACCAGATTTTCATGCTACTCCAAATCCTGGAGAAGACCCACCAAAACCAATCGACACCAAACATCTATTTGTCGATTATAAGGAGCCCCTGGATAGCCCGATGTGGTGCTTGGTATTCCTTCAAAACTAGTACGCCTTTGCAGGATGACTTTGACGACCACCAAATCCACAGTAAACTTGGTAAGGATCTAACCGAATCTTTCGAAATCGGGCGAGGCCTCAAGTAGGGCGACACCCTATCGTAAGATCTCTTTAACATCTAAATGGAGATCATTATGAGAAAAGCTGCAGTCAACTTGAAAAAGTCACCTGCTGCTCGCGTATGCTGATAATGTAGATATCATTGGGAGCACAATGAGAGATGTTAAGTTAAAAGCGGGTCTGACGGTAAATGAGGATAGGACAAAATTAATGGTTTCAGCGAACAGGGCCTCCACGCGATTAGACCAAAGCGTGAACGGTCATAACAGTTATAATTTCGAGGTGGTGGACCAATTTATCCAAACCAAAACAACAACGTCAGCCTTGAGATCAAGCGGAGAATTGTGGTTGCGTATAAATACTATTTTGCACTAAGCAAGCTTTTTACCTCTCTCGCGTAGCAAAAGTCCAGCTATACCAAACCTCGGTAGGAGTCTTCGACAGAAAAATACTCCCAAAAATGTATGGACCTACAGTGCACAACGGCGAGTATAGGCGAAGCATGAACCATGAGCTGTATCCCGACATTGGAATATTTTACAGCATCAAAATAACGCGATTATGCTGGCTATACCATGTCAGTAGAATGGATGGAGACACACCAGCTCGAAGGGTTTTCGAAGCCGAACTCGAAGGAATATGAAAAATAGTAACACCAAGACTCAGCTGGAGGGATCAGGTAGATGAATCCCTGGGTACACTTGCTAGAACCAAATAGAGAGATAAGTCGAAAGATCGAATTGGTTTGCGAAATTTGTTATCTGCGTTTTGTAAGGTCCCTGGCTCCCCGGCTTGTTCGAGACCAGATAAGTAAGCAAGTAAGTAAAAAGATTCTGAAATTATTTCTGTGTTGTGCTATTATAAACTCAGTTTTACTATTTGGAATACTTTCTAATCCGAAATGAACATAGTATCTTTTCGGCGTACGGTAATAACGCCCAAGTGTATAACGCCCAACACAAACAATGTCATACTGCCCAAAAAGCGACATGTAATTTGTTGTTATAAAAATTATAGATTTTTTGGGGCCTCTGTAATTTTTTTTTGAATTTTGCGGCATGATTTTAAAATTTTTCGTTGTCATAATGCCAACATCATGAGATGTTATAATGTTCAAAATTGGTATAATGCCTAAATTCTAATGGGAAAATAGTAAATAATTTTTTGTGCGGGCGCACGCGTCGACGCTCCGAGCGAGGGTAGCGTTCGCGGGTGCACGCGTTGCCGCCCGGTCCGGGAGGGGCCGCATCGTGGCAAGATAATTTGATGTGTCTTATTTTTTAAATTTTTAGAAAAATCAGGAACGTACAAAGTACTAAGACTAGTACAGAATGTAAAGGACGCCGCAGACATTGTCAACAAATTGTGTGCTGCAAATCGCAACATACGTTGTTCAAGGTTGTCTACAAGAAGACAGAAGAACTGTGATTTTATTTACAAAATATAATTTAAATATATTAAAAACTTTGTTCTTATGATAATACTGTTGTTTACCAATGGCTATAGAAATGTGATTATGGCCAAAACCCGGCATATCGCCCAAAACTTAAGATGTGGAATGTCTTAAACTCCAAAAAAAATTATAAAATCCAACTTATTTTTGGGCGTTACGGCGTATAATTCGGGCTTTGCAACACTCGGGTTTTGGGTGATATGCCACTTTATGGGCAATATGTCGTTTTTTATTTTTGGCGTTATGCGCTTGGGCGTTATTACCGTACGCCTGTCTTTTCGCTTTTACAATTATTTTTCAAGACTTTGTGAACTAAATTGTATTATGCTTTTGTGTGAATTAAGTATAATTTTCCTCAAATGCAGCACAATTTTATTCATTTGGAGGAAATTTGTCCGAGAAAAAATTTTAGGAAACTTGTTGTATTATTTTTAATCCATAATATTTTTACGTGTTCTTCGATTAACTACGATTTCCTCAAATTGAATATATTGTTGAACAAATTTTAAGGAAGTTTTGAACTGAAAGACGAACAGCTATTTTTCTGAGTATAGTCAAAAGAATTGAAAGAGCAGGCATGTTGTATAAATCAGTTATGCATATGATTCAAGTAAAGAGTTAGTACCTGTTCTTCGATAGTGAACAAAACCTTGATGAAAAACGATGGTGAACAACCCCGTATTCCAGTCCAAAGAAATCTGATCTGCGTTCCACAAACGTGTCCAAAAATATATATATATTTAAATTAAACCGATTTATATTGTACAATTAGTATTAAGTCTTTATGTAGCTATAATCTGTAAGAATGAAGTTCTGTAGATGAATGAATAAATAAATAAATAAATCCAATGAACACGTAAAACTTATCTATTTCACATGTGCTTGCATGTGTGATTAAACACAAAATCAGTTGAACGAAACCTTTTCATATAGAGACACCCAATTTTTTTCGAATTTGAGTTGATGGCTTTCGTTCGAGATCGATGAACAGGGCATTAAATAATTGCAAACTTTTGAATGCGAGATATAATGACTATGCCACATTTATTTGTGCTACTCCTTCCCTAGATTCCATACTATATGGTGTGATATATTTGTATACGCGTTGAAATTAGGCTTATGCTTCACTGTGACCACAATTGTCCATAACGAAATGAGGAAAATAAATACACACTAAGTACAATGCGTACATTGAATACTTGTTCGAGCTCTATTCTGCTATATAGAAATTTTACTGTTTCAAACCTAACTCAAAATCAATTATTTCTCATCAAATGTACAGACTCGTACAATCCACGCAATGGAAACTCATAAAAATGTGTCATAACTCACTGTGTATTTCGTCTACATTTTTGTGTTTTAAAATAAATCCACAGTGTGACCAAATACTTAAATCTACTCAGTTCAGTTCAAGTATGAAATGAATCAAGTGCTTTGCCACTCTCGATTAGTGTAAAAGCGACAATATTATAAAAATGCGATTGGGAATTTTTTACAATTTCACCAAATTTCCTATCACTGACGACAGCGACATTAGGGCTGTTTTTGGTATGTTAAAATCTATAGGAACGGGTAGAGCAATCTATCTAACTGAACACGTGCAAAGAACACACAGCGTTAGCATCACATACGTGGTTGTTGTACAACAATTGTCTTTGCCTGAAACAAACAAGCAGGTCGTCGTCGCCAAAGAGTATTGAATAGTATAGAGATCTCATGGAACGAATTGTATGACTTAAAAGCACTTGCAACATCATGTAACATTTTTGTATTGTTTTATGTAATAACATTGTTGAAATGGTGCATTTATATTGAAATATTCTATAAAGAGAACATGACTCGTTGGTGCTCTTTTGCTCAAAAAAAAAGTGCAATAAGTTCTCTATATTATTCAATACTTTTTGTAGTCGCTCTCTTTATGACAAAACAAAAACAATTATTTCAGTGAGCTAAATATTGCTTTATTTATTTTAACAATATTACATCTAATGTTAAAGCAGATGTAAAAAAAAACTTCTCAAAATACCGTTCGGAACCGGTGTCAAACTTTAGGTCCCAATCAGTGAGTGTAAAACTAGAAAGCGCATATCTCACTGATTGTGAGAAACTCTCCTCAATCCCTTCATGGGATGTTATGGGACACAATTTTTTTTTTTTTAAGAAAAAATAAAGTGCAGTTGCAGAAGAGCCTACAGCACAAAAACTATTCTTTTCTATTTTCCAATATAACATTTACTAATGTGTTCAGAGGAATCGGGCAGGTACCGTGTAAACAAAAGGTGATAACACATCGCTAACACATGTTAACATTTTTAATTTTTAATTCCATTAAGCTATTGTCACTACTGACTTTCCAAGGTGACGCGTCATAAAGCCCATGGGCGTTATGTCACACCTAAAATGGACATAAAGCCCATGTGACACCGGTCATGGACTTTATGTGACACCGGTCATGGACTTTATGACCATCTTAGGTGTAACATAACGTCCACGGACTTTATGGCCTTTTACGGAGTTTCGCCGCAAAGCCTGGCAGTAATGAGACGTTATGTCGCACCTAGAATGGTCATAACGCCCACGGGCTTTATGTCACACCGGTTATGGGCTTTATGTCCATTTTAGGTGCGACATAACGCCCATGGGCTTTATGTCCATTTTAGGTGTGACATAACACCCATGGGCTTTATATCCGTTGGCGTTATGACGCGTCACCACTTTCCAAAACACTTAATACTTCGAAACGTGGCAACATTTTCAGTAACGGGTGAAAAAACTCCGATACGACAACAGTTTTGTGGCCAGTGCCAACAAATACATGGTAGCAGCAGATGTTGTTGTAGTTGTAGGCAGCAACAACTGATATTTTAGTTTTTTTCAATCATTTCAGTTGTCAAACTCTACACAAATACATAACAATAATACAAGAATACGAAAAAGTATAAAAACAAAATTCATACGAGTTTGGCAAGTGAAACGAAAAATGACATGGAAAAACTTAACCCACTTGTTCAAACGACTTTACCTGATAGATAATTTTACCATGAGCAATATGCATATCGTTCATTTACTGCGCGTTGTTGTGAAAAATTAAATCCCAATTTTATTTGCAGTCGAGAATAAAGATGGATCCTTCACATTTAGAGATATAAAAATATACGTTGTTTTCCATTAAATAAACTAATTTAAATGAACTTCCATGTGTAAGCCATTTTGCAAATTTTTGTTTTTGAGTCTCTCCTTCTTGATAACATTTTTGTTCACAAGAAATGATAACAAAACTTATCTAAGATACGTTTTTGTTGTCATTTCTTGAAATTGAACATGTGGCAACATTGTCATAGCTCAAGTCGGAATTTAAGTGGGAAATTGAATTGACGCTTAACGTCGCTGAGCAGCGCCGTACAAATTAATCTAAAATTAACTATAGCAGGGTAAAAAAATACACTTAGTCACAAATTCAAGCTTTCAATGAAGTAAGATCACGACGCTTGCCTTTAAAAGATTGTGTACCACACCATTTGTGTTGTTAGAACAGCTGATTTGATTTTCTTTTGATGTGTTAACATTTATAGGTACGGATAGGGTATAATCGAACAAAGTCAACACATGCAAACAACACACAGCATTATCTACGTCGAAGCTATGCAGCGTTAGCATTGAAAATGTTATGTGGTAGTTGCACAATAATAGTCTCTCCCTGGAAATAAGTATGATGGATTTGGTGTACCGGCGGCGAATAGATGTCTTAAAAGACGAAGTCTAGCTACTCGTAAGCCTACGAACATAACAAAATGTATGTAGATTAGGGTGTCCCATCAATAACATTTTTTTTTTGCTCAAAATTTATTTGAAAGCTTATGGGGTAATGTATTTTTGAGAATTTTTCAGATTTTTCGGAAGCGGTTTAGAGGTCGCGAAAGTCGAATTTCCCTCAAAAATCGGGTACTCCGGGGGTTTTTTGAATTTTACTTAAAACTCGGTCAATAACCACGATTTTCGTAGTTGGTAAGTCAACATTTTTGAAGTTAAACATCCAAACTTTTATTGTATATGCACAAACCACCAGTTTTGGCAATGATTTTCCTCAATAAGGTACCACGTATTAAATTTTTTCGTAAATTTTGAGTAAATTTTGTAAGTAACGCCTTATATCTTTTAAAATTCTTATGCAAATTTAAAAAACTGCAGACGCACTTTAAAAGACGTATAACTTCCAAGCAATTTTGTAAAATAAAAACATTAATTTGCGGTTATTGTTCCAGAGTTATACCATTTTCAAACCTTTTACCCATTGTATGAAACTAATAATATTGTAATCTATTTGCTATATTTGCATCGGCTTTGCTTTAAATTTCTATGAAAATTTAAATTACGAATAATGATGCACTTTAAAATATGGATAAATGCCAAGCAATTTTTAATTTGCAGTCACTGTTCCAGAGTTATGCCTCTTTAAAACTCTTTACCCATTGTATGAACCTAATAGTATTATAAACTGTTGTCTTTTTTCATCGGATTTTCTTTAAAGATTGTATTATTGTATTATAACGACAAAGAATTACACGTAGCAAAAAATAGCCCCGGCAGCATATTGCAGGAACCATATATAAAATTGCTTGCAAACATATACATGTTTCCTGCAATATGTTGCTAGGGCGTTTTTTTCTGCCTGTAACTCTTTGTCGTTACTTAGTACATGTAGATTTTTTCATGAATATAGTGTTTAAAGCAAATCCGATGAAAAATTGGCAGAGTTTATAGTATTATTGGTTTCATACAATGCGTAAAGAGTTTTAAAATGGCATAATTCTGGAACAGCGACTGCTAATTCAAAATTCTTTTTTTAGAAAATTGCTTGGAATTTACCCATCTTTTAAAGTGTGTGATTAGTATTTTAAGGTTTCATAGAAATTTAAAGCAAATCCGATGCAAAAATAGCAAACAGTTTATAATTTTTTAGGTTCATACAATGGGTAAAAGGATTTAAAATGGTATAACTCTGGAACAGTAACAGCAAACTAAAAATTGTTGTCTACAAAATTGCTTGGTATTTATATGTTTTTTAAAGTTCATCATTAGTTTTTTAAATTTGCATAGGAATTTTAAAAGTTATAAAGCGTTACTAACACAATTTATCCAAAATCTACTAAAAAAATGTAATACGTGATACCTTATTGAGGAAAATCATTGCCAAAACTGGTGGTTTATGCATATACAATAAAAGTTTGAACGTTTTGATTTAAAAACTAAGAAAATCGTGGTTATTGACCGAGTTTTAAGTAGTATTCAAAAAACGTCCGGAGTACCCGATTTTTGGGGGGAAATTCGACATGTGCGAACTCTAAACCTCCTCCGAAAAATCTGACAAAAATCTCATAAATAGTTTACCCTATAAGCTTCCCAATCAAGCTTGAGCAACCATGAAAATCGAGAAAGAAAAATTTTTGGGACACCCTAATGTACATGTGTATGTTGATTTTAATTCTCTTTCTTTTTTTGTGGGAATAAAACAAAAAGAATTGAGCAAGAAAATAATGACAAATGTGCTTGCACTGGTCTTTAAATAATTTTAAGTATTAATATTATTGAAATGTAACGTCTTCATATGATTGAACGCAGGTTTTTTATTTTCCAATGTAACATCTACTAATGTGTTCATAGAAATCATACTTATGGCACTGGCCAACTGTAAAGACTTATGTATTTTGTATTTCTTCTTCGTTTTTTACTTTTGTTGTTGGTATGAATTTATGGTGAATTTTACAGAAAACAAGTGCACAACCAAAACACACTGCCTTTTGTTGTTGCCCACAATTACAACAACGTCTCTTGCTACCACCATGCATTTGTAACATGGTTGCCCTGAAACAAATAAGCAGTTTTTGTTTATAGTTTGTGGGTCTTCGGTGATCGAACCATAATATAAACAAAAAGTTTCCCATTACATCCCATGAAGAAGCTCTCCCTTCTCACAATCATGGTGTTTTGCGCTTTATACGTTTACTCAAACTGATTGGGACCTGCAGTTTTACACCTGTTCCGAAAAGTATTTTGAGAAGCTTTTTCATGGCATTCATTGTCGAAAGAAATGTAAGGTGGTCAGAGCCTCAATCAAACCCACGTTCTCGTGTACAAGAGTCGCGCACACTAACCACCGACGACGATATATTGGATTAGATTGTATTAGATTAGATTAGATTAGATTAGATTAGATTAGATTAGATTAGATTAGATTAGATTAGATTAGATTAGAGTAGATTATATTATATTATATTAGATTAGATTAGATTAGATTAGATTAGATTAGATTAGATTAGATTAGATTAGATTAGATTAGATTAGATTAGATTAGATTAGATTAGATTAGATTAGATTAGATTAGATTAGATTAGATTAGATTAGATTAGATTAGATTAGATTAGATTAGATTAGATTAGATTAGATTAGATTAGATTAGATTAGATTAGATTAGATTAGATTAGATTAGATTAGATTAGATTAGATTAGATTAGATTAGATTAGATTAGATTAGATTAGATTAGATTAGATTAGATTAGATTAGATTAGATTAGATTAGATTAGATTAGATTAGATTAGATTAGATTAGATTAGATTAGATTAGATTAGATTAGATTAGATTAGATTAGATTAGATTAGATTAGATTAGATTAGATTAGATTAGATTAGATTAGATTAGATTAGATTAGATTAGATTAGATTAGATTAGATTAGATTAGATTAGATTAGATTAGATTAGATTAGATTAGATTAGATTAGATTAGATTAGATTAGATTAGATTAGATTAGATTAGATTAGATTAGATTAGATTAGATTAGATTAGATTAGATTAGATTAGATTAGATTAGATTAGATTAGATTAGATTATATTATATTAGATTAGATTAGATTAGATTAGATTAGATTATATTAGATTAGATTAGATTACGTTTGTCGCGGCAGTTTACCGATAACCTTGTTGTCTAATTTCTGCCGTATACACCACCCAATTTGAGATTAAATTCACGTTTTAAGCCCTGTATTCAGTTTTTATGAAAATTATCGGTTTTCGCTCACTTTTCACAGGATTGTTACGCTCAGCTTCTTTCGTACGAAAGCAGTTGTTACATAATTTTTTGGACCGGAATTTTGACATCTTGATTATTTTAGTAAACAAAAGTAATACCACATGCGTTAAAAATGAAATGGAGTGCAAATATGAAATATGTGGTATCTCTCTGCAAAAAAAATCCGTTTAGAGATAAATGACAAAATTTCTTACGAACATTTCGCAAGAACTGAATACGGGACTTCAGTTCGCGACTGCGTGCTTTGACAAACTCCGGGGCGGGACAAAATTTTCGAAGACGGCGGAACACCAGAATAATTAATTTGGCGGCTATTATGTACAAATTTGAGATTTTTTAGAAATAACTGAACCTTTAAAATTGGATCAGTGGGTCAAATCGGGTCAGTCGATAAAATATTATTTATCATTTAACTTTTATTATTATCATTTTTACAATTTTTACAAAAAAAAATAAAAATTAGATTAGATTAGACTAATACGGGCAAAGTGATAATAATACTACATTTTCATCTTTCCAGGTGGTACAATTTTCCAAAACACAGTCCCCAAATGTGATATTCATTACAAACTTTCATCAGTCCATATCTAACATAATAATTCCATTAAGTCCAAATTGATTTCCTTTCAGCAGCATCTATAATTCTCCGATGGCCTTTATATATTTTGATAATCATTTATCCAATTACTTAAGATTAATCATTGGTAACTCTCGGGGAAATTATTTTGTTTGGAATTTCATTAACGAGTAGCTGGTAAAATGATATTGCATTTTCCATTAGCCACAAATTCCCAAAATGTTGCAGAGGGCAAATGTTGTAAACAAATCTATTAACTGGTAAATTAACGTAATAAAAAAATTTCAGTCAATACGAGTACATACAAATATATGTGTGTAATGTTGTTAATGTTTTTTTCCTGCTGTGATACAAATCTCCCTGATGACTCAGGTATTACATGATTTTACATTTATCAAATGTTCAGATACAAACGAGATTACAAGGAGAGAGAAAACAGCGAATCATTGATGTTCATGAAGAGGTGCTGAACTGTGTAAGTAGAACAAGATACAATTCTCCAAATGATAATCATCGCCACAATGCCAATAAAGGACTTTTATTTGAATTAGGTTTTGCAACACTGGTCCCTTATCAGGGAGCAGTGGTACAGTGGTTTGTTGTATAGTTGATGGATATTTACATTTTCTAACCATTAATCAAATTAAATTTCCGATATAGACGACAAATTCGTCGAGTGGATGTGTCTTCCTTATCCTCCCTGAAAATAATACGAATTTATAAATCTCATATGCGATTTTTAAGCTATCACTTGAAGTTGTTTGTTTTTATTACGAACTTATATTAGGAGTTTCTAAACAACATACCCAATATTTCAATTTTGAAAGTGTGGATACAATTCCTTCCGACATGTCTGATGTCTGAAAAGTCTGTTAAATCTCTGTTATTTTGTCCGACAACTATAAGACAAATCTGAACATTCTCTGAAGGTAATTTGCAACATTGCACGGAAATTGAGCAAGAGATATTTGAGCGTAAAATGTTCTCAATCTCTGAGCGAGAAATCTGCTCACAATCTGATGGGAATTTTTGTGTGTTGGACTTTGCAGTTATGTTTGCATTCCGTTCTCTGCTTACTCTCTGAAGGACATTTTTTGTTTGGTTTTGTTATTATTTTTGCTTTCCATTGTAATTATTAATGCGATTTTTTTGGTTTTTAGCTCCGTTATCTTGCATTCCATTGTCATTTTTTTTTTGGTGCGATGGGTTTGTGTCAATCTATCGTCAGTTTTAAATCAAGCGGTGAGTAAGCAAGTGCATATGTAAGTGATTTGTATCCAATAAAAATAAAAAGAGTGAATGTCAGAATTGTCTGAACATTCTCGGACAAAATGTCCGACAAACATCAGAATTGTCTGCACATTGATCGACATAACGTCCGCCAAATGTCAGAATTGTCTGAACACTCCCGAACACAATGTCCGACAAACATCAGAATTGTCTGCACATTCTTGGACAAAATGTCCGACAAAGCTCAGAATTGTCTGCACGTTCTCGGAAAAAATGTCCGACAAAGGTCAGAATTGTTTGCACATTCTCTGACAAAATGTCAGATTACCCTCCGAATTTTCCATCGGAATTCTAACAGAATTCTGTAATAAAAGTATGCACAAGTATCAGAATTTTAACAGAAATTTCGGGCCGAATTCTTGTCAACCGTTCACACATCTTTCTGTAAGAATCTTTCTGACAGAAGTCAGAAGGAATTGCTCGCTAGGTTATTACAATTTATTGGGCTGGTGTTGCCAATCGCCACCGTTCATTACACAGTACAACATTTTTCAGGTGATTGATTCGGGACTCAATTCTGAAAATTGTTTGTGAAAGTAGCCCCAAAAAGAAGATTTTCTGCATCATTCGTTTGGTCAAGTTACCTCAAATAATAATTTAATAATTAATTTGAAGTTAGTAAGTATCGTATAGGGGAATTTGTCACGTTTTAGGTGCTTTTGTTTGTTAAAACTCGAGAACCACTAGTCTGAATAAGCTGAAACAAACTTAAGAAAATTAAGAATTACAATTCCTTTAATCTGTTCATACAACGTTTCGCTTCATAAGCAACAGTTTCGAAGTTATAAATAAATGTATGAAGAAAATAAAATATTTTTTCAAATTTTAATTCATTAAAAATACAAAACGGTAAAAAGTGTCAAGTCCGATTACTCTCACGTAAAGTCACATAACCTATGAACAAAATGAGACATAGATCATGAAGCGCCGTTCACACTCAATTAAAGGGGGAAAAGGATGTGTGTCAGTACCTGACTTTACTTTTACATGTACTTCAGTTGACAAATAAATAGTATTTATAGCTGTGCATTGATAGACTTTTGTCATGTAACAAGTGTCGGCGAACGCGAAGAGTGCAAGTGCGTTTCTCTCCGGTTTTTAAAAGTGAATAACAACAAAACAGATAATATATTTCAATATGGAAAATAACAAGTGCCCAAAATTGGATAATTTCTGTTACGTTTGTGGTCATATCGTCCCAAAAAGAGGCCAACTGGATCGAAAAAAATTGATTACTGAGGAATTCAAAACAGGGTATTGTCATTATTTTGATAAAGCAGGTTTAAGTGGTGCAAATTTTACGCCGAACACAGTGTGCAAAAATTGTTATAATAGCTTTCTTTATGAAGCCAGTAATTTGGGTGGAAGACCTAACTGGACATGATGAATCCAGATGCTACGCATGCATAAATTCTCATAATGGATTAAACAGACAACAATTGAAAACAAAAGTATACACTGCAGCATTTACTGCCACACTTCCAGTTAACCGCCCTGCTGATGTCGATGTACCTAAACCTCCGAGTCTGGATACTGTCTCCCTGCAAGCCGAAACCGTTTTCACCAATCCGACCAATTTGAATGATGCTGATTGGACACCCGACATTGAAACTAATGGATCACAACCGCTAACACAAATGGAAATGGATTACATTGTGGCTAAGATGGGACTATCACAACAATACTCCGAATGGTTGACATCATTTTTGAAGAGCAGAAAACTCACACAGCAAAATGTCAGCGCGATATCATACCGACAACGTCAAGCTGATTTTCAGAAATTTTATTCCGTTGACGAAGCAACTACGTTCACCTAAAAAATAAATAAATGGTTTCCCATTACATCCCATGAAGGGACCGGGGAAAACTTCTCACAATCACTGAGCTGTGCGCTTTCCAGTTTTCACTCACTGATTGGGACCTACAGTTTTACACCGATTCCGAACGATATTTTGAGAAGCTTTTTCATGGCTATATACTCGATAGTGTCGCCGTCCCTAAGCGAGGTGACCGTCGTCGAAAGGAATTTTCTTTTTTTTGTTTAAGGTGGTTGGAGCAGGGATCGAACCCAGGATCTCCTGTACAAGAGGCGCGCACACTACCCATTGCACCACCGACGTTCACCTACTCTCATGAAATCCCAGGTTTAGTGAAAAAATTGGGAATGTATTATATCGCTGGCAACTGGCGTTTATTCATCGATGGTTCAGTTTCCAGTTTGAAGGCTGTGCTGTTACACAAAACAAACAAAAAACCGTCCATTCCATTGGGATTCAGCACAAACAAGGAGGAAACGAATAAATCATTGGACAACATTTTGAAGGAAATCAAATACGATGAACACAAATGGAAGATTTGTTGCGATCTGAAGGTGGTGAACATACTACAAGGCATTATAGAAAAGGGCGGCTATCCAAAATACTTCTGCTTCCATTGTAATTGGAATTCACGATACACAGGGAATCAATATCAACTTAAAGATTGGGAAGCAAGAACTCCCGAGCTCAACAAACAATTACAATTACGCAATGAACCTATGATAAAGGACCTGGATGATATTTTGTTGCCACCGCTTCACATAAAATTAGGAATAGCTGGGGAATTCTTTGCAGTGGTAGTCAAGGATATTGGGGACGCCTATGACTGTTTAAAATCCATCTTTCCAAAACTCAGTGACGTTAAAATTAAAAAAGGTAAGTATCATTGTCTGTATTTAAATATTGTCATATATAAATTTTTTCATTTCGATATATTCGTATTACCAATAATTTTTTTTTTTTTAATTTAAAACAGGTATTCTCAATGGACCAGATATAAGGAAATTAATGAAAAGCTAATCTTTCACAAATGTGCTTTCCAACCATAGTAACCACCTACATGCATGGAACGCACTGAAAGATGTCATCGAAGGCGTTTTAGGAAAGAACCGAGTATAGCGAGATGATATACAGAAACGAATGGACAAGTTGCTGTATTATTTTGAAAAAATCAATGCATCCATGCAAATTTCCACCGTGATACCTTTTTGGCACAATTACCTCAGGAATCAGACGAACAAGGAGAGAGGTTCCACCAGGTGACCATGCCAATGGAAGAGCGATTCAAAGGCAAAAAATTAGATGCGATGCTGGCGGAGGTTTGTTGGTGGAGTTCTAAAATTATGCAGTATGAAGATGAAAGCACCGAAGAAGAACATGGCACTGAAATTGGTGGACCCATGGAAAAAACGAGCCATTGAATATTATGGATTCCTCGGATGACGACGCAAACTCAGACCACGAATATCAACAACCTACGAAGAAAACAAGATCATCAGAAGCACAAGCGTCAACTTCAACGAGAATGGATATTGACAATAATTATAATTATAATTGAAAATGTTCTAGATTTTGTTATTATGCATAGATTCCATAAATTGCATATTTTTTGTGTAAGAATAGCTGCAATACAAATCGGAATTTTTATTTTAAATTTTGTGTATATTCATTCATAACATTATTGGAATTGAAATAAATTTATTCATCGATTTTCTCAAAAAATGTCTCACTTTACTCACAGGTTACGTGGCTTTATGCAAAAGTAATTAGATTTGACACTTTTTCCCATTTTGGATTTTTTATGAATTTAAAAAAAAAAAATTTAAATGACAAAAATCGATCAATGCACATCTGTAAATACTACGTATTTTTCAATATTTTACTGCCAGGTACTTATAAATGGGCGCATATTTTAAGGGTGGGTGGCTATATACCTGATTCAGCACCTGTACGTTTCAAATTGTGCAAAACTTTCCATATAATGACCACCCCTAAATGTGGGTGCAATTTCTGTAAAATCATACAGATAGTCACCGGAAAACCCCAAATAATTAAAACAGTCCACTTTCCTTTTTGCCTTTTAATTGTTCACGCACATTTATTGCTTTGCTTACGCAATCATAAAAATCAAATAACCTTTTGTTTATTCCTTTTTTTTTAATTCTCAGAATCATAAAAAAGGTGTCAATGTTTTCTCCAAATAATGTTGTGCATATCTCGAGCAAATTTTTGATATTCATACATTTACTTAATTGTGAATAAATGAGAAACGCGTGCATCAATTTTCATGATCTATACCTTATTTTGCTCATACGTTATGTGACTTTACTTGAAAGTAATTAGATTTGACATTTTTTTCCATCTTGGATTTTTTATGAATTTTTAAAAAAAAAAATTTAATTTTTAGGCAAAAAAATTTTATCCCTTCATACACTCATTTTTAACTTCGAAAGTGTTGCACACATAGGAAAACCGTATAAGGAAATATTAGAGGAATTGTAATTCTTAATTTTGTTTCACCTAAATCGGACTAGTGGTTCTGGAGTTATGACAAACAAAAGAGCCTAAAACGTGACAAATTCCCCTATACGATACATACTAACTTCAAATTAATTTTTAAATTATTATTTGAGCTAACTTGACCAAACGAATGACGCAGAAGTTCTTCTTTTTGGGGCTACTTTCACAAACAATTATCAGAATTGAGTTCGGAAATCATGTGTTGTACTGTGTTTTACAAATACGAAAGCAAAAGACTATACAGCCCCATATTTGCTGACGAATACCGCAGACGATATAAGAGCCACGATTTACAAGTATAAAGAACCCTAGACATATTCGGTATCAACCTGGCTGATGTTGTACTCCTATTTAGGAAATTTTTTGTACTCCTATTTAGGAAATTCGATGGTGAATGTTAGAAAGGTTTTAAGTAATCTGTTAGTTCAGTACGGTGAGTTACCGAATAGTCAATCTAGGCATAATAGTCATGGCCATGACAATAAGATTGTTCTATTTAAGATGATTTGAATTTCAAAATAAGCAGAGAAAATTTCTTGAAATCAACGGTAGGTAAATTGAGTCTACATGCCAGCATTTCCGTCAACAGAATACAGACAGATTTCAACGAGATCAGAAATATGGTTTCAGTGGTACGAGATTCCAAAGTAAACAAAGAAAACAAAGTACCAGATTGATTACTTGGCAGCTGAAAGAATACACTCTTTGAGGGTAATGCTCGTACGTGTGATTCGGGGTACGAATATTGATTCGGAGCATAACCTGGCCGCACCAAAGATGCACAGAACAAAAAAGCATCAAAAGTTGTCTGAAAATAAACATAGAGAAGCTTAGCATTGGAAAACAAACAAAATCAATTACTAGCGCAGATCGCATCCGCTCCTGGTGATTCGGAAGCCCAGCGGAAACGCATTTTTGGCAATATAAAAAATTCAATAAAAGCTATGGTTATGGTTCGATGAAGAGTGTCATATGACAACTAATGAAAAGAACGCTGCACATATGGCAGTACTTCAGTCAGTCACAACGGCACCTACATCGGTGTGGTGTAAAGAGGAAATGTGGATACTAAACAACCTATTTAATCAAAGAAACGGCAGCGGAGAAATAGTTCAAAAATTTTAACTTTCAGAAGGAACAACGAAGACCAAAAATGCTATCGAAAACTGAAAAGCGGAACTAACGGACGTGACTCAGGATCTCCTCTATAAATATAAGAAAGGAAAAATACAGAGTATGTTGGGGTATGGAGAGATAATTTCTCTGCATTACTTATCCCTCTAGAATCCTATGCAGATAGATGATGGAACCGAGTAACAAGAAGACGATGGAGTTGATTGTCCGCCTAAACAGTAAACAATAACTTATAATAATGATGTTTTTCACTGTAACTTTATTGCTGTTGGACTTTTGTAATTTTTTTTTCTCTGGCAGTGTTCTCCAAACCACTGTTATATTGCTTCATCACAAAATCCACTCCACAACTGTGCCAAATTTGTTCTCCCATTCGCGTACCTCTTGTTTATTTGTAAATCATATCGAAACGAAACATGTTTATTTCATTAGTAACATTTTTCATTTTGCCACCTTTGGCCTTAGATGCCAACAAACTGGGCCACAAGTGAATTCCATAAGACTACCACCAACAACGGATGATTATATTTCACGAGTATTTGGCATCTGTTGTTTGCTGGGGACTGATGTAATTTAATTTACGTCAATGCGAGTTTTTGTTGACTCCATATTTTTCTCTTCATCCCTACCCACTTCTAGCTTGTGCTCTAAGCACTCCCCAGGTTTGTCATTGTAATGTCGTGAAATCTTTGTTGCTGATGCTGAAAGTTGATGACAGCGTATAAAATATTGAAGCCGTGGTGTTTGAGGTTTTATTGTAGCTGTCGGGATTACTAAGGATTTCTTGTTTCGCATAGTCATTTGGGAATTGGCAAATGGTCCGCAATCTGTGATATTATAAAAATATCAAATGGAGCTAAAGAGATTTAGGAAGATTAGGAATTAATAACTAAAAATCTGTTATAAAACGCAAACGATCTAACGATCGATGCAATTCTAGTCTTCTTCAATTCCCAATGTCCTTGGCTATATTACTATACTATAAAATTATAAAAGACACTTGTACTAATAATGGTCTCATAAATGAAACTGGTTACAACGCAATTATTTTCAAATCTAAATCAACTCCAATTTTTATGAAGTGAACCCTTTTATGGGCAGATATTGAATTCCGGCTCGGCAACCTTTACGAGACGGTGACGGGAGTATAATAAGGGCACACAGAGTACAATAAAATTACTCAAAAGTACAAAAAGTGCGTACAAAGGCACAGAAATACAAAATTGCACACAACAGTACGAACTGAGTACATGAAATGTACAAAAATTGTACACGAAAGTACAAAACGTGTACATTAGGGTATTAGAAGTTTAAACAAAAGTTCGAAGAGTGTACACAAAAGTTAAATAAAAAGTGTCAACAAAACAAAAAAAGTGTACAAAAAAGTATAAAAATTGTACAGAAAAGTACAATTGTACAGACAAGTACAAAGCCTATATATATAAAAGTACAAAAAGTATATTGACAAGTAACACAAACGAACAACCGAACAACAATATAGAACAAAATTAATAAGTCATTTATGTTTAAGTTCAGTTTTAAGTACATAAAACCAGTCATACGTACATTAGTAGACTTCAGCATATTAAGTGCATACACACATACGGAATCACTCACTGTACAAAGCGAATGGAAGCGATTTCATTGCGATATCGATGAAGTAAGTGATAGAAATATACAACCACAAACTATAATCATATACTAAGGCGTAAAAAGCAATACATTAGGTTAGGTTAAATAGACCTGGCTATGATTATTCACGCACATAGCCCCATAATGTCCATTGTGACACCAAGGGACGTCATTCTCAGGCACCATCGCTGAACCTGGAAAATGACATGGTATAAGGGTCGTTCAAGTAATAAGATACACAATAGGGATATGACTTAGATTTTTTGTAATTAATTAAAAGTACATGACCGAGTCTTGGAACCAACTGTCAGCGTTCTAGTTTTACACTGACTAATTGGAACCTTCAATTTTACACCGGTTCCGGGCGGTATTTTGAGACGCTTTTTCATGGCTAAGTACTTGATAGTGTCACCGCCACTAAGAGAGGTGATCCCGTCACTAAAAGAGGATCGAATCCACGTTCTCATGCCCTAGAGCAGCGCACACTACCATTGCACAACATTGAAAAAAAAGTGCAAAAAATCCAAAATTCGAAAAATTTCATCGACTTTACGGTTACGGTTTTGTCACCAAATTTAACCAAGAATATGATAACATACCGTTACGAATATCCTTAATCGTCCTTTTTAGTGCTGCTTTATTACCCGTTAATAAATCAAGGTTCGTTTTAAATTTATTATTTACACCAATTAATATTCACAATTTTCTATACTCACCCGTTCAATATTGTGTGTCCCCAAATTGTCAATCCCCAATGCCAAAGAACTTAGCTATTTATACAAGTTCCACTTCTTGCCGCTATGATCTTTAGAATGTTCTTCCCGATGCCAACACCTGTTTACTGATCTTTTCGCAATATTTTGGTGTTATTTTTCGAACTTATAGAAAGTCGCAGACGGTACTTCACGAATAGTGGAGAGGTATGAATTCTTAATACTGGTGAATTCATAATACTGGTTTAGCGTAGTGGTATGTTGCTGCAAGGCATACTTTCAGGCATAACATTAACCACACTGTTATTAACAATCACCCAAATAGGAAAGTATGCATATTATATTCTTCTAATTTAGTCATTAAGAACAATTAAAGCATTAACTTAATAGTAACAATACTGTAAATGTAGTGTTTCAATACTGTAAATATAGTGTTTCAAAAGTCATATCCCTAATAAAGAATGCCGCTACTCGTGGTTGTGGCTAAAGAAGAGACTTATCTTAGTACCAGGTGAAGAAAAATGTGCTCTAAGATCTATCAGCTTTATCCCCTGAATTCTTACATGTAATAAGATCCAAGATATTGTTTTCACCGTACACGAATTGCTACTAGCCCTAGAGATATTCTGTATAGAACTGGAAAAGTTTTCATTACAGTTCACAAATAGCCCATACCTGTCCGGTGATTACATATTATTATCTATCCTTCGCATGTCTATTTTTAAAATTTATGAATTTTTTTCGATTTTAATTATTCAATTGGCGGTTCTTAGTTAGGTTTGGTACGCTGATCACGAATCTGTTGTTCGCTCAATAAATGGCCATTTAGTTTTCCGGATATAGCGATTTTAATGTAGAGTCTGAGCAAATCTGTTCATTAGGCAAATTTCATGCCATATGTCGGAAATTGAATGACCATTTACACAGGTCTGCAACCAAATTTTTTTCTTTAAAATAATGGGTGATTCTTAGGTATTCTTCGTTTAAGCATTTGTTACTGAGATCATTTCTATACGCAAATTTGTTATTGTAGACCAATGAATTCTAACGGCATACATTGGCACGCAAAAATTTCGAGTGGTAAAACATTTTGCTTTTATGTGTTTAAAAAGAGTAGAGAAAGTGAAATCAAAGAACAAAGACGTTGTAGAATTTAAATCTTTAGAATTCCTTTCTTTTTATTTGGAATTTATGTTCATACAATTGTAAAACCTTAAAGTGTCTTTCAAAATGTCTTGAAGAACTTGTGTTAATAATCTTGATAGTTTCTGTTAAATTTATGGCTAACTAGTATTAAAAAAACAAACTCGACGTATTACGGAGTTTATTACAAAAGTGTACTTTTGCCTATTTTGGTGTGAAGATCGGAGATCAAGAAATATCTTGGGCCCCTCATGGAGTGTGTTCAGGCTGTGTTGCAGGACTTCGCATGTGGTCTAAAGGAAAGGTGAAATCTTTTCGTTGATTTGGAGACAGCCGAGAAACCACGGCGATGACTGCTACTTTTGTGCTTGCAACACACAAGGGTACAATGCTAAAAATAAAAAAAAATATATGTTACCCAAACATGCAATCTGCACTTCGACCTGTGCCTCATGGACCCGATATTCCAGTACCAGTGCCCCCACACAATTTTAAAGATTTGCCAGAGTCATCAGAGACCGAGTCATAGCAGTTGGATGATGAGTTACAAGTCGAAGACTGTGGACCCCAACTGTTTTCACAAGAAGAATTAAACCACCTCGTTCGTGTTTTAGGGCTTTCTAAAGAGTATGCTGAATTACTGGGCTGTAGACTTCAAGAAAAGAAGATTTTGAGATCTGGAACCTCATTCTCTTGGTACAGAAGCAGAGAAAAACAATTTAAACAAAATTTTTCTCAAGATGGCGACCTTGTATATTGTTCTGATGTTCCCAAGTTAGTGTCAATGTTTAACATTCAACATGTGCCAGATGAATGGAGGCTTTTTATTGACTCGTTAAAAAGAAGTTTAAAATCTGTTTTGCTACACAACGCCAATAAATACGCTTCTGTACCCGTGGGGCACTCTGTGAATCTAAGAGAAAAGTATGACAACATGGCTTTTATCCTTAATAAATTGAAATATAAGGAGTTTGTATGGCCTATCTGTGGTGATCACAAAGTCATCTCTATGGTGCTTGGACAACAAGGTGACTATACGAAATTCCCCTGTTTCCTATGTGAGTGGGATAGCCGGGCAAAAGCACAGCACTGGAGCCAAAAAGTGTGGCCAACGAGAACTTGGAAGGTTGAAGAAAAAACTTTTCACTTTGAGTCTTTGGTTGATCCCAAAAACGTGCTTTTACCCCCACTTCACATCAAGCTTGGACTGATGAAGCAGTTTGTCAAGGCACTGCCAAAAGATGGCGAAACGTTCATGAAAAGACATTTAAAGAAGTTGTGACTAAGTTTTTGGGGAACAATAAGGACCCGGATTATGAAGAAATTGTAAATAAAATTTTGAAATGTTTTAAAACCTTGGGGTGCTCCATGAGCTTGAAACTTCACTTTATGAACTCCCATTTGAGTTATTTCCCAGAAATCCTTGGTGCCGTAACTGAAGAGCAGGGCGAGAGGTTCCACCAAGACATCAAAGAAATGAAACGGAGGTACCAAGGACGAAGGGATGTGAATATGATGGGAGACTACTATTGGATGCTTCATAGAGAACTTCCAGACATCCCACACAAACGAAAAAGCTCACAACGGAGTTTTGAGGGAAAAAATTTAGATTTTATAAAGAATTATAAATTCTTATTGTATATACAGATTATTTTTGTCAAATTGAATTTAAAACTGTAAATAACCCACTAGTAATATATATTTTTTTTCATTTCAAAATGCATTTTTACCTATATGTATGTACTGCGGGTTTTGCATAACTTTCATTTTCATTTTTCGGAAAATCCCTACGTGCTGGAGAAAATCTGAGGGTATATTTGGACTCAGCGCACCAAAATACATACGGTGAAAAAAAATCAAAAAGTGTCAATTTGCAGGCCTGTGTTATTTATCGACACGCAGATTCATAATGAGCATACCAACGTCACCTAGAACAGCCACATGAATAGTTTAAAACGAAAAAAAAATTATAAATTTTAAAAATCACAAAAAAAGAATTAAACTTTTACTCAGACCAATTTTAAAATCGCCATATCCCGAAAACTAACTGACAAATTAGTGATCAAACAACGGATTCGTAATCAGTGTAACAAATAACAGCCACAAAAAAGATTTAAAACGAGAAAAAAAATTCAAATGTTATAAATCACAAAAAACATAAAACTGGAAAAATCTGGTTTGAGTAAAAGTAATTGCACTTGGTGCGGAAGGTTTTTTTGCAATATCAAAAAAGTAAAGACGCAGGTCTTCATATTTTTGTATGCCTTATATCATACAAAGGGTTTTCGAAACCGAACTCGAAGGAAGATGAAAAATAAGCAAACCAAGACTCCGCTGGAGGGACCAGGTTGACGAATCCCTGCGTACACTTGGTATTGCCAATTGGAGGAATAAAGCTAAAGATCGAACTGGTTAGCGAAATATGTTATCTTATCCGAGACCGGATAAATAAGTAAGTACTATATATCATCGATATCAAACTACTTGGCGATTTTATTTAGAGATTCGCGGCAGTTGTTGGCAGGCCTTGAAGACAAGATTACAGATTGCAAAGATTTCATAGCAGCTTGATTGTCAGAATAGATGCTTCTCCGATTGCTATGACTAATGCTTTAAAGACACTACAATGGTCTGGTAGCCTTAGTGCAAGGTCTAGATCCACGTCTTTAGAATAAACGTCAGAACCTACATATACTTTGCCATGTGGTTTGGCGCCATCCGTACATAAGCCAAAATCAGTGTCGGAATTTGTTAATTAGAATTGGAATTACCGTTCTTCGCAATGCCTATTAAAAAATGTTGAATTTGCTATTGTTCAGGCAATGAAAATGCAGACCTTGTCAATGTGCGTTTAGTCCAAGAAAGTTAACAATCGACCAAAATGTACTTTTAATTATTTTAAATTTGTTTAACTGCTTTGTTAGATTTCTGTAGCCTCGTAGCACTTTCAAATTCATAAACATGTACATTCAAGGTATTTGATAACCAAAACTGCCCGATATGAAGGGAATGCTTTGAAAGTAGGTTCAATTGCCAATGGCCTTAACATTTGGAGAGGTAATTCAAATTAAATGTACCTACTTACTTAGGTGGCCTCAAACAACCCAGATAGGTCAAGCGCGCTACAAAATTGGGATAACACGTTTCTCCAACCGGTTTGATCTTCAACTTCTATTGTCCAGTTGGTAACACCAAGCTCTCGCAGGCACTATTTGGTCTTTCCAGTGAAGTCTTGGTTGTCCTATTTTCCGATCACCTTCGTGTACGTCTTTGAATACCTTTTTCTGCAATGGTTCATTCTGATCCATTCCTGATATACCACAAGCACGTCGATGGCGGGATAAAAGATTATATTTATACAGCCCGACAGGTTGTATGAGAGTCTGATATAGTTGGATCTTCCTTTCCATATCTGTGATTGCTACGCCCGAAATAACACCTGGTTGCAAGCACAATTCTCGGTTTTGTTTCCAGGCTGACGTTATTGCTTCTATACATTTTGGTCGATTGTTAACTTTCTTGGACTAAACGCACATTGACAAGGTCTGATCAGGTCTGCAACAAACGTCTTTAGTCTTTCACATATTACGCTCTAGAGGATAGAAGGCTTATTCCACGATAGTTTATACATATACTTGGGTCGCCTTTTTTGAAAACAGGCAACAGTATGCTAAGACTCCAATATTCGGGCATGCAATCGTCTAGTCAGATTTTGCATATGAGCTGATGCATGCAACTTTTTAACTAATAGCCTCCAGCATCAAAGAGCTAAGCCAGTAGTCCATCAGCCCCAGCTGCTTTGTTGTTCTTATGCCGGGAAATAGCAGTTCTAACTTCGCTTTGGCTAGGAGGGTATAGGCGACACGGTGGTACTGTATGTGATCCATATATTGAGGTATCCTGTTACAAGTAAAGCAGAGACGAGATTTCTCCATATTCCCAAAACACTGTGATACGGACCTCATTCTTCCCATTCTAAGATTCAATTTTCTTACTATCGCGCTTTACCCACAACCGTTTGTTCTTTCTAGACAAATGGAATTCCTCTCCACTTGTCTCATTACACCGCTCTGTCGCAGATCACTTTGTAACTGACTGAAGCATTACCAGTCGTGTAGAGCTATTTTAATCTCTTGCTATGCGACATTCGTCATCCTACATGGTTTCATGGATTTCTAATAGTCCAAGTTCATATCCGTCAATCGTTTGCCTTATAGCGTTTGCGGGGGTCGTCAACAAATACGGGGTTTATATCTCTTATTCTCGATTTGTATTATCATCGCCAATATAACGGTGGTGGTTTTGTGTTTTTGCATTTTACCTACTGCATGGACGATAATGTTTCAACCACCCATTGCGGATCAGACGCTGACTAGAATGCAGTGTGCCGAAACTGAAATTGTGTTTATTTACTTTTGATCCGCCGTTGGCCAGTAATCTTGGCTCATCCAACTTCAAAAGACCAACGAATATGTCTGCTAGTTTAATTGAAATTGTCCCGCATTCAAATTAAACTACAAATTATAATTGTTATATAACTAAATTTTCACATATATGCCCGGTATGTACCCCTTCTAATCGTTTCATATCAGTAGGCGGTGACATGTAATATACTTCTAATGTGATTGATCCATATCCCTTAAAAGCGTTTCATGACCAGATGGGCTGTTAATCAATCGCTAAGAATGCGCACTGCCGATCTTGTAAATATTTGCTTGAGCGGGTTGTTTCCAAGACACCCGTGCTACACACCATTGTCATTCTGCGGACTATCGTTAACAGAATTAAGTAAATGGTTTTTTACAGTACCGGCCTCCAAACGTATACATTCAGTAACCTATTTTCGGGGATAGGCTCCATCATCCAGTGATGGTCTCTTTACATGAATGTAGGCAACTTTGGCACCTATGATCTTCTTCTGATGTTTGGGTTGAAACTAAGCATCCAGTTGACACTCACAGCTAGATATCATTAATCTGTAGTCAAATTTCTGTATCACCTGGAGACAATAGGTAAACATACGTCACCTTCTACTTCTAGGTAGGGACGAGTTTATGCGCCTTCGAGTAAGTAGTCCGTAGATAATATTAGTGATACCTTGATCAACAGAGAGTGATGATAGTGACTACTTTGTTGATTTCGGTAAATCATTACTACAGATACCCTCAATATCGAATAATGCGACAAGAGTATATTTCTTTGGATAAATAGGTTCCCCACTACAGAGCCCGCCAGAACTTGCAAAGTGGTCTGTGTATTCGTGCTGGCATTTGGTTAGTAGGTTGATGTGAGTCATCAGCCTGTCAAATGCATTCACATAGGAAGATGAAAGACTAATTGATCTAAAGTGCTGTGTTTCAATTGTCACGATATTTCCTGCAACGTGCGCGATGCAGTGAATGGTCAATAAGTTCGGCCATAAATTTTCGGGTCCTTTCTCGGGAAGTCTGTGTTAAAGAATCAACACCATCCTCTTTCACATACCCCAGAGAGGTTGGAGTCCATCGAAAAACGTTTAATAACGATTAATCCTTTCTCATATGTTATGGATATGACCATTTAAATTTTAATCTGTACACAATCAAGCCCCGTTTCATCCTTGAGAAGCTAACCTTATTACAATCTTTCTGCAAGACTTTCTAAGGATTTTCAGATCCTTGTGACACCACGGTGATTCACGCGGAATTAAGTGATCTGTTAACATATAATGAACGACCTCAGCGGTATTTACTGGTTCAAAGACATAAATGGTTTTCATAATTTGTGGTTTGTGGTTGGTTCACTTTAGTATATGACCGATTTTTCGCAACGATTAATTGGCGACGTTCTGTGAGGGTGAATACTCAATATAATGATAGGCGGAACACGAATGTTCACGTTCTTTCTTAGTTGTGGCCGTTTGTAAAATTATCAGTTGATCACATACTTATAAACGAATATTCACAGTCATCGGACAAAAAGTGCAGTGCAAACATAATTTGAACTACCTACGTGTAGTTTCCCTTCTGTCTTTCAATTTCTCCCACATTCCATTTCAATTATTTGGCATTAGCAACATCATTATTTTCAACATAATGGCCGCTAATAAAATTACATTAAAAATATGACAAATAAAATCCCCGAAAGCATTATTTAACTACTTTCTCGAAAATATTTGAATTCGTGCCTACTTTGTATAGAACCAAAAGATTCTAACAATATCAAAGGAAACCATTTGGAAACAAATAGTTAGACCTAAAGCCTGTAAGCCTAAAAGTACGCCACTAAGAAAAACCGTTAACAATTGAATATCAACTGTTACTGGTGTAACATGTATTCCGGAAAAAAGAGAATGTTAGTGGTTCTCTTTCCTTGCGAAAGTGCAGCGGAGTGTAAGGACTTAAGAGGAAAACAACAAGTGTATGTGTTGGTAAAAATACGTGTTGTCTTTCCTTTTTTTGTTTTGCTCCCCCGGGTACGGTGTTTATAACTTCCGCTTCTGGTTTGTTTTGTTTTGGCCTCATCGTATGACAATACTTCTGTGTGTGAATGAAATTGGAAAACAAATGTTCTCTTATAACAATAGAACCAGAACTCAGAGTCAAATTTTGAAATGTAAGACATTAGGCCAGTCACCTGGAACATGTGGTATATTCTAAGTCATGCACTTGTGGGTATTTTTGTGCACGTGTGTATTTTATAAGTCCTTAGAGACTGAAAAAATATTAGACTTTAGAGGATAAAAAAGTGGAGTGAATAATATGTGTATTATTTTCAATTTTATTTTCCGGCTCACACCATCTTCCTCTGTACTTTGCCTAAAAATACAATTCACAAAGGAAAAATTTATCCTAAATCAGTCGAGTATTCTAACAAATTTATATGCCAAATTTTGTTTAGACTTTTTATTTCAATTCGCGAAAAAATAAATGTTTACACGACAAGGAACGCCACTAAACTCCTTTGCTATGTCACTTGTCAATGCTTACGCACAACTAAAATTACAAGTTTAAAAGGAGATGAAATGGAGGAGTTTCTCAAAAGCTGAAAAAGGTTGGTATCATGTAATCCACTTTTTAAGTGGATTACTGCATATCTCTTAAATCGTCCATGGCAAGATTGGCCATGACATAGGTAGATTTCTGACGTTGCCTCCATTTGCATGCAAGGCAAATCTAATGGCAACAGGTCACGGATACAACCCAACCCTAAAAAGGATTGCACACAGCATTGCCAATCTTGCGACCTTTGTTAAGCGGATTTCTTCAGCACCGGCCACCAAACGCCAATGCCGTATAAATATATTCGCGGACAACAGCTGTATATCGTCGGTATCCTGCAAAAAGACCTCAAGTCACATAATTGTGTTATTGAAGATTTAAAGTTTATGTCATTAAGTAGTTTTAATTTGCAAATCGAAATTAAAATCTGATAGTTAAAGCATTTATAAATAAGATGAAGTCAAAAAAATTTAACTCAATTTTATTTATTTAATTTTTTTATACAAAAATAAAATTTAACATTGTAAAAAATATATTTTTATGGACATGGTGTTTTTATGAAAATGTGTTGTTTTTATTTTAAATTTGCTACTCTTGATCTGATTGCGAATCATCATTTATATCGGGTTCTGGGGGCTTATTTCTGGTGGTTTTGCTTGTTATTAAGCTCTTGTACCAGTGGTGAAACTCGTCCGGGATGGCTCCTGACTTGCAAAGATTAAGTAAATCTTTTTTCTTTTCATTACATACTATAGAAAGGTTGCTTTTATAGATCTTTTTGATGTTAACTTCTTGTAACGGGTTTTTCAATAAGAGTGCTACAATAGTTTTTTTATTTCTGTGAAAGTACGTTCGAAGCCATTATGTATGGAACTCGATTTCTTTTGCATGACCACCACGGGCACGCTTGCAGAAGTCCAGACGCTGAACCCAATTTTCGACGGTTTTCAGGCATAAATCGGCCGATACTGTTGCAATTTCACGTTAGATATTCGTACGAAGATCATCAATCGTCGCTGGCTTGTTGGCATAGACCATAGATTTGACATAGCCCCACAGGAAATAATCTAACGGCGTCAAATCGCACGACCGAGGCGGCCAATCGATTGGGCCATTTCGTGAGATAACATGTTCACCAAACTTGGTTTCCAATAAATTGATTGTGGCATTCACTGTGTGGCTTGTGGCGCCGTCCTGTTGGAACCACATGTGCTCCGAGTCCATATTATCCAATTGGGGCCAAAAATATTCGGTTATCATTGAACGGTAGCGATTCGCATTCACAGTAATGTGCCGGTCTTGATCATCACGAAAGAAGTACGGCCCAATGACGCCGCCGGCCCATAAAACGCACCAAACCGTAATTTTTTCGGGATGCAATGATGACTCATGGATTACATGTGGATTGCTGTCGGACCAATAACGCATATTTTACTTATTGACGAAGCCATTCAGCCGGAAATGAGCCTCATTGCTGAAGACGATTTTCCGCTCTTAAAGTTGAGGCCAGTGACCCCAAATTTCGGTAGTAAATTTTAATAATTTCGACTCGTTGTTGGCTCGCATATCTTTCCATAATGAAATGGCAAACCTTACTGAAGAGAAATGTCAAAAGGGCGGGAAAAAATATGGCGTCGTTTGCTGTCCCTATCGATTTACTTTTGTAGCGTCTCTGTTGAAAAACCCTTTACATCCTCTTTGAAGTTTTGCGGAAGTAGTGGGACTCTACAGTTGGGAAGCTTTCGATGTGGTCCTTAATGCGTGATATATTTTTTTCTTCCGATGTTTTGTTTGCAGCTTTTGATCTGCCCCTTTCGTCTTCTTTAGGAAAAAACTCCAGTTGGTCCTTTACGTTTAAATGCCGTTTTAACTGTACTAAATGAAATACGTAGCGTTTCACAAAAAAGTCGCGACAGACCTGTACATTTGAGTTTTCCTTTTCAAAAAAGTAAGACCTCGCTACGTTACGTTATGATTGAAGACCTTACTCGGGACCTTTTTATTTTTGCATCGATGACCGCCTTTAAAATAAAATCATTTTGGCGGCGATATAAAAGTCCTTGCACGTTTTAATCGCTGTTCTTCAGTAAATTTGTCGACATTTTTCATTTGCATTTGAAACGACATTTTTCACAATTTGAATGCTTGTGATTCTTATCTCGTATAATATCGGCATGCTTTATATTTCTCTTCGATAGTTCTGGAAACGCTTTTCTCATTTTTCTATTTTTCTTTTCAGTGAGTGGTTCGATTGTTTGTGGTGTAGATTCTTGTGGTACTTCCAAAGCCATGGCCTCTTCTTCATCATCATTATCGCTTGATTCTTTGTTGTTTTCAGGTATATAATCCAGGTCATCGTCGTCGCCTGAAAAATCTTGGTCAAGGCTTGATTCATCCCATTCTTTTTGAATGTTTTGTTTACTGCATCTAGGAATTGATTCTTGAACATCTAAACATAAAATACAAACTAAACTTTAAGATCTACATCATCATTTGTAAAAGCCAGGAAATACCATTTGATTCCGTGGAGTTTTCTGTTGAAGTACTGGGATTGCACAAATTTATTTCACAATTTTAATTGGAATTAATTTTTTTTAAAGCAAAGGTAAAAGTGCAACCTTTTCACATTAACAACTTTCAATAATGATACCAAATGTATTGGAAAGTCCCTCATAACATATTTTTAAGTAGGTTATGAAATACTTGTTTTTTCTGCTGAGTGTACGAGTATTATCTTTGAATTGGAGGACATGACGAGTATTATCTTTGAATTGGAGGACAAGATTTGTGGACTTGGGTCTTTTTTGCTCCACATATTTGGGCGTTATGGACATAAAACGATTTGTTTTGATACAATAACTACAAAACTACTTTAAATAGAAATGGGATTTTTTTACAGGGCATACTCTATGACTTTTGGGACACTTTTGCATCATTAACTCCGTTTCACAAAATAGTGGACTTGAGATCTTTTTGCAGGATACCGACGACATATGCAATAAACTATTTTCGGGGACAAGAGCCATCATCCTCCCATAGCTTGTTTGCACGTCACTATGGCCACTGGGGCTTTACTGATCTTATCCATATTGTTAGCCATGGATCTGAGTTTTCTGTCAAGAATCATTTAAATATATATATAGCAGGGAAATTTCCAAACTTCCATAAAGGTTTCTTTCATTTGAGATATCTGCTGTGAGCAAATTCAAACACTGGTTTTAAATTCTAGATTTGTATTCGGGGTTTGATCGGGTTCTTTTTGGGAACCGGCTCTTGTTACGGGATAAAGATTTAAAATAGCCACAAACCATTAACGGTGAGGAATTTTGACCTGAAGCGAACGGCAATATAACGCAATTAGTAGAATGCAGGTGACAAATTTCATCAAAATCGAAGGGGATCAAGTTTCAAAATTATGGTTTTTGTGTCGATTTTGTTTGGAATTTCCCTTTGAGTAGTAGAAATACTCAACAGTCAATCAATTTTCGGAAAATATAATTAAAGTAGTTCATGTAGTCTACTGTAATGAAGTCTATTTTATACTACAATCTTACAAGGCCAGGAAAATTTTTCTAATGTGAATGATGGTTAGATTTTGTTGGAATAATAGAAAATTTAGAAAATACCTCCTGATCAGCGGATGAAGAACCAGATTCATCACTTGGTAATAGATGGCAGGCACTCTTCTAGTGTAATGGATGTACGTGTGACTCGAGGTGTCAATATCGACTCGGATCATTACCTGGTGGCTGCGAAAATTCGCACAAAACTGAGCAGGGCAAAAAACGTACGAAGTGGGTCACAGGAAAAGCTGGATATAGACAAGCTACGAATACCGGAGATATCAATGTCCTATCGACAGAAAGTATCTCTCCTGCTAGAGCAGAATACCCCCCTAACGAAGACCCAGAGGCGCAGTGGAAGCACATCTCCCATTCTTTGGAAACCGCTGCAGGGACTGAACTTGGCTATCGAAAACCGCGAAAGGATAAGCCATGAGACGACGAAGAATGCCGCATTGCAACTAATGGAACAGGCGCTGCACGTATGTCAACGGAACAGTCAGTTACAACGCGAGCTGCGAGAGAGCGGTACAAGAAGCTGAGAAGGGAGGAAACCCAACAATGGGAGCAGCGAGAGAGTGAGATAACCGAAATGTGCAGGATGAATGGTGAATCCCGAAAGTTTTTCCAGAGGGTAAGAAGATTGGATAACGGGCCTAATAATGGGCTGCCCTCCTGCAAGGACTAGAATGGGAATCTGGTGACTGATAAGCAGTGTGTGCTCGAAATGTGGAGAGACCACTTTTCAGCACTACTCCCCTCACATCCTTCCACTGCAGATCAGGAGGTAATTATAGTGGAAGATAGTGTAGATTGTACCAGAGAGATTAGAACGGCGATCTCCCGCCTTGAGGATGATAAAGCCGCTCCCGCCTTGAGGATGATAAAGCCGATAGCCCACATGCATCAACTGATATGCGGTATATGGCTGGGGAAGTCTATGCCCGACGATTGGAGTCTCAGTGTATTATGTCCTGTATTCAAAAAGGGTGATACGTGTATCTGTCCCGACAATCGCGGTATCAGTCTTTTATCCATCGCATATAAGGTCTTGTCGAGCGTATTATGTGAAAGACTAATGCCAATTTTTGAAAACCTGGATTGGTCGTTATCAGTGTGGTTTCAGAAAAGGCAATCCACGACTGACCAAATATTCACGCTACGCCAAACCCTGGAAAAGACCTACGAAAAGCAAATCGATACATAACACCTTTTTGTCGATTACAAAGCTGCTTTCGATAGCCCCATACGAGGAAAACTGTACGCAGCTATGTCTGAACTTGGTATTCCGGCAAAACTGATCCGCCTTTGTAGAATGACGCTGACAACCATCAAATCAGCAGTGACAGTGGGGAAAGACCTCACTGAACCATTCTGTACCAAGCGAGGACTTAGACAATGCGACACGTTTTCGTGCAATCTCTTCAGCATCTTAATGGAGATAATAATGAGACAGGCTGCAATAAATACGAGCAAGCCCATTAACACGAAAAGCCATATGTTGCTGGCGTATGCTGAAGACATAGACATTATTGGGCGAAATTTGCGTGAGGTTACTTCAGTATTTTCAAGAATCGAAAAGGAATCAGCGAAGGTGGGTCTTGCTGTTAATGAGGGCAAGACAAAATTGATGGTGTCAACGACTAGAGAAACCTCTCGACTTGGTCCGCACTTGAAGTGGTAGATGAATTTGTCTACCTTGGATCCGCCGTGACCAAGCAAAACAACGTCAGCCTGGGGATAGATAGGGGAATTGTTTTTGCAAATGGATGCTATTTTGGGCTCAGCAAGCAGTTTAGGAACAAGGACCTCTCTCGACGGACAAAAGTCCAGCTATATCAGACTCTCATATTATCCGTCTTGTCATATGGCTCCGAAACTTGGGTCATATCGCAAGTGGATGGAAAAATCCTAGGGTTTTTCGAGAGAAAAATTCTCCGTAAAATATATGGGCCTGTTAGGAAAAACGGCGAGTACCGACGTCGCTGGAACGCATAGCTAGACGAATCAAATTAGGCCAATTGAGTTGGCTACACCCACAGAAAAATTCGGTTGAGACAGCCCACTTAGCCGTGACCGAATTTAGAGGTTGTCTCAACCGAATTAGAGGTTGACACAACCTCATCAGAGGTTGACGCAACCTAATTAGAAGTTGACCCAACTTCATTAGAGGTTGGCGCAACCTCATTAGAAGTTAACCCAACCTCATTAGAGGTTGACGCAACCTCATTAGAAGTTGACCCAACCTCATTAGGGGTTGACGCAACCTCATTAGAGGTTGACACAACCTCATTAGAGGTTGACCCAACCTCATTAGAGGTTGACCCAACCTCATTAGAGTTTGACGTAACCTCATTAGAGGTTGGCCCAACCTCATTAGAGGTTGACCCAACCTCATTAGAGGTTGACCCAACCTCATTAGCGGTTGACGCAACCTCATTAGATGTTGACACAACCTCATTAGAGGTTGTTACAACCGAATTTACATAGTGTCACAAATTAATTTTGAATGATTTTTTATTATTAAGTTATGATTTATTTTCCGGTACTCATATATTACAAAGCGAGGAAATAAAGTAATTTCAATCATTCTGACCTTGAAGTCCCGGCCATCATTTTGATGTAGGTCCTAAACCGTTGTACATATGTACAGACGATTACAGCATATCTCAACCGACCGACCTTGAAAAACTTGAAAACTCTTCATATCCGCTTGGATATTTTCCGCAAAATAAGAAAGGCATTTTAATACAAATCCCGTAATTACAATATTTTTACTTACCTTTCTTAATAACCACAAAAAAACCTTGATATCGCCGGGACAACAATATTTATACATTCTTGATCTTTCCTAACATAATGTTTGTTTTTAGAATTTTAAACGTCATGTTTGAAATATATAGAATTCGGTTGTACCTACAGAATTAATGAGAAATTCGGTTACAGCAACCGAATTGACGCCAAATCCGGTCATTGCAACCGACATGAGTCTTAATTCGGTCATTCCAACCGAATTTTTACCAAATTCGATAGCTACAACCGAATTGATGCCAACTTCTATTACTCCAATCGAATTGATGCCACAGTCAGTCACTCCAACCGAATTTGGTGCCAATTTCGGTTGTGGTGTCCGAATTGATGCCAAATTCGGTTGTTCCAACCGAAATTATAGAAAATTTAGGTGACAGAACGAATTTAACTGAAGATTCGGTTGTCACAACTGAATCAATTTTGCAACGAGGTTGCTTCAACAGAATTTCAATTGTGGGAACTAAATTCGGTCGTAACAACTTCAATTCCGTTGTAGCAACATCAATTCGGTGGTAACAGCCGAATTTACGGTTGCTACAGCCTCTTCTCAAGCAATTAGTTCTCTGAGTGTAAACCATGTTATCAGAATGGATGAAGATGAGCCAGCGCTAAAGGTTTTCGATAACGTAAACCGGGCAGGAGAATCCCTCCGAATCCATGGTGTTGCCAACTGGCGAAAAAAGACGAAAGATAGAGCCAGTTGGAAGAATATGTTGAAATTTGTTTAATTTGTTTGTTTAGTTTATACGTGTAAGACGTCTAACCTCATGAGGTTGTAAAATAGTCAATAAAAGGAAAGTATTAGAATATTTAGTTAATCCCACTCAGATGCCTAACTACTGTACCTGAATTGATTCCATTGATACCAAACGCAAAATAATATAATTTTTCGCAAACAAAGATTGTTTGTAAGATTTAGCATGTATAAACAAATTTTCACAAGCATGCTTAGATCATTGGTGAAATTGAAGGACTTTCAATTACTTACAGTTGTTAGATCTTAACTTCCCTGGTATCTGTAAATAATTCGTTGCCAAAGTAAATGCTTGTTGAAGTAGACACCTGAAATGTTGACGACAAACAAACCATTAACAAATTAAAAAGCATTTCATAAATAATCTAAAAACAAAAATATAATAACAATATTTGCAATATCCTCTAACTAAAAATCCAAATGTTCTTACGTAACCAACCAAATAGAATGGACAAGCAGATAAAGGAACTACTAAATATGAAACGTAAATAACAACAAAGCAAAAATCAAGATAAATAAATGAAATTCGCTAAAAAAAAAAAAACTGGTGAACACAACTCAACTTAGTTCTAAAGTAGCAAGGACTATTTTGAGTTTACCTTCCTGTATGAACTAGTTTGTATATCTAATTTGATTTTATTATCTACTATTTTTTGCTGTAATTTCCATACATTCTGTTATAGTTTCGTAGCCAGTTTATTGTCTATTTAATATAATGATGAAACTCAAACTTAGGTGTACCGGAAATGAGGGGAAATGCTGCGAAAGGGGACGTAGTACTGGAGCCAAACGGAAACGGAAGCAAAATTATCATAATCAAGTGGATGTACTTGAGATTATTAAACGCAAAAGTACTTTTGGAAAAGTAAATACACTTAAGCTGATGAGTGGAAGAAGAACAAGAAGAGGTTGGGTGATGAAGTTAGAAAATATGTATAAGACAAAAATAGTTGGGTGATTGTAGAATTCGGAAGTGACCCATGTCCCTCCATTGAAATTCCACTGACTGTCAGTTTATATATTTGTTTATCCTGGTGTCGTAATGTTTACGGTCCCCATAATTTTAAGATAATATCTGTGGTCACAAACAGTAACAGCCTAACTCGAGTTAGGACAAAATTGAAAAAAAATGTTTGAGAAGTTACCGTGCTCAAATAAGCAACTCTTTTTTGTTAAGAAATAAGTAAAAGAATTCGTTTCCTTGTTATGTGTAACAAAGTTATCCCAAAAACTCCGACTCCTGATTTTCAGTAAAGATATTAAATTTTAAACTGCTCTCCCCGAAAAATTTTAGAATCGACTTAAGCTGTTATTGTTTGTGAACACAGATATATTTTCATATATATTATCATTAAAATTGATTACTTTATAATCGATGGGTTCAACCAAAGAAAAGGGTTGAAACTCCCAAACTTCTAATTGAAGTAAAATGTTAAACTGTGTATTCTCGTAGCTTTGAAATTTGTCTTACGTGCAATCGCAGTGTAAGGGTCAGATATTTCATTGGTTTTTTAAACAGCAGAGCAACCTTAAGAATGCACAATATAACATTTTAGTGAATAGATTACCAACTGTTTATATTTCACTTAATTTTTATGATTTTATTTATATTTTTTTACATTCGTTTTTTACAACATTTTCTTTTAAAAACAATTTTTTCATTTTATTTATTTTATTCATTTAATTTATGCACCTTCACTATTTAGTTCTTCATCACCCCCACTTGTATCTTATGCTCTATGAACTTAATCATATTTTGTTCTGCTCTCCATTCGAATTCGATATACGTTTCACAATCGTTTTGTTCATGTTCACGTAATTCAAAAGATTCCTTATGTCTCTCTCTTTCTCTGCCCGCACAATGAGCAGTGCTTTCTGTTTCCGGTTTCCTTAAATTCTATAACAAATGACCCATGTGCAACTTTGAAATTATGTCTGCATAATAGGAACAACGCAAAACTGAGGGTAATTAAGAAAGAATATTTAATAGAACGAAATACGAAAAAATTATATAAAAATTGTGTATAAATAGACTTCAAGAGTCCTTGGAATTCATTTGAGTGGAAGGTCAAACTTGTAAATAGTAATTAATTTTTAGCAGCAGCTAGATTACATAGTACCTTTGCAATATGCTCTTGTCAACGTAAGGGGTAATTTCATTAGTCATCATTTAGTCTTAAGGTCAAGTCCAGTCTTTGTTTTGTAATTGTATCGACATTGTATATTTGACATAATGATGCTGCCCGCAGCATTTCTACTGAGCTCATTATGCGATAAACAACATTGCTTAAAGGGGCCCTTAAACCTGTGGATAAGTTGCTCGACTTCAAGTTGACATCAACTTCGATAACTAGACATCAATTTCGATTTTGCCCCTACACTCTCAAACTATTTGAGGCAACTTCATTTTCTTGCCAGATGTCGAAATGAAAGGTGGTGAACGCACTGCGAAAATATCACAAATTTTGCGAAAAAATTCAATTTTTAGTTTCTTTAAATATTTGTAAATAACACTACAAATCATATTTATTTAGTTTATATTTTTCCGATAATGTTTAATTTACTTATTTATATTTTGCCGATAATGTTGCCTCATGGACGTTTCTCATCGAAATGCGTATTAAAGTTGATGCAACTTCCACTTACACTGACGGATAAGTTGATATCAACTTCAAAAATTAAAATCGCCTTGATTTTACTTCAACTGGTTTGTACAAACCACCAACTTCACCTTACACCATGGATAAGTTGATGTCAACTTGAAGTCGCTACAACTTATCCACAGGTCTAAGGGCCCCTTAAGACGTAGCTAGCTTTTGTAAACATTTGCAACGTAATTTAAATGCAACCTCTTGGTTGTGTGATATATCTTTGAACTAATTAATTGTCCTGAGGATACATAGGATAATGCCGGATATATCGACGCAGAGAAACATTTTGTTAAGCCCACACGAAATCTCAGATGAACGAACTTCTTTTCGGGAATGTAATTGCAGCAAACGAACATTTCATTTCCTTTACTATCGTTCACGAGACCCCAATAACGTTTGCAACAAACGATGTATTGGAATTGGAAAATTTAAGAAAAAACGTTTATGAGAAACCATAATCTTTCCATCTACCTATACATATAACGGGTGATCCAAATACAGGAATCTTTTTAAATCAGGTGTTATTTGGACACTGAAAGATTTCTTCGGTTGGAAATATCGACTATTGGTCAGTATCATACCTCCGCGGACCAAAATGAGTCACATTACACTAGAACAATATTGGGAAACATCGGAAAGTTATTTCCAAAGTGAGTGCTGAAGCCCAAACTCTGCGATTGTTGAAAATAAGTTTTGGCCGAAACGAAGTACGTACCGCGAGTCCTGGACGCAAGTTTGTGCAAAAACTTCATGAGACTGTCTTGCTACTTGACAATACTCATGGTCCCCATCACACAATGGATCCAAATCCATTTTGATTTTGGAATTAATTCTGTAAATTTTGAACGGAATAACAGGCACAGGAAGCCAGAAATTCTGATTTCAAACGTATCCAACAATTTACACAAGGAAATGTTCTAGAGATCAAAACCATGATCTTCCCCATTATCTTCACCTGTCATCTGATCCTGCTAATACTGATGAAATAAAACAATAATGATCATTTTACTTATTACGGTGATGAACATAACGAAATTCCTGGCATGTTAGAAAACGATGAATATTTTATTAAAATAAAATAGTATAACGCTGTATGTAATTATTTAAGTCATGGAAATATAACCATATACAGACACCACTACCCAGTTTTGCCCAAAGCCATGCACTTGATTTTATGGGCCCCAAAATTTGGGGCCCCGGTGTCATTTTTGCAAAAAACTGATCATTTTGTCAGGCTCATATCTTGCAATTCGTTCTGAATTTTGAGTTACTCTCTGAGGAAAAGTTGTAGCTCTTTTCATAAAGAAAAAAAATTGTCAAAATATAAAATCAAAAAAACTTCAACTTCAAGGTCAAAATCGGAAAAAAAAAACTTCGATTTTTTTTAACCTTTTTCCCCTTGTTCAGGTCCATAGGTACCAAACCGTTCAAAATTCAAGGAAACAATCAACTACAAGAATGTACCTATGATCTCAGTATACAACTTTCTACAACATATGAACTTCCTAGGAATGATTCTTTTATTGTTTGCTGCGTCCCTCGTTGCGTGTGCTGAGCTTACTGCTTTGCCTGTGCTGCTGCGGTCGGTGAGGTAGCATAGTATGTCAATGTTGAAGTAAATGGTGTTAAGAATCATTCCTAGGAAGTTCATATGTTCTAGGAAGTTGTTTATTCTTAGGTAAATTTTTTGACCTTGAAGATGAAGTTTTTTGATCTTATGTCTTCACAATTGTTGTTCTTTATAATAAGAGCTACAACTTTCCCTCAGAGAGTAAATCAAACTTCCGAACGGTTTGCAAGATATGAGCCTCACAAAATGATCACTTTTTTTGCAAAAATAAAACCGAGGCCTCAAATCTTTGGAGGCCCATAAAAAAAGTGCATTAATTTCGGGTAAACTGGGAGACATGGGTCTTTTTATTTGGTATTTTATTACGTAGTGGTGACCGTATATGGTTATATTTTTTCGTGTTGCACTGTGTAATAATAGCAAAAAACTGTTATAATTTAACATATGCTTGTAAATAGTTTAAATATGAACTCTTACCATATGGCTATTTGGGAAGATGGGTAGTGGTATTTACCTCTTAAATTTAAAACTTCCCGCTCTAAAAGCCATATTTGGTAATCTCAGTGAGGGTAGGTAAGCACTACATTCTCGTATCAAAGACGAAGCCTTTTGAAGTATACGCTAAGATAAGAAAATCTTGCCGATGGAATTAATATTTTATCGGCATAATTTATTCATTTATTCATATTTTACAACCGATTTCAATGAAATTTGGCACATGACACTCTTTTTGAACTTAAACTAGTTGGTCTAAAAATTGGGCAGATCGGTATAAATTTTGATATAGCCCTCATATATGTGCATTAACCGTGGTATATGGCGTTTTCACTGGTGGAGGTAAATTTTATTATAACTATGTAGCAGAAAAATACACCCCAAATAGAAAAGAGTATCTGAATGACAATAAATAGGGAACCAGGTTTTGTGCTTCATTGCATGTAAAATTAAAAAATTAATAAAAAAGTAGTTTTTAGACGAAAAAAATCTTATTGAAAATATCGTCAAAAATAATGAATATTTGGAGATATGAAGAAAAAATGCCTCCTAAATTAATGGCTAAGAGGTTTTTACAATTTTCCTCAACAAAATAGACCAATTCCCAAAGCCGGGAAAATATGTCTCAAAATTGAGGATTGTTTAGCAAAATGGTCGCCATTACTTTATTTACCGTAGGAATGTGATAATATTGTAATATATTATATGGGGTTAATAAAATATGGTATACATTTTCTAATCGGTGCACACTGTGAGATTTAATCAATCTGGCATCTCGAAATGCAAAAAAAAAATGTTTTCGTAACTCGCTCATATTTTTTTTACGTGAGAAGAGACCCCAATTGTTACGAAAACAAACACAAAAGAGAATAAAAAAATGTTATTGGCGTGATAACAGCTATCAAACACGTGCAATTGCATAGCATGCAACAATTGATTTGCAAGCTTCCATTGATCACAAAAGTTTGAGTGATCAGGTCGAAGTTATTGGTTGTTTTTTTCGGCCTAACATATTTTTTGTATTGAAGGTTATTACTTAAACTTAAAATGTTTGCTTTATACAATATTTATTTTTGCACTCAAGTATTTTGAAAAAAATTTTTTATAACCAGCTAAAAGGTAAGACAAATTTTAAAGCTTTCAAATTTTTGATAGACTAGAACTTCCAAGTCCCACGGAGTTCCGTGATGGGAATGCCTGCAGAATCTTTGTTAATGTGCCCAAAACAAATTTCAAAAATAAAATCCTGTCCATTTTTTGCCATTTTTTAGTATGAGTGAAATATCGCGAGAGGAGCTATTTTGGATTTGGTTGAGCAAGGTGAAAAGCGAAAAAACAGAAGCGGTCGAAAAGCACGTTATATCAATTTTTGGACCAGATGTTGACGATACCAAAATTAAAGATCGTATAAAAAAGCTTTGCTTTAAATTTCAATCGCGATGGAGCAAATCTCAACGTGATAAAGCAAGACTTATGCATGACAATGCTATTTGGCTAAGTGCAAAAATTTCTGCTGTTGATTTTGCTCTTGATCACGCACCATCAACTTCAAAACAAATACCGCAACGCGGAAGGCGAGAAAAAGAGTTTGCTGAAAGTGCTTCGAGTACACAAAAACGGAAATGCAAAGAGTTAATATCAAATGTAGCTTCAGCACAATTAACTATGGCTACCGCAATGCATCTGAGATCCTGTGGAAAAAGAGACTCAGCAAACATTGTCAAAGAGTTGTCGGCTGCATCCCCTTCGAGAGGTACAGCTATAAAAAGAGCAAGGGTAAGCATTACTGAAAAGAAAAGTCTTACACCAGATCAAGCACTGGCCATGATCGTAGACGAAAATTTATCAACTGAGCAATACCGTGGAATACGGTTGCATACGATACCATACAGTCCGAAATTGTATCCATGCTATGACCTCGTTAAGCAATCAAAATTATTGTGCTACCCAAGCCTTGTTACTGTTACTGAAACATATGCCGAAATCAATTTGCAATCCTTAATAGACCACACGGTGAAAAGATTAATAGATGCACAATATGAGGTTTTTAAGTCGTTCCCTGCCATTCAGGAAGAATTAAGCAGAATAATAAAATGGGGATACGATGGAGCTGAACAGAACCGTTACAAGCAACAATTTTCGGATGACAACATGTCAGACGAAAGCATGTTTTCTCTTTCGATGGTGCCTCTTCAACTTAACTCTGGAGCTGAAGGAAGGAAACATATTTTTTGGCAAAATCCAGCTGCGTCTTCGACAAGATATTGTAGACCGATTAAATTTATTTTCACGAAAGAGACGCGTGAGGTCATTAAAGCGGAAGTGGAGCATATTCGGCAGCAAATTTCTGTTTTGAAACCAATTAGCTTTGAGCTTCACGGTTATAGTTTCACGGTTAAAGCCAATTTAATTCAATGTATGATTGACGGCAAAGTCTGCACCGCTCTTTCAAATTACACGTCATCGCAAGCGTGCTATTTATGTGGTTCAACTCCAAAAACTATGAACGACATAAATGCCTTATCACAGCGCGAAATCGATGAAAATATGCTTGCTGTTGGTCTTTCACCTCTACATGCCTACATAAGGTTCATGGAGTGCTTGTTGCACATTTCTTACAGATTGGAAATAGAAAAATGGTACGTATCAGGCGATGAAAATAAGGAGAGCGTTGCAAGAAGGAAGAAACAAATACAAGACAGGTTTAGGAACGAAATGGGTCTTCTTATGGATATGCCGAAACAGAAAACAGGAAACACAAATGATGGCAATACGGCCAGAAGATTTTTCAAAGAAGCAGAAAAGACATCGGATATTACAGGCATAAATGTCGATCTGATCAAGCGGTTTCGAGTAATACTTATTTGCATAAACAGCGGCTATTTTATCAATATAGATGCGTTCCAAAATTTTACGACAGAAACAAGAGAGCTTTATTTGAGTTTATATCCTTGGTACTACATGCCAGTAACTCTCCACAAAATATTGTTTCATGGAGGAGCTATCATTTCTTCATGCATTCTTCCCATAGGAAACTTTTCTGAAGAAGCGCAAGAAGCACGCAATAAAGAGTCGAGACAGTATCGGGAACTGTTCACAAGAAAAACGTCCCGAGTTGACACCAACATAGATTTATTGCATGGGTTGCTTATCACGTCAGACCCTTTGATTGCAAGTTTACGTTTGCCCCCAAAAACCAAGCGTTCTACTTTACCATCTGAGGTCATTGCACTTTTGTCAGACACCCAACTAAATGATGAATTTGATGATTTAGCATAAAAAACTTTGCTTGCAGCTCTCTGGAATTTTTATTTTTGTATAAATTTCTTATTTTTTTTTATTTCTACTTTTCGCTTTTACTTTTGTATAATTTGTATATAATTTCTTTATTTTGGTTTTTGATTAATATCTCATTTTGAATATTTTCCATTCTTTTAATAACTTTCGTTGAATTTTTTAGTTTTTCCTCTTTATTATGTTTTAGATATCAATAAATTTAACATTGAAACAACATTAACTTTTTATTTTTCTCAGTTGCAAAGAATCATCGAAAACTAAAGTTCGAAACTTGAAGCATTTTATAGAAATGGTTGTATGTGAGTACTTATATCAATATATCGACAAGTTTTAGTTAGAAGAGAAAAAATTAAGAAATTTTTAATATAAATGTGTAAAAAAAAATTGTCCCCAACTAGTGCTTTTGAGGATAGTTCGGAACTAGTCCCTTTTGACACTAGTTGGAACTAGTTATCTTTCACCATATTGAAGCTTATAATCTCCTTAACAATCGTGCCAAATTTCAAGTTGATATCTCTAAAACTTCATAGAAAAATTAATTTTGAGATGCTAGATTGACTAAATCTCACACTGTGCGGTGCTTTGTCATTTGAGAATTTTTGGAAATAAAATTTTTTTGTAGTGAAAAATGGTCAATTTGAATTGGACCTACCGGGGAAGACCGTTGATCGAAATCACTCAAGGGGACCACTATACTCATCTACATTGTGTCTCTTCTTTTAAACATAAAAAAAAATTGCACCTGCAGGAGGAAAAGATAAATTTACAAGCGATATAATATTCTCGCCTTTCTGGAAAAAAAAAAAACAATAAAAATGGGACATTTTTAATGTGTTAACATCTATAGGCGCGGGTAGGCACTAAATATATCCAAACACAGTTTGTCCGACTGCGATCATACAGATTTTCAGACTGCGATCACCTAGATTGTCCGACTGTGATCACAGATTGTTTGGTGTTAAACTCCTCTGAAACGGCTGGACCGATTTGTATGAAATTTTGTGTGCATATCGGGTAGGTCTAAGAATCGCCCAACATCTATTTTTCATACCCCTAAATGATAAGGGTGACCCACCTCCACATAGAACACAGATTTGTCTGACTGCGAAACACAGATTGTCAAACTGCGAAAAAACACACTGATGTAGCGGCAGCAAATAGTTGTCTTGTGTGGGTGCGGAGCACTCTCAGAGCAAGGAGAATAATGACGTGGTTATACGTATATACAAATGATATAGCAAGAGAGCATCGAAAATTGTGTGAATTGTGTGAATGTGTGTTTTTGGGAATAAAACAATAAGTTTTAAGCAAGAAAATATTGACACATGTGCTTGCACTGGTCTTTAAATAATTTTAAGTATTAATATTATTTACATGTAACGTCATCATATGATTGAACCCCGTTTTTTAATTTTTAATGTAACATTTACTAATGTGTTCATAGAAATGGAACAAGTACCGTGTAACAAAAAGGTGTTAGCACATGGCCCGTGAGTTCGAACACTCATTGGATTGTTTTGAAGTTTTGTTTTTAGAAGTGTCTAACTCTTGTTTGAAGTAATATACACGCTGAAAAATATGTCGTTATTTGTTGTTAGGATGCAAATATAACATGTGTTTGGAGCTTGTCGCAAATATAATATACTTCTGCCCAAACGCATTGTGTTTGTTGTTCAATATTACATGTTTGAGACACAATGATTAATATGTTATAACATATGTGTCTGCAATCCAAATAATCTGTGTTTGTGATACAAAATCAACCATGTTTGTTGCACTGTTTATGTTCTCGAGAGCAAGAGAATAAAAGAGGGGCAACGAGTGTGTATAACTTGTAAGTGTATAGGAGGGCGGATCAATAAGTCCGTGACTTTTCGAACTTCCCTCGTGGTTATATGAAAAACAACACTACTTCCATCAAGTACCACCTGTTAATAGACTACTGTCAGACGTCATTTTCTTTGCGTTTAACACCTGTCAAAATATACAACCTCGTGCATTTCTTTAAACATGGAAAAAAGTGAATTTCGAGTGCTCACTAAACATTATTTTTTGCAGAAATGGTAAAAAAAAAGTTGTCTACTGACTTTCGCTGTGGTCACCAAGCACAAATGAGGTCAATACACCCGAAAATGTCGAAAAATCCACGATACGGGGTTGGCCGATCGAAGAGTAAAAGTGGGTGAGATTGTTGATGCCATAGGCATTTCATAAAACAGTGTGGTTTCGATTTTAAATGATCAATTGGGTTTAAGAAAGGTGTCTTCAAGACGGCTGCCGCGTTTGCTCTCAATTGACCATAAACGAAATCGTGTGACAACTTCAAAGTATTGTTTGGAGTTGTTGGAATTGTGCTACGAATTGGCTATTTCCTATTTCTAAACCTAAAGAAGTGGTTCGGTGGAACGGGCTTTCGCTCCAACGATGAAATTATTGATCGAACAAATGACTATTTTATGGACCTCGAAAAAACTAATTTTTTGAAAGAGATACAAAAATTGGGGAAACGTTGGACTAAGTGTATTGAGCTAAAAGGAGATTATGTTCAAAAATAATTGTTTTTCTTGCTAAAAAAAACTGTGTTTCATTCAAAAAGTCATAGACTAATTGATCAGTATTTTTGCATTATGATCTAAGTGACTGATTCTTAATATTCCTGAATGAGCGTGATGTATTGCGATTCAATTTCATATGTTCAGTCATCAATGGTACGTCGGACAGAGGTTATCAAAAGCGATTGATCAGTGAAAAAAGAATATACAATCGATTGGACGGTTAAATGGTTTGTGATATTGCTTTGGTTTTGGTGGATGTGTTTCGCATATCCATATTTATGTGTGCTACCAAAGTGGGAAACGATTTTCAGTAAAGAAACAGTAAAGGGCAACAAAGTTAATCCCTTTATCCCTACTGCAAAAATCTGAATAGCGGACCATTTGCGAAATATAATAAAAAACACAAGTAATTAATACATGCTTGACTTGCATGAACTAGAGTTTTATATAAGTGTATTGTTCCAACGCATAGTGATAACCAACGCATAGTTGAAACCTTCTGAAGACAAAAACGTGAGAGACAACAAAGAAAGGAGAAACATAGAGCAGCAGATTCAAAACAAAACAAATAATGCATTCAATGCAAGTGAATGTAAAAATAATTTTAATCTTTTAATTTTTTTGTATTAATTACTTATATAAGTAAATGTTAATTATAATAAACAAAAAAAAGAAAGAGTAATTCGTTTCTAAATATTATAATGTTTGGAAGAATATACGCATATGATTCCACATAAGTTTATGGAGGTTTGGGGATGTTTGAGATGAAGCACACATATGTTTCCACGTAAAACCATACATATTTCTCAGTAAACATGCTAATGTTTGCATTTAACTACACTTGAGTTTGGGACTTACAAACATATAAATGTTTGAGGTGCGCTCCAAACATATACATGATTCCTTCAGAATATATTGGGGAGAATATGTTACAGAGGCCACTTTTTTCAGCGTGTAGTTACGGCACTCTTTCGACCAGTTTATTTAAAATTATAAAAGAAATCCAAAAATAGTTACATATCATTTATAAATCGGGCTAACAATGACATCGCACCGTTAAAAACACGGAACCAACCTCGCTAAAAAACATGACATTTTTTTCTTATAACTTAAATAACTCTTAAACTCTCCCAATTTGAGGTAACCCAAACATGTAGGAATATATTTTGTAGATATTAAGAAGCACTATCATCATGCAAACTATCATTACAATCAGCTCATAATTGACTTTTGGCAGTCAATTAAAGTCTTGGCATGGCCGAGGTGACCAACTTCAGTGGGTTGTCCAGTAGCCCCTATACCCACTAGGTATACCAATTTTACTTCCAAAAAAAACGATTTGGTACTGTGTGTACCGAGTATAATGTAGCTGCTGTGGCCGAAAGTTTGCAATACAAATATCGATTCGCCATTGATCTCAACCAGTCGATATTTCACTCACCAGCATAATGAGAATTATCCACAAGGATCTCGGATTATTCGCTTACAAGGTAATTGAAGTAATGGAAGACAAACGACATTCTACTTCGCTACGGCTTGTGCCTTACAGGTGCTCCAATCGGACATCGAATTCGGCCGCAAACTCATCTCTCTGACGAAGCTCATTAGTATCTATGACTATGTCAACAAACAAAATTTCCGCATCTGTGCATCGAAAAAGCCATTTTAGTCAACGGTGAGCGCTACAGAGCCATGATTACGGAAATTTTATGGGCTGAAATGGAGACATGAACTTTGATAATTTTTAGATTTATCAGGATGGAGCATCATGTCACACAGCTCATCAAACAAACGATTTTTGCGCTCTAAGCTCGGTACTCGTCTTATCAGCCGTCTTGGTGATGTCAATTGGCTGCCTCGGAGCTGCGATTAGACACTATTAGACTTTTTACTATTAGACTTTTTATTGTGGGATACCATCAACGAATAATGTTATACGAATATTGGACCAACAGGATTAGTTATTGCGAAGCCAACCGTGACAGCCACGTGAATTTAATGGTGTTCCATCAACAATGGGAATATTTGTTATTTCTACTAAAATAATAATATACAAAAACAAATTAAGTTTTGTTCATTCTATTTAAATTTTAAAAATATATATACATATACTCGAATACTCGAAATTCGTCATCAAAACAATTTATTAATGTAAAAGGTAGGTGAATAAAATAATTTTAGCTTAAAATAAGTGTTCAAAATGATAACGTGATGTTTTTTATTTCAAACATATTGCAGAATCGAATGCGTGTGTTCTAAGGGGGAGAAATTGAAAAAATTGAATTTCATCGATTACAACACCATCTATCATGAACCGAACAAAATATTTCATTCAAATCATACTTACTTTTAGTCGTAGAATCAGTATCTGCAATAAAAAATATGGCTTCCTATCTTAGTTTAAAAGTTACCCCCGCCCCATCTACAAAGGGGGGGGGGGGTGGGGGACTATTTTTTTTGCACTAATGTATTTCCCCCGCGGTATGATTAAATTTTGAATATGGACATTTTTTCTGTAGAGTGGCTATTTTTCGAGATATTTGATCGTCTCAGTTTAAAAAAAACACCCTGTATATATATAGACTTAATGAAAACAAAACTGCAATTCCATCGAACAACATTTTTTTTTTGTCAGCAAGGAGCCGCGACAGAGCGCCATAAGAAGAAGAGGAGCGACGAAACCCGTTTTCTTAGGAAGAAAAAACGATTGTGGAGAAAGCGCTTGTGTGAGAAAATTGAATCTTACAGGAGGAAGACAGAGGCCCGCAAATTCTACCGAAAAGTACAAAATCAAACCAACGGAAATGGATCAGACCCCCCTTCTGTAAAGACTTGTCACAGATGTGCGAAGTATGTTGGGAATATGGAGAGATCATTTCTCTGCTTTACTTGTCCCAGCAGACTTCAATATAGATCACGGTGTTGAACAAATACGGGAAGCTGGCGGCGACTGCCTCCCTTCTAGCCAAGGCAATTTCCCGACTTAAGGACAACAAAGCCGCTGGTGCTGATGGACTACCTGCTGAGCCTGGAAAGTCAACTAATAACCAGATATTTAAATTACGAGCAATCCTGGATAAACCACCAAACTAAATCGACATTTACCACCTCTTTGTAGATTATAAGGCTGCTTTCGACAGCCCGATACGGGAATACTGTACCAATCTATGTCGAAGCTTAATGTGTTCCTATTAAGCTGACTTGCATTTGTAGAATGACACTGACCGGCACAAAATCTTAAGTAAAGCTCGGTAAAGATATCCCGAAGCAATTAGTGCGAGGCGAGACCTCAGGCAGGGCGACACTCTATCACGCTATCTCTCCAACATATTATTTGAGATCATTGTGAGAAAAGCTGCAGTCAACACGACTTAAACTATCAGCAGGAAAAGTCACATGCTGCTTTAGACATCATTGGACGAAATCTTCGAGTAGTTACTACAGTATTTTCAAGAATTAAGAAGGATTCAACAAAAGTGGGTTTGACAGCATACATGGATTTTTTAATTTGCATTGGATTTTAGTTTGCATTACTTTATTTAATGTAAATGCAAAGTTCGCAATGTACCATTGGAGACAATACAAAACCAGGTTGTGGAATCGGATGCCAATTGTAATGAAGTATGGGAATGTTTTTAATTGTTAGGAATTTTTTGACTGCTGGCACTTTTTTTAAAGAATTTCATATGTACAGGTTTGTGGCTTTGATAGGTATTGCCATATAGTACTTTCATATTCATAAATATTGAAAACCAGATCTGATATTTGAAAACCAGATATGAAGAAAATGCTTTGAAAGTAAGTACAATTGCCAATGGTATTGACATTTTTTTGAACTTGCATTTCGAAAGGAAATTCTAATCAACCCACAAATTATAATTGTCACATAATTAATTTTCCCCATGTATTTTTGACAGTAAACGAGGACAAGACAAAATGAATGTTTTCGCAATCAGAACATGTGAACTTTTCGCAATCCGAACATGTGAAAATGTGAACGCTGATAACCGTTATTATTTTGAGGCAGTGGACGAATTTATTTACCTCGGATCTGCCGTGAACAGAAGCAATAAAATCAGAATAGAAAGCAAACGGAGAATTGTGCTTGGAATCAGGTTCTATATCCGGCTACGCGAGCACTTCGGGGATAGATCCCTCTCTCGAGAAACTAAGATCCAAATATATCAGATTGTCATTCAACCTATCTTACCTTATGGGACAGACTTCTGAGTCATATCGCATACTGATGAAACATCACAGAGAGTCTTCAAGAGAAAAAAATGCTCCGAAAAATATATGGTCTTATAATAGAAAACGGCGAGTATCGACGACGGATTAACTACGAGCTGTATAATCTGTATCCCGAAATCGTATTAAAATAGGGCGATTGCGCTGGCTGTGCCATGTCAATATAATAGATCAGAGTTAACCAGTGCGAAAGGTATTCGAAGATGAAAACTAGGACGACCAAGACCCCTTCGGTGTGTTCGAGACTACGTCAGTAAGTAAGTAACCAAGTGCCAACATATCCGAATCGATGTAACGCTGTTGGCTCTGATAGTTAGGTAGTAAAATAAAGTGTAAGGACCTTCCACAATCGTGGATATGTTTAATAAATAAAAGAATATTAATAATACCAATATTGGCCTCTTGTGAATTGTTCATTATTCCAATGAACACAAACCATTTATCACTTGTTTTTGACATTGAAATTTGAACTTTATTTCATTTATATTTCTGGCCTCGGAAGTTTTTAGTGTTGCTAGGTGCACTCTAATACAATTCATAAGGGTGAGTGTATCGAGTGTTTGATTGTGGGTGCACACTTTTTGTCTGTCATAAACCATGTTCTGATAATTTTTTATTTTGTATTTGCAGCCACACGAACTACGTTATCATGTTCATGTAAAGAATGTCATTCACAAGCACTGCATATCCAGCCAAATTTTCAAAGAAGTACGTTCTAATCACGATGCCTGACCAAAATCCATTCGCTTCTCGTGGTTCATGTGCGGATTTTCTGAGCCCCAAATTGAACCATTTTTATTTGTTGGCGAACCCATTCACATGAAAATTTAAAATTCGCCTCATTGGTGAAGATGAGTGTATTCGAAAAATCTGCCCTTGAACGAATTGGCGGCGTTCTACCTGGTCTGGTGGTTTGAGCTCTCGTGAAAGTGGAGCCCTTTCGTTAAATTCAGAGCGCGGTGTTTTGCGAAACTTAAAGACGTTGTGACCAGTGTCGAATTACTGTTCCCGCAGTTTCGACGACACTCTCCTTTACAGCAGCAATATCTTCGGGAAACCGGCCGGTACGTTGATGGCCCAAAGACTCACTGTCGATAACCGAATCACTTTCGAAGAAAAAATTTGATCACTCTTCGAATTGTTTCCACAATCGAAAATTCCACGACATTTGCCAACGGTATCAGCGTATCTTTCGCCATTTTTATAATGGGTTCTCACAGTGATAAGAAGTTCTTCCTTAGCCCTCCATTTTAACTAATCGAAACAACGTTGACAATAGCTGTCAAAAAACTGCCACAAAATGTATATTGTGCACGTGTATTGGAACACAATTTATATAGTCGATTAATGATCTATGGATGGTATCAATTCAGGCACAATAGTTTGTCATCTGAGGGTGAACTTGTCACGGGGTTCGAAACTAGTCATGGTATATTATTCCAACAAAAATTATTTATGATATATTATAACCTAGTAGTCATTGTGTCCCAAACGTGTTATATTGAATAGAAAACAAAATGTGTTTGCACACAAGTATGCAATATTTTTGCAACAGGCTACAAACCGGTTTTATTTGCATCCAAACAACAAAAAAGACAAATTTTTCAGCGTGTAAGTGAAATTTATTTAATTCTTTTGCTATTGAGAGTGAAACACGCTGCGACATTTTCGACTATGTTAATAATATGTTTATATCCGTTTCGAACTTGTAACGAGTCCGCACAATTATAAAAAAGGGAAATGTGAGTTCTCAAATTCGTTTCGAACCGGTACGAGTCCTTACAAACATAAAAATACGAATCAGTGAAATTGTGATTTGTCGGATCCGTATCGAACACGTTCTGATTCCGTCAAAACTTAAAAAGCGAATCAGTGCAATATTTAACGTCGCCGATTAATACAAATGACACGTCAGACCGAATCCCTTCCGAATGTTTAGCAAATGATTAAACTAAATTCGTCTCGAATCCATTTTATTTACAAAAATCGAATCCGAAACGGATTCGAATATGAATTTCGGTACGAGTTCGAGACGGATACGAAAAAGTACAAAAAACGATTAGCGTTTTCGCGAAGAATACGAATTCAAAATGAATCCGCAAAAATTGATAAAAGCGGATCCGTCTCGAATCCATTTTATTTACAAAAATCGAATCCGAAACGGATTTTGATGTGAAGTTCGTTACGAGTTCGAGACGGATCCGAAAGTACAAAAAACGACTCGCGTTTTCGAGAGGAATTTCATACAAAAACGAATTCATTATAAGTTTGTATCGGATGTCCGTTACACCAAAAATATATGTTAGCAGAAAATTTTCGAAGACCTCGCACTAGAAACTGATGGGGTTTCTCCAGGAGAAGTGTATGGAACGCCTACAATAGTAAACGAACAACGGTGGGTGTGCATGGGCGTGATCCATAGGCAGTACAACGTTAAGCGGGCTGGCTACATTTCCTGAGGTAAGAACATTTTAATCTGAAAGATAATTTTTCGCTGAATTTTACGCCAAGAAAATTAAGAAAGACTTTCGGGATTAAAAATTCTGAAGACAGTTCTTGATTGCTAACACTTTTAGCAGGAAAACATTTTCGATTTACCCCCCATTCCAGATAAGTTCAAACAATAATATAGATGTACAGGATTAAGCTATACATATACAAGTGCAGCGATTAGATTTTCAAGTGCAGTCTCCGAACTTGTGCATGTTCCTGTGATAATGTATAACTAAACTTATTTCAAATAAACCAAACAAAATTTGAAAAACAAATAAACTAAAGTTGTTAATACATAGGACTTCAAAAGTTGGGTCGAGTGCAAAGTTGGTTGTGCCCAGGGACAGGAGATGTGTTGACCGTAGAGACACATCCTGCTGTTTACTGAATACTGCAGATCTAAACTGGTAAGTCGATAAAAAAAAATACCTCCTTAATACAGGGTGTACAAGTGACTAGAGGTTGTTGGCAGCCCCACCGCCACAATCGGATGCGGTGATCTAATGAATTACTCATATTAAATTGCAATCATTATAAAAACGCATCAAACATAATATGATTATATCAATACGCTTCAAACGCAATATGTTCCCAATTACCAATTGTCATGTCTAATTTCGCCAAACTACTGATGTTCTAGAAAAAAATATGTTTTTGGGATAATTCTCAATTTTAAATTATACCAATGATTGTAAAATTTTGCAAACACACAAGGGCGGTCTCAAAACTATTCGACCTGACGTATAGATGTTGCCAGTAGTTCGAAACTAAATATTTTGGTGAATAGTGGCAACCTTTTAAAACATATATATTAAGTTTCAAGGTACCGCGTTGTTTAGTATTTTTATTTGAGCCATCAAAAGTAAACGATCTCAGTGAATTTGTAAACACGGAAAAATTGGTTACCGTTATGAAATTCAATGTCGTATTTCAATTTGAAAGTCCAATCAATATTAAAGCCGAGCTAGATTTTACTCTGGGGGAGTCTGGTCCTTCGATTACGACTGTAAACAATTGCGTAGGAGGCCTTAAACGAGTCCATGACAAACATCGTAATGGTCGACCAATTGAGGTGCCCACACCAGACTCGGTTAAGAAAATCCAAATAAAGAGGTATTGGATGATTGTCGAATGAAGGTGCGTGATATAATAGGCATTTCAAAAAGTGATAGACATCGTATATTGACCAACGATTTGAATATGAGAAAGCTGTGTGCAAGATGGGTGCCGCGCTTGCTTTCAATAGAGCTAAACTGTCGTCATGAAGATGTTTCAGTAGAGTGTTTGGCGATGTTTTACCTCAATAAAGCCGAATTTTTACGTCGATTTATAACCATGAATGAGATATGGGTCCAAAAACTTCACACCTGAGACAAAGCTACAGTCAAAACAGTGGACTAGAATGACCAAAGAAGGCGAAGACGGTTCCATCAGCAGGCAAGGTCATGGCATCTGTTGTTTGGGATGCGCATGCGATAATTTTTACTGATTTTCTTTAGAAAGGAAAAACCATCAGCTGCGCATATTATGATAATTTCTTGCAGGGTTTATGTAATGAAATTGTGTAAAAAAGGTCGCATTTGAAGAAAGTTTCATCAAGACAATCCTCCAGTTCACACATCCTCTATTGCGATGGCCAAAATTAATGAACTAAAGTTCGAATTGCTTCGTCACGCACCTTATTCGCCAAATTTAGCTCCCTCGGACTTTATTCCATTTCCAAATATGAAAAAATAGCTCGGTGGTAAAAGATTTGCCAACAATGAAGAGGTGGAGTCTGCGGCTGATGGCTGTTTTAAGAAGTTTGAGAGTTCTAACTATAAACAGGGTATTGAAGCCATTGAATATCCCTGAATAAAGTGTATCGAGCTAATAGGAGATTATGTTCAAAAATAAAGAAAATTTTACCCAACTTTTTTGTGTCTTCTTTGTTAGATCGGGAAGGTATGGGAACACCTCGTATATGTAACGCCAATAAAAATGTTCCCAGCATTTTTCCATTTTTCCCCTACGTGATCTAATCCCAATAGTCCAAGTGAATAATACTCTACCACCATTATCACCATCTCCAGTTATTTTACAATAAAACCTACTACAAGTTGTAGCTGTCAGTTTGTAAGGAATTTAAAAAATTTTAAAATTTCGTATAACATTCATTGGGAATCATTTACTTCACATTATAATTTACCCATTAAAGAAATCACAAATAAAACAGTTTAAACTAAATATTTGCAAAATATTAATTCTCACTTTTTTCCTTTCCTTTTTGATTGAAATTAAAAGAATTTCACACTAATTTCACCACAACATATGACCAAAAAATATTTCAGATTCATATTTATTTATCTTTAAATTTCAAGATATATCGATTTATCTATTATATCCTTTTGCTATTTTAATATTTTATTTTAATTTGTCAATTATTTATTTACCACTAGTTGCAAATATTCCCGAACAAGTGCAATAAAAACAAGAAATACAACAAAATACCAGAAATCTGATTCAAAAATCTATGTCATTTGACATAAACATCCCTCCTGTCCCGTCGGATGGCATGAAAAACACAATTTTATAATTAAATTTTCCACCGGAATGAATAAATTTGTCCAGATGAAATCGAACAGGACTCACAGATTTGCAGCAAGGTTCAAGTGTGTTTGAGTTCAACTGTCGACTGTCGAGTGCTAGAACACAAAGTACAATGTTATGTAGGGAATGTCAGTGTATATGTCTGTCATCACAAAGTGTATTGCAATGTCTGTCCACACTTGTATATCGGTAATTCCACATCAAACTGAATGGTTTTTGGGGAAATTTTAAGTTGTAGGTACAGATTTTCTGGAATTTATGTAGAGGTATTCTACACTTAAACTCCATTCGTCCACTTTTATGCACAAATTATAGAATTTCATAGTTAAATCTTTCAGGGGTTGATACACTTTTTCAGTGAAAAAATTTGGATTTTGTTGAAATAATAGATTGTCAAAACTTATTTCCTATTGAAAATTTTCGAAAAGGTGAAATAAATGCTGGTATATACAGTGGTGTGCGATGAAATAGAGTCAACACTAAGCAACATTTTCAAAACAAAAACAAATGTAGAAAAATTAAATTTTGTTTATAACTTTTATTTTTAATTGTTCAACTAAGAACTAGATATAACATTTTAGAACATTAATGTCGTAATTTAAAATTAAATCATTAGGTATAAATCAGAATATTTCAAAATGCCCCGTTTTGCCTGTGAATTAAAATAGAGTCATATTTTCAAACGAAGCTTTTGCTCGCTTCGATGTGTGTTTGGGGTCGATATTATGTTGAAACACCCATCGAAGCGGCATTTCCCATTCAGCATAAGGCATGATGATGTTATTTTAATACAGTGGTATAATATGCAGCGTCCATTGTCCGTTCAATTTGGTATAAAGGTTCTGTCCCAATATAAGAGTAACAACCCCGTAGCATTATGTCTCCGCTACCACGTTTAACTGTTTGGATTGTGTTCTGGGGCCTGAATTCGGTGTTGGAAGGTCTTCGTACAGGAAGATTACTCTTATCATAATTACCCAATCTCACTTTAGTTTCAGCTGACCTCAAAATATTTCGCCATTTGGGTCCGGACTATTTCACATGCTTCTTGGCAAAATGCAACATTTTTTTTAACGTTCCGTTTGGATAGAAATGGAACTTTTCGGACACTTTTTGTAGAGGTGTCAACATCCCGATCGTATTACCTTTTAAGGGCGGAAGAGGTAACAAAAGTCGAACTCTACGTGGCGCAATATTTTTGGTTCCAAATGTTCTGTAATTTTCAGGGTTTTACCCTCTGTTTCCTGGATGGATTGGGGTTATATTTTATTCCGGTCTCCAACATTTTCTGTGAGCTTCCAATTATGTCAGTAATTTGTATTTAGCTTCTGAATTCTTTTATCGTCTCTTTTATTCTTTCTTGACGCTCATGATTGCAATATTTTCATCGGCCCATCGGCCCATTTTGGAACGTCAATAATGACAATTTATTAATGCTACTAATAAACATTAATCATATTTAGAAGCCAAACTTTGTTTTCAACTTCAAATCCAAACTACCACTAACCATTTCAAAAAAAAAATATTTTTTTGTAATTGACTCTATTTTATAGCACACGTCATTACATAGCCTTTAAAATACTGACACTGACCTGGAGAACAGTAGTGTACAAAATTTATTAAAAATTACGGCATTATATTCAGCAGCGGACCGGTCAATCAGGTTCAGAATTTCTTGACATGAAACATCTTGGACCACTGATTTGCAGATAATAAAAGTTTTGAAGAGTGTGTGACTCTATTTCATCGCACACCACTGTATATATTGAAACTGACGGATTAGGAAAAGACGTTAATGTAACTCACAGGATAATGGTTAATTTTAAAGGTATGTATTATATTAGTGACTAGGGCGGACAATTTTCAGCACGAAAAGCCCTATTTTAAGCACTGGAATAAGCATGAAATTACCTGATAAGCAAGATGCATATTTTAATTCAGCATGTTTTTATTGAAAAACAGAAGGCATTTAATAAATTTACAATCAAAAGACAAGAATTCAAAACAAAACAATAAGTAAATTAACCAAATTATTCATAGACTTTAATTGTCGACCGTTAACTTCCGTCGATGTCTGCCAAGAAATGGGTTCAAAGTTAACAATCTACTCTTAGAGCTTATATTTCCTTTGTTTTCAAGTAAATGATATTCTAGATGATAATGGTTGATTTGAGACAATTTCATTAAACGGTATTTTACAAATGAGATTTCATCCGCAGTTATGAAATCGTGCTTCGGACCTTTCCGAACAAATCGGAAGACATAACAGATAACATGTAACGCTCGATTATATGATGCAAATCTGTCAAGAATATCATTGAGTTCAGTCTGCGTACTAAAATTCTGCACTTTATGTTCTAATTTGTGATCCCGAATTGTTGGCTGTTGAGGCCAACGAAATGGATTTTCAATTAACCAGTTATATCCATTCCACCACAGATTATTGTTTTGCAATTCCACAGCATTTGAACCCCGAGTTCCTAAGTCTGCTGGATTCTCACCGTTGGACACGTGCATCCAGTTTACATTGCCGATGTTATCAATTATCTCGGAAGTTCGATTTGCTACAGAAGTTTTCCAATGATATGGTGGCTTCCATAGACGTGAAAGCGTAATTGCCGAATCTGACCATTTCTTCACACAATCGTAAAAAAGCTTTTACTCAAATGGATAAAGAGTTCCCATCTTTAATTTACCGTAAAATAAAATAAATGGTTTCCCATTACATCCCATGAAGGGACCGGGGAGAACTTCTCACAACCACTGAGCTGTGCGCTTTCCAGTTTTCACTCACTGATTGGGACCTACAGTTTTACACCGATTCTGAACGGTATTTTGAGACGCTTTTTCATGGCCACCGACGACCATTTACTGTACTGCTGAATTTGTGATTGCTGCTTTACCGTACGACAAAAACTTCACTTTTGGAACTGTTGGCGAAGCGGTGAGCAGCAGTCGCTGAAATAAATCTAAACTCGTCGATTTAAAGAAATTGTTGTTCTCATTTCTTTTATATATGGCCTTCGGACAAGAATCGACATTTGCAATTCTGTGAGTTTCCCAATATATACAGTCTATTTCCAGAAAGGTGATCCCAGAATTGTACAGTGATTTTAAAGCAAAAAAAATATGTTTCATTGTTGAATTATGCCTTGTTCTACATCATGGTTACAATTAACCACTAAGTGCATTATTAAATTTTACAAGGGTAGAATTATTCCGCTGGATCGATAAAAAAAATTCCGTACATAGAAAGACACGTTCAATGAAACGGGACCGTATTTAAACATTGTCCATTCACCGGATGATATTTTACCGATAAAAATCTAGTTGATTTAGAAGGTATTTCTTGAATTTTGATGATTTTTGCATAGTTTTTTTTTCTGATAGCATTCCGGTTAGTTTTTAGTTAGTTTTAGTCAGTTTTTGTGATAGCATTCCGGATGAAACAAAACTAGTTTCGTTGTCTTAAAAATTTGCATTAAATAGAATCAATGCTTCGTAATCATTTTCAGTATACTATTCAATGACTTCCCTTCTGTCTTTCAAATAATTATTATAACATTCCGCTGCCTTCTACCTCGTTCACACATTTGGCTTCATTAGTTTTATTGTTTCCGATATGGTAAAAAATTTTTTCTCGTTTTTCAATATAATTGGTAGCTTTACAGAAAATGTTTTCGTGCTGAAAATAAGATTGTTTACTAACATAAAGTCATATCGCACTAACTCGGCAATCCGATGAAGGCAAAGCAAGTCAGATGAAGTATTTTTGGATAGAGTGCTCTACCGGCTAAGATAGCCGACAGCATACAACACGCTGAAAAATCTGTCGTTTTTTGTTGTTTGGATGCAAGTATAATACGTGCTTGGAGCTTGTTGCAAATATAATATACTTGAGCCCAAACGCATTCTGTTTGCTATTCAACATTACATGTTTGAGACACAATGCTTAATATGTTATAACATACGTGTTTGCGACAAAAAAAAAAACTGTGTTTGTGATACAAATACCGCCGTTATTGTTGTACTGTTTATGCTCTCTCGAGAGCAAGAGAATAAAAGAGGGGCAACGAGTGTGTATCTCTTGAAAGTATGTATCTGTATTTTTGCATTATTCTCTCAGTGCGTGATTCATACATATTCCTGAAGGTGGTTGATGTATTGCGTTTTAATTTCATGTATTAAGTCGTCAAAATTTCATCGGACAGAGGATATCAAAAGCGCTTGATCTGTGAAAAAAGAACGCTCGGACGGTTAAATGGTTTGTGCTGTTGCTCTGGGTTTTGTGTATGTGTTTCGCATATATTTATGTGTGCTACAAAAGTGAGGAATGATTTTGAGGAAAGAAACTGGAGAGGGCAACAACGTGAATCCCTTTTTCTGCCCGAGCCTCTACTGCAAAAATTTGAATGACAGACCATTTGTGAAACATAATATAAAAACACAAAAGTAATCAATACACGCTTGCTATTCATGAATTATGAATTTTTATTTTTGGGCTTGTTGGAAAGGCCTTTAAGAGACCTGTAAAATTAAAAAAAATTAAAAAAAAATTAAATCGCCGAGATACGGAGCTTTCAGAAAAAAAAATTGGGAAAAAAAGCCATAAGAACGTGCACATAACCTCAATTTGCTCAGCCAGATGGCAGGTAACTTATGTTTTTTATTGATGTGTTAACATATATAGGCGCATGTAGGGACTAAACTCACAAAGTGAATACACCCAAACACAGTTTGTCCGACTGCGATCACAGATTGTTTGCCTTTAAACTCCTCCGAAAGGGCTGGACCGATTTGTATGAAATTTTGTGTGCATATCGGGTAGGTCTCAGAATCGGCCATTTTTCATACCCCTAAATGATAAACGTGACCCACCCCTATATATAATACAGACTTGTCCGACTGCGAAACACGTATTGTCAAACTGCGAAAAAAAACACTCACTGATGTATCGGCAACGAATAGATGCCTTGTGGAGTGAGGAGCACTCTCAGAGCAAAGGGAATAATACGTATATAAAAACGAGTTAGCAAGAGAGCAACGAAAATTGTGTGAACTTGTGTAGCGTATGTACGAACGCATGTGTCTGTTGCTTTGCATTCTCTTTGTCTTTTGTGGGACTAAAACAAAAAGTATTAAGCAGGAAAATAATGACACATGTTCTTGCACTGGTCTTTGAATAATTTAAGCATTAATATTAATTAAATGTAACGTCATCGTACGATTGAACGCTGTTTTTTATTTTCCAATGTAACATTTACTAATGTGTTCATAGAAATCGAACAGGTACCGTGTAACAAAAAGGTGTTAACACATCGCCCGTGAGTTCGAACACTCATTCGAAGATAGCCCGCTTACCTTTCCAAAATGCCATAAACAAAGCCCAGAGGTCTTACCGTTCCAAAGTTATGATCATTTGACTGAAATGCAAACATTTTTGTTTTGTTTTTGTAAGCGAAATATGTTTATATTATTCTCTTAATCTGACCACTTCTTCAGAAATTAGCAATTTTACCCAAGTACCCTAAGATGACCAATCCGAAATTTTTCAAACTGCTGCCATTTCGCCCCCTTGCGTTTTCGTGGATGGTCGTAGATGGACATATTTTCATGAAATGATGCAAGGAATACGCCGGTGAAATTTGTTCAGTCGTAATTGCACCACCCTGTAAATTGATAAAATTTATTATAATAAATAAAGAAAGAAAGAATAATTCGTTTCTAAATATTATTATGTTTGAGAGAAAGTACGCATATGTTTCTACGTAAGTATATGTAGGTTTAGGGAAAACACGCGAATGCTTCCACGTAAGTATATGGAAGTTAGGGATGAAGCACGCATATGTTTCCACGTAAAACCATATATATTTGTCAGTAAACATGCTAATGTTTGCATTTAAATACACCTGAGTTTGGGACTTGCAAATATATAAATGTTTGAAGTGTGTTCCAAACATATACATGGTTCTGTAGAATATGTTTAGGAGAATATGTTACAGAGGCCGTTTTTTCAGCGTGAAGATGCTGCATCGGTGACTACCACAAACAATTTATTGCACTATTATTGTCACAATAGTTGAACTGATTCCACATAAAATGCTACAATTGCGCTTCAATTTACTTCTTCAAGCTACGTGATGTTCAACAAATAGCACTTGTTGTTTTCTTCATGGGTGCCATCCAGAATTTTGAAAATAAAATGCTCTGAATAGCTATAGAACCGGTAGTATATTACAACGAAGTCCTAACGTGCTTATTTCCATCTTCGATTTGTTCATTTAGAAGGTGTGGTATTTCGATTTTAAGGTATTTAGCCACAAATTATTTGATGGATGACTTATATTTTTCAATGGAATATTTCATTCCACAAGTGGTGTACAAATATCAATATGAAAAGCAGTGATAATGTTTTCGCAATAATTTCTTATTAGAGCTTTATGAGAATCAGCAAGCCTGTTTTCCAGTTTTGGCTCTATTTCAAGCACTGTTCTATTTTGTAGAGCACATACATATGTTGCTTTACATAGGACAGCCTAGTGTTTTTGGATGAAGTTCCTTATCGCATTTGCGGGATGGGGGCTAAATAAAAAAACTACACAACTTTCGTTTTAACACTATTATGCTACAACCCACTGTTATCGACTATGTATATTGTTTACTTTTGCTTTGGTTTGTGTCTAGACTAACGGCTTGGATCATAGATAAATAAATTAATCAGATGTCTCACATATGTTGGGAAATTTCTTGTTTAATGGGAAGTTTTATAAGTGGAGCCTGTAACCAATATTTCGTACATATTATAGGTTTGAACCCAATCAAATGTAAATCTAGAAAAATCAAGACTGACAAAAACAGTATCGGTTGTATTAAAATCTATACATTAAATACAACCCTGAGCATGGAATTAAATTTGGCAGCTCTCTTACTCGCTTCAATTACTGCACAATTTAAAGTAATAAAAAGTTTATTTTCATAAAGTTTTTGCATTTTATTACAGCTATTTTCAATACCTTTTATTTCGAAAATTCCCCTTCTTAAAAATCTACTTCTATTTAAAAAAAGAATATTTTCTTAAGTATGTGCCTTTTGTTAAAAAAGTAAAGTTTCTCAAAAAAAAATACCTATTTATATTCTTAAATAAAGTACCATTTCTAAAAAAATAAATAAATCTATAAAAAAAAGTAAAATTTCTAACAAAAATTACCTTTTCTTAAAATGTTTGCAAATGCTTTCTTGTGTGTTTTGCTTGCGATATTTTTCGAACACTTGCATAGTGGAAAATTCCCAATCCAGCTGAGTTTTTGATTGCATTTAGTTTGAGGAATTTTTCGACAGAGCATTCCAAACAACCTCTGATGAATATCTGTGGCTAGATCTCAAATAGCTATACGCTTTCTTAGGAATCGTGAGGATGCATTAGCAAAACATCTTCCTTTAAAAAATATATCTCTATTTATAGAGTTCTAGATGGTCTTGAGCTTGAATAATGTAATTAAAGGTACCAAACAAAGGCCGACTAAACAAAAAAATCATCCCTTATGAACGTAGGAATAACGAAGTAAAAAACGAAAAACAAAACATTTCTAATGGGGACCGATGGTTCTCTGGAGAGGGAAAGAAGTAGTTTGCAAATGTTTCCTTGTGGGTTTTCTTGCGATATTTTTCGAACACTTACTATGCAAACAAATTCACAATTCAGATAAAGTTTTTGATTGCATTTAGTTTGATGAATTTGTCAAAAGCAGCATTTCAATCAACCACTGATGAACATCTTTGGCTAGATCTGAAATAGCTATACCGTTTGCCAGGAATCATGAGGATTCATTTGCAAAACATCTTCTTTTAAAAAACTATATCTCTATTTATAGAGATATAGATGGTATTAAGCTTGAATAATGTAATAAAAAATACCAATGAAAAGGGCCGAATAAATAAAAGAAATCATCCCATAACAAAAGAATACTTTTTAAAATAAGTACCTTTTCTTAAAACAATAAATTTTCTTAAAAAAAATTGCCTTTTCTTATAAAACTATAGTTTCTTGCAAGAGCACCTTTTGTGTGAAACAAAATAACTTTTCTTGAGATTAATACCTACTCTTTAAAACGTACCTATTCTTGAAAAAATTACCAATTCTAAAAAATTCCTTTTCTTAAAAACAAACCTTCTCAAAAAAAATACGTTTTTTGCAAAAATTCCTTTTCTGAAAAGTACATTTTTTTAAAAATAAATTAATACCTTTTCTTTTCTTGAGATAAGTAGCGTTTCTGAAAATAAGTACACTTCCTTTAAAAAATAACGTTTTCCTAAAAAGACAACAACTGCTTTAAAAAGTACCTGCTCTTAAAAAAAGTACTTCTTTGTAAAAAAAATTCATACTCTTATGGCTTTTTCTTACAGAAAGTACTTCTTAAATAGTACCTTTTCTTATAAAACATTAGCTTTTACTAAAAGACGTACCTCTCTTTAAAAAATTACGTTTTCGTGCAAATATAATATATATTCTTACAAAATGTACCTAAAAATATACTCTTTTTAAGAATAATACATTCTATAAAAAAAATCTTAAAAAAAGTTTATCATTTTACAAAAAGTATCATTTCTTAAAGATCTATTTGAATTATCGTATTTTTCGACGGTCGCCTTATGCGTGTTGGAACTAACTAGTACGTAATATAAGTATTTACCGAAAGGAACTTCGCTTACCTTAACTTAACTTAATTATGCAGCATCCGCATCATTCAGTAAATACTGAAAATTGTTCGCCCTGTTAATGATAGATTGAAATTTTGATTTCTTCGCTTTTACGCTATTTTTAAACACACAGGGTTTATTCACAATCAACGTGGAAATATTCCTGCACATTTTCAAAATTTTTACCATGTTTACAAATAAGTACAAAACATAGAAAAAAATGTTGTCTCAAAAGTTGATAAAATTTAAATCCAACACATAAAATTAATATTAAGTAGAGTCAAATGATATATCATTCTTTGAATAAAGCCTATCCGATTTTCTGATACGTTAGTTTGAATGTTCCACCTCAGTGCTAACAATTTCTAGAACTTTTCAGTTTCCACAAAAATAAAGAAAAAGTTAATTTGAAAAAAAAACGGTAAAATATTTTTAAAAAACCATTATTCTGCCAAATACGCGATCAATCAAAATTACTGTGGTCAAAAATATGTACGATTTGATATGGAATCGGTGATATACACATGTTTATAATTGTATACAAGGTACAGGCAATTGTTACAACAGTATGCAACAATTTTTGTTACGCACATGTAAGTGCCAGGGTATTGGATCCTTTGAATATGTATTATTGCATCATGTGCCATGATGAGTGTTTGAATATATACTATGTATGCATCTCTATCTATTTGTGTGTAGTTTGACCTCTACAGACATTTCCCCCTATTAGACAAAACAGCAAATATTAATAGAACGTATATTTCAAAACACAAAAATTCAGTGCTGGATGCCTTCATAGCTCGAGTGTATGACCAGTCAGGTCAGTGTATTTTTGCGTCTCATGCCGATAGTTGTACAGAGAGGCTACAAAATGAATGATTTCATCACTCAATCACGCAAAAAATCCCGAAATAATTTGTAAGACCTTCTCATAGAAGACCCAGAAGCTACTGTTCCCATTCAACACAAATTATATCACTCCTTCTAGAGCAAAGTAATTAGCGAACGCCTTCTTTGTCTATGCAAATTTTTCAGGTACACATTCTTACCTCGTTTCACTAAGAACTCATTCCAGAATACCTTATCTTTTACTTTATATGTACCATACACGCTGATCCAAATATGGTTATACTTGTTGAAAACTGCTGAAAACAGAAACGACAGAGGCAGCAATGAAATAAAAATCAGAAGATCTACAATTCATGAAAACTATGCTTGCACGTAAATATATGGATATTCCAAACATATACTCATACACACAAAATATTTACTTGTCAAGGTAATTCAAGGTAAGAAACTTGAAGGTTAGATTAACAAAGAGTATTCAATGCATTTGTGCCTAGATTCATAACCAATTTGTGGGCATAATTTAAGCACTCCGCCGGGATCCTCAAACTTTCTGCAGGAAATTTGTACCAAATTGCTCATTGCTCTCCAATACATTTCCTTTAGTTGTTCCAAACTAGGCATTGTCTCGCCTGAGAAGTATTGAGCGAGATGGCAGAGAAAGTATTCCAGTGTGTGTTTTGATATCCTCCTCATACACGTTACATTCATATATTTGCATCGTAACACCAAAAAAGTCGAGATTTTTCAGCGTGTATTTCCCAACCACAGCCGCCCCACAACGTCGTTGCCGTTCTGCTACCGACTGATGTGTTTCATGATCTCGTGTTGGACATTCTCTTTCCAACTTTATGGGATAAAATGTTTCACGTTTTTCATTTTCACATTTCGCCGTTTGTGGCCCAACCGAGCCTTTTATTTCCCCAGATGTGACGGTGCTCTGAAGTCCATATTATCCCAAAACTTCATTCACCATGGGTTAGATATCTCAGTAACGGTTGGTGCAAATGCTGGTCTTAAAAAATAATATGTTATTTTGGCACCGATAGGTTTTTTCTTTTCAAAATATTGACTGTCAGTCAGCAGCATACCAACGGTTACCAAAAGGTTTCGCTTACGCTTGAACAAAGTTGGGAAATACGGGCCTTACAAAACCTCCAATCGGAAATCGAATTTGGCAGAAATATTTTCAAACAAATAAAATTGCCACATCTGGGGATAGCAACAACCGCACGCCATCAACGAGACGCCAATGCATCCACATAGAGTGACAGTTTAGTGTGGATTTTGGAGTGGTGGCATCATTGGTACATTTTTTGAAAAATGCTGCTGGAAACGCCATTTCGGGCAATGCCGAGCGCTACAGATACATGATTACGGACCTTTTATGGACTGAAATGGAGGATGTGACTTGAATAGGGTACGCACCACCATGTCACACAGCTGATCAAACAATCGAACTGTTGTTCAACACCGATGATATGCGAATAATACGGAAACGATCCACAACCTTAAGACTAATATCGCCCGAGCCATTAATGAGATAGAACCAGAAAGCGTCAAAATATTCTTGGAAAATTGGATTGGCAGGATGAGCTGCTGCGAAGCCAACGGCGGCAGTCACATGAATAAAATCGTATTAAATGAGTAATGGAAATATTTGCTATATCTCATATAGCCCTAATATACCAGAAAAAATTAAGTTTAGTTCAATATATTTATTTTTAAAATATACTTGTATTTGGACTACCCTTTATACTTTTACCGTTCTATATTCCTATTTACCGTTCTATATTCCTATTCCTCAAGAGTCCTATTCCCGTTCTTCCTTTCATCCTAGATCCTTCAGTATAGCAGTGGATTCCTCACTCGCCATCAACTAGGAGCACTTCGGCCATGACCGTTTCCCTGGGATAGTTGTGTAATACTTTACCGTTACCATTTTCTCTGGTTGGAGAAATTCTCGTAAACCTTTCATTTAAAGCTGGTGAGTTGATTTGTAATACCCTCGGATCCATTCTCCTATTGTCTGCAGTGGTTTCGTCGCCAAAGTCCGTAATTAATTTGTAGCTCAATCCTAATTAATGTGTAGGATTATCCATTTGCTATTGGCCGTATGGTTATTAAGGCAATGTTGATGCACGGACAGCACGTTCGTTGAACCTTTTGCAACGTATCACTGATTCTTGATAATGAAGCTATACTCTATTGGATGCGAATACCTCACCTGTTTGATTATAAAGGTTAGTATCGCCTCCCGGAAGCGAAGATTCCGCCCAAGTTGCTAACTATCAACTACATTCTATGTTGTATTATGGCTGGAAAATGTCACTTGTCCCTGCTTCTTTCAAAGGGGAGAAACCCTTAAGCGGCATCCTTAGCGTAAAGCTTGAGATAGCGAAACTTGGATGTATGGCAATGATGCTGCTGTTTCATCTTGAGTTCTGCTTCTTCAGCAAGAAAGTGAAGTGCAATAAATAGTTCAAACATTTGCGCGATCGTTGCCATTGCATTGTATTGCAGGTAATACCCTGTTGCACTTCCAAGTTTCTAACAACAGTCGTCAAAATTTCGACCTTTGTCACTTCCATGCGCTGTTGTACAACCTACGGACCCTTTTACCTTGTTGATGTCGCCACCCTTTCATCCTGTTATTTGAAATACGATGTAGGAGTGATCCGAGAAGGAATGTACATCAGAAACGTCCCAGTTTTGGATCTCAGCTATAACTTTTACAGAGCACACAGTGATGTCTTTGCCTCGTTCATAATTTTGTTAACCGTATTATATGGGTATGACACTCATATCAGATGATAGATATACCGATGTTGGGTATATTGAAACATTGCCCTGCTTCAGCGCTGTCGCATGTAATGCACAGAATTCTGGGAAAAAGGAAATACATTAGCTACGTAAGCTATCCGATGAATATAGGTACACTCAAAATAATACTCGCCAAATCTGATCTATTTTCGAATATCTGTAGTGACTTTTAACCGGACTTCTGCACGCTGAAAACACCACTTTACGTCACATTTAATTTTCTCACATACGGGCCAAATTTGACACCCCATATCTCCTATAACCCAAACTTCTGTGGAAGCAATCATATACCGCTCGATTGGTGTGTGTCCCATGAGTACACTTTTGTATCCCGGTTTATTGCTCGACGTATCAATTGGTTTTGCAGAGCAAAGCCCTAAGTTTACCTGCCATTTAATTTTGTTATAATTATATAGGGGCCACCTTTTTCACCCTATATCTCCTGTAATAAGATTTTCTGAGGAAGCAGCCTAATACCAGTTTTTGGTCGGTGTTCCCTGAGTGCATCCGTGTATTCCGTTTGATTTATTGACGTTTGGTTTTGTTTTTTTGCAGAGCGATAAGCTAAATTTACCTGATGTTAATGCAGAAACCATGTACAATGTTTTCATGATGTGAAAATCGACTGTTTTTTGTTTGCTGCCTGTTACGTTTTTCTTTCCAGCAATTTGCAACAAACAAAGCTATATTTGGGTCACAAAACATATATTGTAACATATTAACCACTGTGTGTCCAACATGAAATATTGACTGGCACACACAAAGTGTGTGGACACAAGTATGATATATTTGCACTAAGCTACAAAAACATTATATCTGAATTCAAATAACAAAAAACGACAGATCTTTCAGCGTGTAAGATGGCTTTTGGCAGGACTTCCAGTAGACATGGAAATGGACTACCTTCCCCTAGAAATCTGCCCACAACTAGATTTACATGAGTACGATATGCAGCAACAATATTCCGTTTCTCTCCTAGAAGGCCTAGCGATGAATTCATTCATTGAATATTTAATCAAATGTAAAGGTATAATAAGATTGGTCTAGATTCTGATTGGATTTTTGGTCTTATCACGTAATTCCCAGGGAATGTCAAACAAGTAAATCCCAGGGCATCTATGGGTGTTGAAAAAAATGTTTGTTTTGTTTGTAAACCATTTTACATATGCGTTAACGTTTTTAACCCATAGTTGGTCAATCGACATGATTTTAATACATTTTCGTAAATATTCAGCAGATATAATTTGTACACACTCATAACTGTTAAAACTCGTGAGGAAAAGGACATTTACACTTAATAAAGACGAAAGCCCATTAAGTATATATGCATGCCCAACTGAATCTTATAGGGATAAGGAGAATCTGCATGTATTGAAAAAGTCTGCAAAAAAGCTTTCCAATAATGCCAAATCTTCAAGATTTTAGCGAAATTGGGATGACATCAAATTATCACTTCAAGACTATTAGAAAGAGTTAAGGTTCTCAAGTATAAATATAGGAAAATATTCTGCCGCGGGTGGTGCAATGGTAGTGTGCGCGGCTCTTGTGCATGAGGACGTGGGTTCGATCCCTACTCTGACCACCTTAAAATTTCTTTCGACTGCGGTCACCTCGCTTAGTGACGGCGACACTATCGAGTATTTAGCCATGAAAGAGCTTCTAAAAATAACGTTCGGAACCGGTGTAAAACTGTAGGTCTCAATCAGTGAGTCTAAAACTAGAACGCGCACAGCTCACTGGTTTGTGAGACGCTCTCCCTAATCCCTTCATGGAATGTAACGGGAAACCATTTATTTACTTTTTATACTGAATATATTGAAAACATATCTGAGACTTCCAGACTGCACAGAGTCCTATCGATGACCCCCACGTCACTGGTATATCATCAAGAAAGCAATAGGCCCAGGATGGCACCAAGTGTTGAATCGTCTGACCTCTGACTTCCCAGGAAACTAGTCCGAACACATATGTTCGTATTCACCGACCAAATACGTCATCCCGCGATTAGTGAAACACCGCACTGTGCAACACAAAGATTTATAAAAATGTGTCTTCCAATTCACCCCTTGAAGGTATAGGTAGAGCTTTAAGCCATTCAAATTAAGTGGTCGTGACGTCATAATACCCGTTAAGCTACAAACGGAAGGTTCCATATATTCAGCTATTGTCTCTGCATGAAAGCTGAATTGCCTAAGGGATAATGCAAGACATCTATCTGAGATTCTTGGCAGAAACCTTATGTAATTTCAAGCCAAACATTATGGATACAATCAGAAGGACGATTGTAATTTTACAATACTCGTGTAAAATTATCATCGGAGGACGATGGAGCCTATCTCCAAAAATATTGTACTATCTATAAACAGCCGTTGTCTGACTTTACGACACTATATGTTGGTGACAAGAACTGCAAAAATCTGTTCATCCTAGATCTGAAGACTTAACGAGGGTTTGGGCTTATGCTAAACGTGATACCACTAGATTTGTAAGGGATAATGCCTACAATATTCTTCGATATGGATCATTGGACGTCTGCAGCACTGTAATGACACAGACAATGCATATCAGGCAGTAGAAGCCATTTCGGCTTCTACACTGATGGTTCTAATCTACATGGTAAAGAACGTATTAGAATCCCTTCTAAAGAGGAGGATCTAGATATCGTAGCAATTATGCTAGATCCTTGTAGTGTGACGTTGATCTCTGATTCGGACGAAACGTCATCATCACCTGTGGTATCAATATCCACTCTGACAAACAGACAGCCATAAAATCTCTTAAATCAGTAACTCTGACTTCAAAAATTGGTCACACCTGCCGCGTGGCTTTTAATGAAATCGTTCACAAGTTTAATATTCACATTACTTGGGTGATTGGGCACAGGAAACTGAAGGTTCCGAAGGAAGGAACAGATATGTTGGAGCTTCCTTACCTGCACCACTGGTTATAGAGCTTGGGGTACGTATCTTTCGGCATGCAAGCTTAACCGAAATTTTTACTACTTTCAAACCAATTTTCTATGCCGGTGAATACGTGCCCAATGCTGCAGTACTATAGGCATTTTTGATGGCTTTCAAAAAATAATTTCATTGCTCACGCCCCTCTCATTTATGGGCCTTGGGGAGGTTGTTGAAAACCCCATAATCTTGACAAAATTTCTAAAAGATAATAAGACAAATGAAATAATTATTATTGCAAAAATATATTGCTTTTGAAGATGCCTCTGGTTGGAAAAAATTTCGGTCGTTCATTTGGCCATTGTTTTACATTTCGGACCCTAGTTACCATAGGAAAGTCATTTTCCATAAATAAATTCAAAACATTTGCAACGCGGCCCAAAGTGGGTTAAGCTTAAAAACGAAGCTCTCAGCCACGCGAACGATATATAATATGGCGGTAAAAATGCAGGATCATGAACAGCGTATAGCCACGATATGAGCGTACACTCAACTTGATGCCACTGGAAAAATAAAAGCAAAAGGTTAAAAAGTAACTATAAAAATAAAGAATAACAAATACCATACAAAAGAAAATAACAAAATAAAAACAAATAACAAAATACAAAAAATTATTAAAAGACTATTATATAAACAACTCACTTAATTCTAAATTTTTCAAACAACTTTTTTAATTGCAATTATTATGTATTTTGAATGATTTGTTCTTTAGTTGATTCATCTCAAACTTTAGATATCAATTGATATTTTTTAAGCCCGAAGGAAAATTGAGTGGCGGAGTGCTCAGTCATTGAAAGCGCATGCTATTCCTTTGAGGACTAAACAAGGAATTGACAAATACATTTTAATTTCATCCCAAAATTGAGTCTGATATACTGGGAAAAAGCATCCCATAATTATTATACCTCACACTAAGTTATAACAGATTGATTTTGGGAACACAAGCTACTTAACACACATACACTTCACTAGTCTCGACGAAGTGAAGGCGAGTATGTACGTAACAACCACTCTGCCCTTCGGAATTTGGGCTATGGCGATGATGCAAAAACCAGAAATCACAACTCAAATATGTGTGAATCAAATGATGATGGTCTTCCATGATGAAATCTACAAGGATATAAGCAAATATGCATGAACATTGGCCACGAATGGACCACCATTGGATAGACATGTATATACAAACGAATATTTGACAGAGACGGGCATTTGTTTGCGACCCAAAAAAACATCATGTTTATCTTTACAAATCAATTACGAATTGTAAAATGGTACATTTGTCTACCCCCTGATCAGAAGCGGAAACAAGAGTGAGTATTTCCAAAAAAATGATAAACCAAACCATAGATTTTTGCCTGCCTTGCTCGGTGCATGCCGAGGTTTTAGTCTCTGCTGTTATTTAAAGGAGCATAATGTATTCGACAAATTTCATTTGCAAAAGAGTAAGTAACAATTTTCGAAGCTGATGATGAATGTAATGATGATGATATACTCAGTATGAACTTATGCCATCGTCTGTATTAAGAGTTTGGGAAAATGTTCTTAGTTCTCCTCTACTTCAGGTTATCTTCCATTTTCTGGTGGTAGCATGAATGAAGTGTCATTGAATTTGACAACTTCTTTGATTATGCTCCAGTTGTTCATATTTCATTAGGTAAAATCGTAACTCATTCAGTCAGTTGAAAAGTTACATGAAGTTTGTTGATCTCTGTCTAGAGTAGATTGAACTTAAACAAAGTTGCTTTAAAGTCAAACATAGTGATACTTAAGGCATAACTGGTAACTTGACATTAGTTTCAGTTAAGGACTGCAGTTGTAGCCAGGCAAAACATTTTTTTAGTTTACTCTTAAAATTTTTTAAATTTGGAAAGGTAGGGGAGACTTCGACAAATGTGTGAAATAATCATCTGATACATTGCCCTATATCCTGATACTAATGCATAGTGTTGTTTAATTCCATCTGAAATCTTAATCACTTTCCCTTTTAGGTTGTAATGTACCAGAAATTATTTGTTTAAAATCAATTTTATAAACCAACGAATTTAAATTCAAACAAGTTCGTATTCCAATAAAAGTCAAGTTTGTTGAACGTTATTGGGCATATAAATCAAACGTCAGATTGGCATAAATGTAAATATAAATATTACACGATATGCCTTTCAGATTTAAAACAAAAATATAGACTTTTATTTTTCCAACACACAATTGTTAAATTGATTCGAAACAAATTAGTTAACAGATCAGTAGACACCCAACAAAATTGTGTATGCCAGCAAAAATTTGCAAATCGGTTGGCAATAACGACCGAGAGGACAAGCTAAATGTAAGCAGTGTTGCCAACATTTTGTGAGCCAAAGGCGTAATTAAAAACCAGAAAAGCGTAAAAAAGGGTAAACATTTCCTTAAAAAAGCGTAAAAAGCGTTTGGCTTTATTTCTACTCAAAATGGCTAAATTTTCAATAGAACACATTTTTTAACACTAAATACTGTTTTATTAAACAATTGAGATCGTATCTTTTATAAACAAGTTTTCAAGTGCATACATATTTTTGAAAAATATGGTATATTAGGAACATTTTAAATGAGGTTAAAACTAACATACAATAAGATTTTTACAAACAATTGTGTTCATCTATAAAACCCATAGCTTCAAATGCAGATGAAATATCTGCATCATTTTCTTCATCTTGCCATAAAACGGTTTTTAAAAAATAGTTTGACTTATAGTAAACTTCTTGCGTAGAAATTTTATTGCAGACATTGGACGGCAGGTCATATTTGTCACAGCACATATTCTCTCGACGAAGTCCATATTTAATGTGTAAAATAGAAAATTAAGGATAATCTGTTTCTTATTTTCGATTTACATACACAAATTCATAGCACTGAAAGCTCTTTCTACTTCTGCATTTGAGTATGGGAAGCTTAATAGTCTTATAACGAATTCTGATAAATCTCGAAATGGATTTTGCCCTACGGAATCTTTGAACTCATTTACTTCTATCCAAAAAAGATCTGTTCGATATTTGTTCTTCCATACACAGTTTCTAATATTATCAATACTTAGTTCCATATTAGAAATGACATCCGCTTCTCTAATATACGATTTAATAAATGCCAGTATTTCGTCTCTATTGCTGTTATAGAGAATGGTATTTACACTAACCAATGATATTTTTTGTAGTGTTCCAAAGTTGGTTGGAAGTTTACATCGGATTTCGTATATAAGATGTTTAGTGAATATGATACATTTTTCTTTAAATCCTTTCTTTTCGTGTTCTGAAATCAGTGAATCCTTGCACGCTTTTTCAAAACTATGCCCAAGATAGCAAAATTCGTCTAAACAATTTTCAATAGGATCTTTTAAATAATTAAAACTTTTTTTCATTTGTTCTTTCGGTGCAAAGAGAATGAAAACATAAAAGCACAAGAGGATGACATTTCGTCAGTGCTGTTAAAACAACAAACATGTATACAAATTACAACAACTCGTCTTATACCATATAAATAATTATACCATAGCAGTAGCAGTACGAGTATATGGGGTGCTTAAGACAGACTGAAGGAATGAAAGAGACGTACATACATATGTATGTATGTAAAAACTTGCAGTAGCAATAAATATTCGAATGTATACACGTTGGAACATTTGAAAAGCCAAAATGCGCTAAAAGCACCAACGGAAAACATGAAAGCGTACGCATAGCGCTTTTTTTCCTTCTGGCACTATGGACCCTATTTTCGCGTTTTGGAGGGACTAAAAAGCACCATAAATAGTGCGAAAAGCACCAAGTTGGCATCGCTGAATGTAAGTAGTATTTTGTACTACAAACTGCTTCTTTTTCATTATTTCATTTCAGCGTATTAGTAATATTTATTAATAATTATTAATTATACGCATTTAAGTCAAATAGGTACGAGTACAATACATACATGAATTTTCAATGAAAAGTTTACATCTCTAAATGGGTCTAAATACGGGTCTATAAACAAAGACAACTTCTACATACATTTAAGGTATGTTACTTGGAATTTTAAGTGATAGTCTAACATGATGTAACTAATATTAATTATACTACAGTCGACATCATTTATTATTAATAAAGTCTGTATTATAATACTGTTTCTGATAATAAGGGGTGTTTTTTGCTTAGACATAACTAACGACAGGGTTAGCTGTCAAACGAACTGTTATATTGCGCTCACTTTTTAATATATATGATCAGTTTACTATAGCAAATCATCATGACTACATTCACGCCGGAACAAAACTACGAAATTATTCAAATTCAGTTTAATTGATTCGCGCAACTTATAGACGACTTCGTGATTTTTATGGCGCACATGATCGTCCATCTGAACTGTGAACAGATTTCATACCTAACACTCTCTAAATACTGCAATAACACCAACACGTCGAAGGAATGTGCGAACTGAAGAGAATATCGCCGCTGTAAACGAAAGTGTAAAAGAAGCTCCAAATTCATCGCTGCGTCGTAGCTGGTGCAGGATTTAAAGCCGTATGCGTCATTCTTTTGCCGACCAGGCTCTAGAGCAGTTGAAAGCTGCCCCGATGTTTTATCGCAAAATTGTATTCAGCGGTGAGGCTCATTTTTGGATCAATGGGTTTGTTTATAAACAAAATTGCAGCATTTGAAGTGAGATCAATCCAAAGGTTGGAGTGGTTTACACGCTGGTGGCATCATCGGACTCCACGTCTTCAAGCATGAAGTCGGAACTCGCGTTACAGTCAATGGATAGCATTAATTCGGGCAAGATGTGGTTTCAAAAGGATGGGCAACACGCCATACAGGACCGCATCAATCGCTTTATTGAAATCAAATTTTGCCGAAAAGTTGACACTAACCTTTTGACTTTAGCTGTTTTCAAGCATACGCATAAAAGAGCCGATTACTTGGTCTTTGCGCCAAATATGAGCAGAATTTTTATAAATAATAAAAACTCAAGTTTCATGAATATTTTCTGTATTTTTAAATCCTTCTTCATTGTTAAATAGGTAATCAAAAGCGTGGTCATTTCAGCTTAAAAAAAAGGAATTTGGACAGCCTGTTTCGGTCATATTTTGGCCCTTCGGAAAATGTTTCTTTGAAGTTGTACTAACTGGCGATATTTAAAAATTTTCAAAGTTCATGTTGATACTCAAGTAGACCAGAATTTGCACTCAGTTCCCTACAAAAATCAACAAAAATCTCGTTTTAAAATGTAATTATATTTAAAATTTTATAATAACGTTGGTTTGATGTGTCGCATCTTCTTTCTTGTTTAGTCACTTCTTGGTATTTGGGTTTGAAAACTGTTTCGCAACAAACCATCGTACGACGAAGACTGTTGTGTATAAAATTATGAAAAGAACACTACACGTATGGCAATGCTTCAGTCAATTGCAACGCGAGGTTCGACTGTGCGGAATAGCGAAAAACAAAACTGAGGTAAACCGTCTCTGTAGGCGTCAAAAACTGTCAAAAACTGAATTAGTACATTGGCTCAGGGCCTCCCTTCTATAAATCGCAGATATGCATATCATGTTGGGAATATGGAGAGATCATTTCTCTGCGCTACTGGTACCTGAGATAACCAATGACCAGAGATAGCTGATGGATTACCGGCGGAGCTATTCAAGGCTGAGAAGTTGCATGCATCAGCTCATTAGCAAAATTTCGTTAGATGAATGCATGACCGGCTATTGCAGTATCAGTTTACTATGCCACCTATCTTCGTATTTAAATACCGTGGAATATACCTTTATCCATACCACATAAAGCTCAAATCGATTATAATGTCCGCAATGAAAGTCGGTGAGGATCTTACAAGGACACACCCTATCGTCCGATCTCTTTAACGTCTTAGTGGAGATGATAATGATAAAATCTGCAGTCAACATGAATAAAACCATCAGCAGCAAAAGTCGCATGCTGATCGCATAGACTGATGATATAAGCATCATTGAACGCACAATGGGATAAGTTACTGTGGGGTTTTAGAAAATTGAGAAGGAGTCAGTATAAATGGGTCTGCCAGTAAATGAGAACAAGACAAAAGTAATGGCTTACTCAAGCAAGCCTCCACGCTATTAAACCAACCCGCAAACATTGATAACCGTTATAATTTCGACGTGGTGGATGAATTTATATACCCTGGATCTGCCGTAAACAAAAACAACAACGTCAGCCATGAAATCAAGCGGAGAATTTTACTTGCGAATAGATGTTATTGCTTGCGAATAGATGTTATCTCGAGTAACACAAGTCCAATTATATCAGACTCTCGTACAACTTGCCTTTCTTTACGGCGAAATATCCTGGGTCTTATCGGAAGCAGACAAAACATCTCTAGGAGTCATCAAGAAAGAAATACTCCGAAAAATGTATGTGCACAACGGCGAGTATCGGCGACGCATGAAGAGTGAGTTGTATGAGCTATATCCCAACAGTGACACAGTTAAGCAGATAAAAATAACGCGATTGCGCTGGCTAGGCCATGTCAGTAGAATGGAAGACGAAAAATAGGAAGGCAAAAACTCCGTTGGAGCGATCAGGTTGCCGAATCCCTCCGTACACTTGGCATTACAAACTGGAGATATTATATACTCCAAAAGAATAGAGCGGAATTTTTGTTAGCAGTGAACTGAGAAATTTGTAATTTTTGACTCATTGATCAAATTTCATCAGTCAAATGTCAATTTATCTTTCAGAGAATATTGCTGCTTCATCTTACTGCCACATTTCGCAGACTTATTTCTCGAGGATTTAGAAGAATGAAAAATATCTGGCTTCAAATATCTAAAGCCACTTGGATATGGTCCGTCCAGGGTCTCAAAAGCCAACGATTGTCTTCAAAACATTGTGCCCGAAAGGACCTGGATTATGAACAGAGATTAAGCAATAGCTTGCTTATATACCATACTGGGTTTAAGCTGGAGTCGTCACCTCTGCTGCTCAATGAAACCTTAAGGGATAAAATCCCCTTCAGTTGAAACTTAGGCTTCTATAGAACAACATATGTAGTTAATACAGGGTGATTCAGGAAGTTCCGGACAAATTTCTCCAACGTATTCCTTGTCTCAATTCATGAAAAAAAGTCCACTAGGACCATGTTCGAAATTGCAAGGGTGCGAAATGGCAGCGGGTTCAAAATTTTCGGACTGGTAAAGTTGCTAACTTCTTACACTCACAGAAAAATTCGGTTGAGACAGCCGAATTAGCCGTAACCGAATTAAGAGGTTGTCTCAACCGAATTAGAGGTTAACACAACCTCATTAGAGGTTAACACAACCTCATTAGAGGTTAACACAACCTCATTAGAGGTTATCACAGCCGAATTAGAGGTTGACACAGCCTCATTAGAGGTTGACACAGCCTCATTAGAGGTTGACACAGCCTCATTAGAGGTTGACACAACCTCATTAGAGGTTGGCACAGCCGAATTAGAGGTTGACACAACCTCATTAGAGGTTGACACAACCTCATTAGAGGTTGACACAACCTCATTAGAGGTTATCACAGCCGAATTAGAGGTTGACACAGCCTCATTAGAGGTTGACACAACCTCATTAGAGGTTGACACAACCTCATTAGAGGTTGACACAACCTCATTAGAAGTTGTCACAGCCGAATTAGAGGTTGACACAGCCTCATTAGAGGTTGACACAACCTCATTAGAGGTTGACACAACCTCATTAGAGGTTGACACAACCTCATTAGAGGTTGACACAACCTCATTAGAGGTTGACACAACCTCATTAGAGGTTAACACAACCTCATTATAGGTTGTCACAGCCGAATTAGAGGTTGTTACAACCGAATGTAGATAGTGTCACAAACTAATTATTAACGTTTTTTATTATTAAATGATGATTTATTTTCCTGTATTCTTATAAAAAATTCAAAAAGCGAGAAAGTAAAGTCATACATATTGGGTAATCTATATAATAATAAATTTGTTGTACATGCCTCTTCTGACCTTTTTCAAGTCCCGGCCATCACGGGACACCGCACTTATTCTGACATTCGGCTGATGTATCGGTTGATATAGGTCCTAAACAATTTTGTATACAGGCGATTGCAGATATGACCGACCATGAAAAACTTCAAAACTGTTGATATCTGCTTCAATAATTTCTGCAAAATAAGACGTTTTAATACAAAACATATTTTACTTACTTTTCTTAATAACAGCAAATAATTTTGAAATTTTTTAATTCTTTTTAAAATAACATTTGATTATAGAATTTTAAACGTCATATGTTAAATACATGGCATTAGGTCGTGGTAACCGAATTGAATACGAATTCGGTTGTACCCACAGAATTCATGACAAATTCGGTTACAGCAGCGGAATTGACGCCAAATTCGGTCGTTACTACAACCGAATTAATACCAGATTAGGTTACTCCAACTGAATTTGGTACCAATTTCGGTTCTTGCATCCGTATTTATTTCAAATTCGGTTGTTCCAACCGAAATTTTAGAAAATTTAGTTGACTGAACGAATATAATTGGAGATTCAGTTGTCACAACCGAATCAAATAAGAAACGGGGTTGCTTCAACCGAATTTCGGTTGTGGGGACTAAATTCGGTCGTAACAACCTCAATTCGGTTGTGGCAACCTCAATTCGGCGGTAACAGCCGAACTTATGGTTGCTACAACCTCTTTTCAATCAATTACTTCTCTGAGTGTAGCCAGTTAAAATAAATTTTTAAACGTGTTACTTTACAAAAACAAATAAATGTGTGCTGTTATTTCGCTTCCAAAAACAAACAAAAACATTTTTGCATTTCAGTAAAATGGTCATAACTTTGGAACGGTAAGACCTCTGGGCTTCGTTTAGGTCATTTTGGAAAGGTAAGAGGTATAGCTATCTTTCAACAGAAAAACATAAGCTACCTGCCATCTGGCTGAGCAAATTGAAGTTATGTGAATTTTTTTACCGAAAGCTCTGTATCTCGGAGATTTGGCTTTTTTCTACTTTTGGTTCTGAAAGGCCTCTTAAAGACCTTTCCAACAAGCCCAATCCGACCACTGGTTCAGAAGTTAGCAACTTTACCCTACTACTAACATTTCGCACCCTTGCATTGTCGGACATGGTCATAGTGGATTTTTCTTCATGAAATCAGTCAAGGAATACGCTGGAGAAATTTGTCAGGAACTTCCTGAATCACCCTGTATATATATAATATTATTTGGTGAATAACGCTCACACACTCTTAAAAGCTGATTTTTCACATGAAAAGGAAGAAATGATTTTTTTTCAATAAAAATCGCTTAATAATAATATTTATTTTTTATTTGCGTATCGAAGATAGAGCGAATGGGGGATACTCGTATTATTAAATTAAAATCAGTCATACGTCACCAAAAAAACGTCGCAAAGTATATCAGCCGCAGTGCTAGGTGCAGTGTAACAGTTGAGCACGCCCTGAATTATTATTTATGTTTTGCTACAGTTGATTTACGACATATTTTGGTGATGAAGAAGTTATTTTAGCTAAATAATATGAATTATACGTAACCTTGTTAACCAAAAATCGGGACACAATGGGTAAAAAAGCAAATTTGTTTGGTTTATAATGACTAAATACACAAAGCAAACACGTTTATTTCGTACATAATCACTTTATTATTTTATATTAAAGTTGGCATGAGACAATAAATGCCCGAAAATCCCGCAAAAAGGGGGACGGTTGGTCAGGTTACAAACACGTCGTATATCTGCTGTGACAAAGCAGCAGTGTTGGGATATTGTGATATGAATTGAGTTTTAATTGCTATTACTTTATCTAATGCTAGTCCCAAAGAATTGCTATTGTTACCAATGACTACCAAAAACTTGGAAATTCCATTTGCCGGACATTTCATATGCACGATTGTGGAATATGACGCCAATTGTAATGAAAAAGGGGAACGCATTTAATTATTTTAGATTTGTTTAGCCGTCGGCAATTTTGCTAAAGTATTTTATATGTAAGTAAAGGCTTGTGGTTTCGTTTGGGTTTGCCTCGTAGTATTTTCAAATCAACTTGAAAGCCGAAGATAGCTGATACCAAAAAAAATTTTAACATGAGTACCATTGCCGGAGATCTTGGTTGAACCTGGTTTACATCGAAGACATATTAAGGAAACGAATCTCTCAACGAAAGCTAAAATTTTCTTAGGGGATTTCACATAGTCCGATGTAACTAGGGTTCGTATTTCGTGGGTAATGAGTTACCCTGGGTTACCCAGGGCAACCCATTATTATTGCCGTGGGGAATGAGTAGCGATCGTTTACCGATTATCCGCAGGGTATGGGGAAAATAATGAGTAGCTACCCACGAAAATGGGGAATTACTCATCACAATTTCCCATTATACTCTGGGAATGGGGAAAATAATGGGAGCTTCGAAAAAAAAATTCTTCCATACGAATTGGGCCACTTTATGAAAACCCCTTAGAAACGCGCAAAAATTGGTTATTTTTTCAATTGGACGCTCCCTTTCCGAGGTATAGACTTTTCTTTCTAATTTTTTCATATTATCGATCAAAAATGGGGAAGTATTACCCTGGGTAACCCATTGCCCAACGTCGTCGGTAGCTACCCATTGTTTTCCCCATTTCCCTGAGGGTAATGGGAAATCGTGATGAATAATTCCCCATTGTCGTGGGTAGCTACCCATTATTTTCCCCATTGCCCTGAGTTTAATGGATAACCGTGATGGGTAATTCCACATTTCGTGGGTAGCTACCCATTATTTTCCCCATTGCCCTGAGGGTAATGGGTAATCGTGATGGGTAATTCCTCATTTTCGTGGGTAGCTACCCATTATTTTCCCCATTGCCCTGAGGGTAATGGGTAAACGTTCATTACACATTCCCCACGACGATGTGGATGGGTTACTCATGGGGGGTAAATACGAATTCTGGATGTAACTACGACGAGTTTTTTGTCTTTATGTATGTATATGGTTTTGTCAGAGGAAAATATTAGTAACACTAACAGCTACAATAAAGTAAATAGAAATACAAATTAATTTAAAATAGATTAATAGTCCTTGCACAACCTTTTTGCTCCCGGTATGATTAAGGAGCATTAAAGATGCATTTTGGAACACTTCATTTGGGGAGCCCATCTTACTAATTTAATGAATATACTAAAATTAATGAATATAATGGCAGAGGAAAAGAAATTGAAAAGATAACACCGAATCTGTTTCTAAGAATTATCCCCGCAGTATTCACATTAGATTTTATACGATGACGATCACGTCGCATAGTGGTATTTATTTACAATGAAATATCATATTAACTCCCGATTGGAATCAGATTAAAGGTGAAGGTTCCAATCAGTGAGTCTAAACATATGTATCACTCAACTCGCTGCTTGTTAGAAGCCCTCTCCTGCACCTCCTTGGGATGTAGTGGGAAAATGAATACAAACTGTGAAAAAGTGTAGTGAGATTCGGATGGGCAGCTCATTACAAATGCAAATCAGGACAATATCGCCAAGGACACCATTTGCCTCAATTAACCTAGGACTTGAAATAAAATGGAAACACAGTTTCGGGAGTATTTTTATAAATGTACTATGACACCTGTTTTGAACACTTTGGTGAATGACTTTTTACTGTCCTTTGCACGAATAGATCCAAAATACTTTTGAGTCACAGTTGGCAGTAGGACTGTGGAAGCCTTTCAATTGCTAGCAATAACAGTCGGGTTGGGGGGTTTCCAATCCTTTTCGTTCTAATCACATTTAATCATTCAATAATAATATTGTCAGACTCCCTATTTTATTAGGATAAACAAAAGAATGACCCAAAGCTACTAATTATAAAACAGCACCGGTATTTAGTACGTTAAGTTGAAAAAGAAAACAAAACTGTAATTGGCCTTAGTTGGTTAACATTGCTAGCTACCTTTAGATAGTGTTGGGGAGCATCGCCACATTACCCTCCCTCTTCTATGTTTAAGTTGTGTAATAGGTTATTGTCTTCTAGACCCCCAACACAAAGCTTACAGTAACATTGTTATCTCATATCCTCCATCACTACAATGCAAAATGGTGATGACCAACCAAAACTCTCTCATGTTTTTGAATATTAAAAATGCGAATGAGTAATATTATTAAATTAAAATTAGTTATACGTCACCCAAAAAATGTAGCATCTGAGCAATGGTTATAAAGATAGTTAATTCAGAATTTCTGTTAAAGTTAAGCAAGCCTACTTATAATAATATTGCCATTTCATCATGGAATGATATACGAGCCAACAACGAGTCGAAATTATTAAAATTTACTACTGAAATTTGGCGTCAGTGGCCTCAACTTTAAGAGCGCTACGTCCAATTTATGGTCTTCAGCGATGAGGCTCATTTCTGACTGAATATGCGTTATTGGTCAGACAGCAATCCACACGTTATCCATGAGTCATCATTGCATCCCGAAAAAATTACGATTTGGTGCGGTTTATGGGCCGGCGGCGTCATTGGGCCGTACTTCTTCCGTGATGATCAAGACCGGCACATTACTGTATATGCGAATCGCTACCGTTCAACGATAACCGAATATTTTTGGCCCCAATTGGATAATATGGACTTGGAGGACATGTGGTTGTAATGTCCAATCTTTCAGATTTGGGTTTTGTCAATAGAAAACTCATACTTATCCCAAAGCTAACCAGCTTACTGGTGTTTTTCCTAATTGAACACAGGCTGTAGTGGAGGGTGACATAAGAGTGAAGTAGTAAACTGTAGAACAAAGTAGACTGGGAGCCATTGATATGCTAGCTACAGTCGGGCGGGGGGTTCGTGTCTACTTTGAACCAGAAGCATTACAACCTAGGACATAAAAAAACTATTATAGACTCCCGATTCGTAAACCTAACAACATAACTTTACTACTGAAACTACAATGACAAATGGACTAGATTTTGACCATAAACTATTATAAATGCCCTATTATGGCCAAAGTATTGAGGAAAAGAAAGAAACAAAACTCAGCCGTCGGATATTTTAAGCAGATTCCTAGGTGACATTGGAATCGTTAGCCTATTTACCCTTTCCCACCATGATCTTAATGACTTTCCATTTATTAACATCCCGAACACAAATCTAACCCTGTCTCTAAATCTCCACCATTAGTAATATATTGTCTAACGAATCATTTTTGCTAAACAAAGATTTATTAAATAATTCATAATACACTTATTAATCATGTATGCACTTCATATGGAGAATTCACATAGCATTAAATAATAGTAATAGATTGTAATTCAATTTTGTTTTAGATATATTAGAAGCTAGCATCGAAACTTAATAAAAACTTAATGTATTCTGGAGCGACCAATTGCCACTAACAAATGTTTCACTGAAACAAGAATGAACTAATTAGGACGAGGGTTAAAGTAGTTTTCAATCGGTTAAAGTGTCTAAGCAAAGTTGGGTATAGTTTTAGATATAGACCGCGAACTCATTTCGGCACACTAATTAATTATCATTTAAACGAAGTACTGAACTGTGCTTACTTAAACCAATTGAAATAAGACTTGAATTTGCGTTAACATTTTCATTATGCAAATTATTCACAGTACCGAATGCTAAGCCCCAAAATTTAGTTGGTTTTAACTCTTAAGAGCCGAGTAATCAAAATAGTATTCTAACTATACATACATACATTCATATGGATGTTATATTCAATACATAAAAAAAAGATTATTTAGTAATATAGTTTAACATCCTTTATGAAATCATTTGGAAAATTTAGATTTAATGTGGTAATAATTCTTAGAATGTCACTCACCCAATTGACGTTTAACTTATATTCAGAGCTGGTCGCCGAGGCCTCGTTGATCGTTCTGGAGGTTGATGTTGCTTTTAGGGGATAAAATTATAAATTTTGCAGATGACCATTTACACGATTTACTTATCTGTATCGATATGTTACATCGTAGCTAATTTATATGTTGATGGTGATATAAGTTTGATACATAGGTTGCAGATGCTGATGAAGGTGTTTTGTTCCGTATGCGGATGTCCCAGAGATCTTTAACTTTGTGATGGTGCCAAGAGGTTTATCGGTTGTAGAAGAACTTGTCCGAATATTCGCTGTCTTAGGAATTTCTATAGGAATACTACTCTTCCAAGTGTGGGCACAACCCCGATGCAACGATTGGTCCAAATGATTGTGCGTTTCCTTGGTTCGTAGAAGACAAGGCTTGGTAACTATCGCCCGCTGATTTAATTAGTGCTTGTGAGGAGTAAATTGATCCTTGTACGTCCCCAAAACTAAAATAGATGCCTCGTTCCCGCAGTAAAATTTGGCCAGTCAATCCACGGGAACGAGGTCACTATCGAACGTGTATCGGTGAGCAAAGAAATTCCAAGTAGCCGTGCAAATCCTACACTTCGGGTAAAATTGTAAGGTATGAGCTTAAAACAACTTTCAATATTTTATTACTCTATTGAATTCAATTTGGTGAAAATTTGGGATTGTAATGGCGTTTAGACCCAGATAAATTTGATTTGGACAGGTATAGTCTCCTTTTATAAAGTTTAAGAGTTCAATCAAATTTTGTAATATCACATAAAAACCGAGTTAATAAAAACATTACCTTCAAAATTTATGATTCACGATAAGATTGTTCAATTCCCAAAGAATTTTGTTACTATTATCTCAGATTTCTATAATAAATTCAGATTAAACTCAACTGGATTTACTGTCACTAACTTAACCAAATTTATCTTTCGCTAATTGACTATAATTATCTTCACGGTTGATTGAATGTGCACTCTTCAAGATTCAGAAACCAAAAAAAGGAATAGGCTTACGTTGAAAACATCAAGACTTGCCTAGGAACAGATTTCTCTGTTCTGACAGTTTTCGCCGCTTTGTAACTCATCATAATAGATGATCTAAAAATAGATTTCTGGTCTAGCGAAAGAATCGCATTGGCCAGTTGTGATGCTGCAATACTCTCAATGATGATACACACAAACCGGTTTCAAGAGTAACATCAATGGGCGATTAGCATACCGATGATAGTAAGACTAGTTCTATAAATAAACTTATGTCGCTTCTGTTACGATATAAAACCAATAGCTAACAAACAATATACGATTGGGCCATGATTGGGGTTGAACCAGTGTTCAATGTAGTCGAACTCAACACCGTATCTGCTGAGCTACCGAGCAGCGCTCTGATTGTACTCATGTTTTGTTCTATCAGTTAGCCACAAGCTTGGCTTGAATATTTCCATTACCTGAACCAGAGTGACAGATTTTTATTTTTTCTAACATTATCACAAGTGATAAGAGTTGATATGCGGACGGTGCCAGAAGCCACACAGCGAATGCCACAATCAATTTATTGGAAATCAAGTTTGGTGAACGTGTTATCTCACGAAATGGCCCAGTCGATTGGCCGCCTTGGTCATGCGATTTGACGCTGTTAGATTATTTCCTGCGGGGCTACGTCAAGTCTATGGCCTATGCCAACAAGCCAGCGACGATTGATGAACTTCGTACAAATATCGAACGTGAAATTGCAGCAGTATCGGCCGATTTATGCTTGAAAACCGTCGAAAATTGGGTTCAGCGTCTGGCCTTCTGCAAGCGTGCCCATGGTGGCCATGCAAAAGAAATCAAGTTCCATACATAATGGCATCGAACGTACTTTCACAGGAAGAAAGAATTTCATTGGTATCTAAAACCGGTTTTGTTTTATTTAAGAAAACCTTTTGTAGCGCTCTTATTGAAAACCCCTTTACATATAGAACTAGTACAGTACAATTTATTTGATTTTGAATGGGTTTTACCAGAATGGGTTTGGTAAAATCAAATATCCTCCGAAATAGGCTGGCGCGTATTATAAAATGCTTTTCACGGCAATAAAAGTATCGATCAACAAAACCACCAAAGTTGTGTGTAGTAGTCCTATAAAGGCTGTGGCAAAGCCTCTCATTTGTAACAGCAGAGTGGGATTTGACAAAATTCTGCTAAGTACTAAATTTCTTTAAAATCAATAATGTTTTATGGGAGTTCCAGTGCCATGCACCCAGCCCTTAGCTTAAATGTTTGTCCGTAATGTTCCTGAATGGTCGTAAACATTGGGTATTTTCGAATTTTTTTAACATATTGTTATGAATTTCCTCAAATCGTTCTTTTTAGCGCTGATTTATTGCCGCTATTAACACAAGGTTCGTATTAAATTACGATAATTACAACCGTTTTACTTCCTTATATTTTACTTATATATTTACACCTTATAAACTCATAATGCCAAAAACCTCCTCTATTTTTACGAGTTATGCTTCTCATCACCCTGTTTCCAGATTGTTCTACCCTGATGTAGAATAGTTTTCTAAAAATAACATACTTGTAGCCGACTCGTCAACTGGTTTATGGTAATAGTATACTTTTAGGCGCAGCATTAATCGCCCTGTGATTTACATAGTGTTAATTTGGTTATTTAGAGTAAGAAAAGCTTCTACTTAATCGTAACAATATAAACAATTCGTAGCAGGTTTCATAATATGCATAAATATTCGTGTTTATTAAGTCCTGCCGAATTCCGCTATATCTTAATTTGTCTATATTTTAGAGTTCGTTCAACGCATTTCTGCATAGTTGCCCCAAGTCTTTCCATTAACAAATCATATCGTACTCCATTATATACAGTACTCCACCGACAGTCATAACTACAAATGTTCATAATGATAATAACGACTGGCGGCAATGACAATTTATCCTTTTTGCTCTCTGTTAATTTGTGTACTCTAAAAATAGAAATTCGAAACAAATTTATGCAAAATTTTTCAATATAGATTCAAAACAAAATGTTCAAAATTATTGCAATTTGTTGGCGTAGAGAAAAGGCTGTTTCAAAAACGAGCATTTGAACAACCGAACTGAATTGAATATGCAACATTCGTGGAAGTGTAAATATTCTACATAACGTATTCATTATGTGAACACGCAAATCGATAGTTGATGATGATGCTTGTGATGATGGCGATGGTTTCTGTTGGTCGTGTTTTCAATTCTCAATTATTTGTGTACATTCTGGATGCCGAATTGTGCCACGAGGCGTCTGTTGATTTTTGTGGAAATTACAATTTCACATGTACTCGAGAAGGATGCAGTAAAGGGTGAACTCAACACGGTATGGACAGTTATGTTTTTAACTGCATTACTAGCATAGATTTGTTCAGCAATTATTCAAAATTAAAGCAAATTAATTTTTTAGGTTTCACCCAAAGTGATATTAAATATAAATTATTTATTAAAATCGAAAGCCATTCCGCCGTGGCAAACATTGTGATTGCTCGCGGTACAAGATTCCACCACAAGAACTTCCAAAAGATAAATTGGGTGTCTCATGATCAAAAAGCACAGAAGCTGTTCGATCACTTTGCAATTGGTGGAAGCCTCCCTGTATAGATGTAAATGTAATTCGAGACGCTAATATTGATTTAAACCATTCCCAGATTAGAGACACAGAGAAACCAGAACGTCGGTCAGCCACAATTACCGAAAAAGCTGCCGCAAAAACGCGCTGTACTTTTGGCAAAGCTTCAGTCACTAGGATCTCGAACTACGAAGGAACGGTATGCGTTGAAAAGTGGAGAGGCAAATTCACAATTTGGGCACAATAAAAACAATAACACCTCAGGTGCTAATAGACTAACGGCACAGAGATGAAATGCTAGCCCCGATGAGCTGGAAATGTGCATGTAAATACGGTGTAATAAAATTGGCGAGGGGTTTCTTACGTATTCGAGAGCAGATTACGGGAACGTCATATATCCTTTTACTCGAGGGTACATATAACGGGGGTTTCAATAAGAGCGCTACAAAAGTTTTTTTAAATAAAACAAAACCGGTTTTAGATACCAATAAAATTCTTTCTTCCTGTGAAAGTACGTTCGATGCCATTATGTATGAAACTTGATTTCTTTTGCATGGCCACCATGGGCACGCTTTCAGAAGTCCATACGCTGAACCCAATTTTCGACAGTTTTCAAGCATAAATCGGCCGATACGGCTGCAATTTCACGTTCGCTATTCGTTCGAAGTTCATCAATCGTCGCTGGCTTGTTGGCATTGACCATAGACTTGGAAATAATTTAACGGCGTCAAATCGCACGACCAAGGTGGCCAATCATCTGGGCCATTTCGTGAGATAACACGTTCACCAAACTTGGTTTCCAATAAATGGATTGTGGCATTCGCTGTGTGGCTTGTGCGCCGTCCTGTTGGAATCACATGTCCTCCAAGTCCATATTATCCAATTGTGGCCAAAAATATTCGGTTATCATTGAACGGTAGCGATTCGCATTCACAGTAATGTGCCGGTCTTGATCATCACGGAAGAAGTACGGCCCAATGACGCCGCCGGCCCATAAACCGCACCAAACCGTAATTTTTTCGGGATGCAATGATGACTCATGGATTACGTGTGGAATTCTGTCTGACCAATAACGCATATTTTGCTTACTGACGAAGCCATTCAGCTGACGTATAGAGACGCCAACTCTCTCACTAAATTGCTGACATTTGGTGTGTAGCAGATGGGCGGTTGGATGTTAGAAAGTATTAATAATACCAGATAAAGATAATTTGAGCCAAACTATTTGTAAAATATAACAAAAAAGTCCAAAATATGTTTTTCATTAAAACGACGTTAAAAAATTTAATCAAAATTTTTTGTAATTCCACTTTACGTCAAATAACTCTATATCGCACCGACCGCACCACGACTAGTGTGAAAGGAAATTTCAGTTGAGAATAATGACAGCTCGGGAAAAATATGATTGATCTCAAGACTTCAAGGTGCTCTGTCAACATTTTGAAAAAAATTTTCTAATTGTGCTCACCACGTCGTTTGAAAAATATTTAGACAAAAAACTAATAATTTTTACTCAAATACAACCAGGAACTGAATCTTTATACGTCTGTAAAGGACCATAGATACCCTCATATTTCACGTAATCAGCTCTTCCATACGCATCTTTTGTAACGCGGTTTTCAGTACACACCAATATAAAACTTATGTCAATTTGATTAAACGAAAGCCTGCACTGCTATTGGAGTCTCGGGCTATTCGGTCCTATACCTAAGAAAGGTGACCGTCATATATGTGCAACTTAACATGTAATATCCATTCAAGCGTAATACCGGGTCTAATTGTTGCAGTCGTTTTCGGACCTCATAACAATGGCTTTAGACCAGATATTTCCATCAACTGTATTCCTAGAAAACCCCCTCGACTGATATACCTATACAAGCTGACATTGACTATCACAAGCGAAAGACCACGTTGAAAAAAATGGACAGTTGTTGTTGGTTGGATGTAAGTACAACATGTTGGTAGGATGTCGCAAATGTCCTACCAACAATATTGTGTTTGTTATTCAATATTCCATATTGGAGACACAATGATTAGTATGTTATAATATTTTTTTTTTGTGACACAAATATGGTTTTATTTACAGCCAACAAAAATCAAAAATGAAGCAGATATTAAATTGATGGAAACATTGCTTGCGCGTAAATATACGGGTGTTGCAAACATTTTGTTCCTGCATAATGTAACATGGGGCGATTTTACAGCGTATTGATAACGATCTTACCAAACCATTAGATACCAGGCAAGGCCTCAGACCTCAGAGATTTCTCCAACATTTTAATGGCAATTATAATGACGCAAGCTGTAGTTAACGCGAATTAAATCACCTGCAGCAACGCCACTTCTCCAGTATGCTGATGATATATATATTATTGGGCGTACTGCCCGAGAAGTTACTGCAGAATTTTCAATAGTTACCAAATTACCTCCTCCTTGAGTGGAACAATGCTTTCACATTGAAAAGCATTACGATTACGAGGAAGTGGACGTGGAAGTGGAAGAATTTATTGGGTCTGTTGTAAAGAAGGAATAACGCTAGCTGGAGATCAAGAATTGTTCTTGCGAAAAGGTGTTATTTGGTGCTAAGCATGCACTTCAGATCTGAAGAGCTTCCTCATGAGACAAAGATCCAGCTATAGTAGAGGCAGCTTTATATACATAGAAAACAATTGTTCTGTGGGCCAAGTAGAATATACACACAAAATGTCAGAAAAATGTACATCCCGCAATGTACTCCAATTTCACATTTTGGAAAATATTAATATAAATGGGTTACATTTTCAAAACTGTAAGGATGGTTAAATGTAGCATGTGCCATGTTGGTATGTATGCCCTTGAAAGATTTGAAGAGAAACATTTGAAGTATGAAATAAATGCAATTTACTTTAAATTTTAAATTAAAAAACGTAATTTTTTGATAGTTTTGCTCTTTAAAACTGTAGCAACACTATTTTGAGAACTTAGAATTAATGGGTTTTATAGCGAGCAAATTGGCCGTCGGTGGTGCAATCTAGCCATGAAAAAGCTTCTCAAATTACCGTTCGGAATCGGTGTAAAACTGTAGGTCCCAATCAGTGAGTGAAAACTGGAAAGCGCACAGCTCAGAGATTGTGAGAAGTTCTCCCCAGTCCCTTCGTGGGATGTAATGGGAAACCTTTCTTTTTTTTTATTGCGAGGAAATTGCCAGTACGGTGAAATGCTAAACCACGGTGGGGTGGGCGTGCCTTGCGCCACCATTTTCTTGGAAATGAAAATACAAAATTAGAATGAGATACATAAACCCCCCTACTTGTTGACGATTTACGTAAACGTTATAAGGACGATGATTTACGGTCATGCCTTGGAATGTTAGAATACTATATATATCCGGTACCACTATCCAAATGGCAGATGTCCCCGAGAATTTTAGAGCGGAGATGCAATGGTCAGGCCATGGCTGTACAAGGGAGAAGAACTGTGACATATACTCAGCTGCCATGAGAAAAAGCATGAATTTGGTTGGGAATTTATAGTTGACAAAAGACTGCGATATCTGGTCTCAAGGTTCACCGCCGTGAGTGAACGCATAGTCAATGTCCGTATAAAACGAAATACTGTAACATATCGCTAATTTGCGTACATACCCCGACGGAAGAAAAAGAAGATGACATCAAGGACATGTTCTATGAACGCCAAGAGCTAACATACGACCGCTGCCCTGACCAGGATAGTAATGTCACATTTAAACCGCAGTCTATCGCAGCCAGGTTAGCGATAACCATGCTCTCTAATCTTTGCAGTTTACACCACCCAATTTGAGATTAAATTGGTATTACAGGTGGCAACTACGTCCTTGTACAAAATCCGCTCCGAGACAAAATTGTTGCAGATGGCGGCACAACAGAAAATATTAAATTGGCGGCTATTGATTTTGCCAGGTATGTGAAACAAACGGAGGTTTTTCTGATTTAAATGTGAGAATGGAGTAATTCTAAATATTCAAAATGTTGACCAGATCACATCGTCAAATGTATTACAAAATAAAAAAAAGTATATCTATACAACAATAATGTCCTTGTCAAAAAAAAGATTTGATACCCATTTTACCCTGTTTAGAATCGTAATGTTCCTACCGGATTGAATTTTTGGTAAAACGCGAACTAGTGCGAATTTAAAAAAAACTGAAACACGTATTTACTTAAATCAACTAGGAATTTAAAATATGTTAATCTGACATTTAAAATCTCCATACCAAATCTTAAGAATGCTATTTTTTCAGAATATCCCTGAGAAAGCGATGGACATGCTTTGCCATGTTTTTTACACCGTCGGAAGCTCCTTTATAGTAAGATATCATATGATAACAGTATTGTGTACATTGTTCATAGCTAAAGTACAAAATTCTTAAAAAAAACTAACAAGAAAAGTATGCTTTTTTAAAAATGATTCTTCTCACCGGATTTTAACACTAGGGACGAAATATTTTGGGAATCGTCATAAAACAAACCAGGGTGCAGGTTGAAGTTTGCACAAAGTTAACTTTTTTTGTGAGTCGGTCTAATGTAAAAGTTTGCAAGCATTCTGCTGCTATTTGTATCATTATTGTCTGTCACGTTCTTGTTTTCAGCAGTTTGCAACAAACAAAGCCACACCTGGATCACCAAAACATATGTTACTTATGTAATTATATTGTGTGTCCAACATCTAATATAAAATAGAAAACATAACGTATTTCGACACAAGTATGCAATATTTACGACAAGCTACAAACATGTTATATTTGCATCCAAACAACAAAAAATTAAATAATTTTCAGAGGGTACAAGATTCCAACATAAAGACATCCACAAGGCTACTTGGGTATCCCCTGATCAACAGACGAAACCCCAGATTGGTCACATGGAAATTTGTGGAAACTCCACTAGCGAAATGCCCGTACATGTGATTGGAAGAGTTAAAAAATTCGGATTACTAGCTGGTTGCAGCAAAGATTCGACCAGGCATGAGCAGGGCGAAAGTCGTACAAAACCAGACATATAGTTAGGTGGACATCGGATTGCTGCAATTACCAGCAATATCTACGTCATTTACAGAGAATCTCAATCAGATATTGTCGCAGAACTCACCCCTGCCTCAAAATCCTGAGAATAGTGGAAGTACATTTTCCACTCTATGAAAACTGTTGAAGGGACCGTACTTGGTTATGAAAAATCGGTTAAAGACCATAACACGATGAAAAGTGTCGCATGGCATGTGATGAAAAGAACACTACAAGCATGGCAATCAGTCAGACAGAGCGGTATAAGGAAAAGAGGAGAGAGGGCACCCGTTTAATTAGGTTGCAGAGAAAGCGCGATGGTGAGCAAATTGAATATTACAGAAGGAAGAAAGAGGTCTGCAAATGTAATCGAAAAGTACAAAGCCAAAACAACGGAAATGGATCAGGGCCCAAGATTAACGACAGGAATCTTGTCATCGATTTGCAGAGTATGTTGGAAATATGGAGAGATGACTTCTGTGCTTTACGTGTCCTAGGAGACTTCAATATAGATGAGGATGTGGAGCACATATAAGATGATGGCGTCGACTGCCCCCCTCCTAGCTAAAAGAAGATAGAACTGCAATTTCCAGGCTTAACAACAACAAAGCCGCTGGCGCTGATGACCTACCGGCTAAGACAATTAAAGCTGGCGGCTATGAGTTTAAAAAGTGCATGCGTCAGCTCACATTCAAAATCTGGCTAGACGAATGTATACTCGATAATCGAAACCTCAGCATACTGTGTCATGTTTCCAAAAAAAGGCGACCCGAGTGTATATGCCATCTATCGTGGAATATGCGTTTTTTCCTTCGCATACAAGGTCCTTTCGAGAGTAGTGTGCGGAAGGATAAATCCGTTTGTTGCGGACTTAATTAAACCTTATCAATGTGGTTTTAGGCTTGGAAAGATATTAATCGAGCAGATACTCACATTACAACAAATCCTGACGAAACCCCAAGAAAAAAAAACCCACAACTACCACCTCTTTGTATATTATAAGGCTGCATTCGATAGCTCGATATGGGGAAAACTGTACTAATGTATGTCGAAATTTGGTATTCCTGCTAAACCGACAAGACTTTGTAGAACTACACTGACCGACTCGAAATCATCAGTGAATATTGTTGAGTATCTCACCGAACCATTGAGTGGGAGGCGAGGCCTCAGGCAAGGTGCCACCCTGTCGTGCGATTTCTTCAACATATTAATTTATATCATCGTGAGAAAAGCTGCAGGCAACAGGAATAAAACGTCCAGCAGCAAAATGCACATGGTCCTCGTGTATGCTGATGATTTAGACATCATTGGGCGAAATCTGCGAAAAGTTAATGCAGTATTTTTGAGAATTGAGGAGGAATCAGCAAAAGTGGGGTTGGCACTAAAGAAAATCATGACAAAATTAATGGTTTCGACGAGAAGAACATACACGATTTTGGATGAAAGGGGGAACGAGGATAACCGTTATAATTTCGAGGTAGTGGGCAAATAACATACACCCAGAAATAAACCGGAGAATTATGTTTGCACCCAGGTGTTATTTCGGGCTCAGCAAGCACTTTAAAGATAAGACCCTCTATCGAGAAACGAAGATCCATCAGTAATCAGACTTTCATACAATTTGTCTTGCTTTATGTTACTGATCCCTGGATTATATCGCATGCTTATGAAACATCACTGGAAGTTGTCGAGGGAAAAATGTCCCGATTTGGTCCTATAATAGAGAACGGCGAGTATCGACGACGGATGAACTGCGAGCTGTATAATCTGTAGCCCGACATCAACGTAGATATATGAATCGACATAACGCGTTGACGCGAGCTAATCCACGTTAGTATAAGTAGAATGGATCGGAATGAACCCGTGCGAAAAGTAAACGAAAAATAGGACAACCCAAACTTCGCCGGAAAGTCCAGGTAGCATATACTGCCTGCAAGAGCTTTGTGTAACCAACTTGAGGAGAAAAGCTGAAGATCGGGTCGGTTGGAGAAATATGGCCCTTTTAAGGCCCTTGAGCTCTCTGTTTAATGTTTTGTAATACCAAATACGAATGCTTCTTACCAGGTTGCACCTCTTGAAACCTATAAGAGATATAGTAACAATTGATATATATTTGCTACTATATCTCTTATAGGTTTCAAGAGGTTCAAAATGGTCAGAAGCATTCGCATTTGGTATTACAAAACATGTTTATTACTTTATTACTTCATCTATCCAACGGCATATAAAATACAAATCCACTTTCCCTTGAGAACTTTTAAACAAATTGTAGATTGAGACACCAGTCTTAGAAAGAACATGTGGTATTATTACCCATAGTGGTGTCATACGAACTATTCATAATAATTATCACTTATGACACTCTCATGAGAAAATATTTTGTATGGAAACCTTGTTTATTAAAATATGAATAAATTAATATCATTTCTTGTGAGTTATAAAGCGTTGGGGTTTTATGTTTTATATCACGGTGCTACAAGCGGAATGTAGTAAATGTCTTCAACATTTACATTTAATCAACCTTTCCTAATTTTTTTTTTAAATCCAGTTTTTCGCACCGTGAAATGGAAATTCCCAATTTCAAGGAAAATATAATATTATTTAAAAATTTCAACAACTAAAATTGGCAATCGGCATTAGCATTTATAACAAATTCCATTAAAATCGCAAAAACAACTTCAAATTTTACAATAGTGTAATTATGTTCTGTACAAAATTAAAGCCAAAAACTGTCATTTCGCAAATATCATATTTCCATGTGTCCCAATCTCTGTGCCAACTCCCTTATAACGACAATACACCTGTATTAATTCACACAAACTTGTCGCACACCTCTTGCCATCATATTCTTAACTCCTACCACACAGTCAATACCTTAATGCAGTGACACACACTGCTTATCCTGGAGTTCACGTTAAACAAACATGAAATCCTATACCGGTTTATTGTTGACAGACTCCAGTTTCCTTTGTGTTTGTGCGTCGAAACAAAAACTGAACTGAACGCAACAAATACGGAGAACACACACATATAAGTAAGAGCTCTCCCCACAATACAAACATAAGCCTTGCAATTACACCATGCAACACTTTTCCACCTCTTACTAACTTATATGCATCTGTGCATTTGAATGCACTCCTGCATATGTTTTTCAACATGGACGTGTGTAATTAACTCTATGCAGTTTTTTTCTGTTGCATTAAAACTCCATGTAATTGGAGATGATTCGGACAATTTACAGCGCGCACCTCTTGGTCAATGTTCCACACATCATCCTACACGGAACCGGTTGTGTCCTCTCATGCTGCTAACCCTTTGTTTAGACCCACTATCCAATGGCATAATATTTGTTTACATTATTAATATGTCAGTATTAGCGGGCTCAAATCCACTACTTCTACCGCAAGTGCATTTGCCTTTGGGTATTTGATGATTTCTCTCCGGTATGGGGCTGTTTTGTTTTGTTTCGTTAGTCCATGTTGATGTCGTTATTGTAAATTTAGTTAAATTAAGTGGATTTTATTCATACAAGTCTATGCAACATATACGCAGCCATTCGCGGAAATACACATACATACATCCCACATATGGTCATACATAAATGCATCAATTTATTTTGGTTGTATGTCCGCTTAAAATTTCATTCATATTTATTTAGCTGTTGAATATTCAATAGACGGGCGATGAGAATGTTGTACATCAGCATATGGTTGGCCAAATAAGGTGACTAAAAACCGAACTAGCTTTGGGTTTGATCGACGTATAAAGAAGCCACAAACCCGGTTACCGGATTTTGGCTACTAACGTTTACGTAACGTAACGTTTTACTGTTACCAAAATTTTTGAAGAAATATTTCTGAATTTTCTGAATTTGCCATGGAAAAGATAATTAAAAAAAATTAAATTCGAAAAATAGTAATAATATTAAGTGCGGGAAAGGAATTCCAATTTATTTAAAATTAAAACTACAAAAATGTTAAAAGAATTCTGAAATTTAAAAAAATTTTTGAGCAGAAACAAAATCCGAATTTAAAATCCAAATCTAAATTTAAAAAACAACAAAAACCGAAAATCGAGTAAAATATGGCAATTTCAGAAACCAAAAATTTTTTAACGATCGGACCCATGGGGCTTCTATGGTCCAAAAAACGGGTGTCCCTAGGTACATCTACGAACAAGCAAGTGTGGGTACTCAAATTAAAGGTATTCTCCTCCCGAATTTGGTCGTATATATATTTTGGCTGTGCGGCGTCTGCGGACCGAGATAACCATTTTTAAGATATACAGGGTCTGGTGAAATTAAAAAAACAAAATTTCCAATAAGAAATAAAAAATAATGTTCGCAAAACTTACCCGGTTAACGGTATTCACAAATGGAAAAGATTCGCTTTTTTCTAATTAAAAATTAAAATTCTCAAACAATTTCTAACTCCATCTAAATAAAGGAAATACATACAAATTTTGCTTAAAACAATCGTGCGATTTTGTTAAAAAAAATTTTAGCAAGCGGCGCTATTCACAGAAAAATTTTCTAACTCCAGCTAAATAAAGGAAATACAAATTTTTTGAAAAAAATAAAATTTTTCTTAAAAAAATCGAGCGATATTGTAAAAAAAAAATTTTAATGCGGCGCAATACGCACCACCAATTACAAACTCCATCAAAATAAGGGAAATAAAAACGGTCAAAACAAATTTGCACAAATTTCCGCTGCTCAGTTTAGCTTTTGCAAAGAAGCTACCTTTAGTCAACGATACACCGAAATTGCATCGTTTCTATTTTTTTGTCTCTGTTCGGAAAACCAATAATTACTCTGCTTGTTTGGGACAAAACAAACTCCCATATAAGGTATAAGCAAAAATTCCATAAATTTTTCGACTAAAACGAGGGGCCCTCACGTTCCCAATCGAGTACATCAAAAATTGTTATGTGCGACATCTTCTCGGCTCAACGGACGATGCATGAATGAAGTTCGGGAAAATCAGGTCCCCATATATGGAAATTGTCGAAAATCATTGGAAAAATGCAATTTTGAAGCGGGAAATCCGCCACAAATGTTTGTTTTGAAACCTCGACAGGAAATTTTTTTTATAGAAAAAAATCTTTTGAAAATTTTTTAAAAAAATTTTTTTTTTTTATATTTTCTAAATTAGCCTTTAAAAACAAATAAAACGGAATTTTTTTTTCCACCCCGCATTTTAAAGTCAGAGAAATAAAATATTTCAATTTCTTCAGGAAATTTGTTCCCCATTTATGGAAATTATCTAAAATCATAAGAAAAATCAATTATCGAGAATCATAGAAAAAAAATTCCAGTTTTTAAAAAAAAAAAATTTAATATATTAAGTTTTCCACGAACTTCGATTTAAATTCTTCTTATTATTTAAACGAGATTAAGATCATTTATAAGTAGTATTGCTTATTTATTTCCAATATTTCGTCCGCGCATTGGTTTTAGTTTAAGCCAACTAAAACGCACTAATTATTTTTAAAAATCATTTTCGTGCCCCTTTTTTGGACCTAGAGGGCGGAAGTACTCCGATATCCAAAAAAAATATTGGCTTTTTTATTTCTCATATTTTGGATTTTTTTTTTCGGGAGTTTTTTGAAGCCGTTTTTGGGACCCTTTTCGACCCTTATTGGTTCCTGAAATTGCCATATTTTTCTCGAATATGCATTTTTGCCGAATATCCTGAAAAGTTAATAAAATTTTAAAAATATACGAGATCAAGAACCGTTTAAATGTTTGCATCCGGTTTTTGGTTGGGAAATTCAGATACTCTAATGTACATACTGATAAGTTTGTATACGCGTGTCTGCGTTTGAATACCTGTGAATTGAAAAATGCTACTGTTTTATGATGTGAGTACGATGACAGTGGTGCATGCACTAATTAGTGCAGAGGTGTAGCTTCGTCAAGGAGTAAATGCACACTGAGAAGAATGGTTCCATAAACAAATTGCAGGAACCATGTATATGTTTGCAATTGGTTTTCATGAACTGAGGGTTTTCTGCTTTTTTGTTTCTATGTTGTATACCAAGTTTTTGTTTACAGCAGTTTTCTACAAACAAAGCCACATTAAGTCACAGAAACATATATTATAACCTATTAATCACTGTGTCTCTAACTTGTAATATTGTATAGCAAACACAATGTTTTTGGTTGCAAGAGTGCAACCAAAACTCAAGAGTGCACTCGTATCAAATGATCTCTTTATAACGAATTTTTTCACGGTGAATGGTAATGATTTTTATGGGAATGTTAACTTTAGCAAAGCATGACATTTTATTGCCAACATTTTAGAGTGAAAACTTGTCGTGTTTTATATTTCAATTACCTATTCAATCAAATAACTCAGTTAGCTTTTAGGTCCATTATGGTGACATCGGCTAGCGATATTAAGTGTTAACCCCTCCAGTGAACCATTGAGATACCACCAAGAATCTTAAAATCACGTCGGCTTTTGAATGAGAAAATTCTTCCAGGTCCCTAGAGAAGTAGGAGCGCACATGCTCACAATTAGCCAGCACTGCATCTTCCCTGTCGTTACAGTTTCTACAAAATGCCTTCTACGAATCGGACAGTTTCCTGTCAAAATTGACATGCATTAAGATGTTGCGCCTAGGTAGAGACAGCAGATGCATAGAACAGCTCCTACCCAATGTCACCCAAATTTATCTTGTGCATGTACAGTCAGTTCCCTCCTCCGCTTTGTCGGGTTAATTGCTAAAGACCGATATATGCTTAAAGACGATATGGTTATTCTACGACGTTGCAACTGCTCTTACACCTCAAATGTAGTCACAAGTCTTATCAAATTATCCGTTCGCAGTTTTTGGAAGATCCCTGTGCCTTGGTAAACATATAACTGCACTAATGTGATATCTCGTTTCGCAATCTGTGAATAAGTTCAGAAAGACTAATTTCAGCGACTTGATTGTTGGCTGAATACATTGTACTCCATCCATCAGCCAACCTTAATTGTCAATATTTCCGCCAGTTAAAAACTGCAATGATCGAGTTTGAATCATTTGTATATAAACTCAAATGTACCTTCGAACTAGGTACTAGTTCCAGTAATCCCTCTCCACTATGATTGTGTGCTACTTCCGACCGAATTTCAACTCTGCTTTCATGCAGTTCAAAATTACAAAAATGATTTTAAAATCATCAAAGACTGGTCCATGACCGACTCTAATCATGCCGTATCCCACAGCTATATTTTCCAGAGCGTCCGACAGCTTCAATTTGAAGAAAAAAAAATAAACAATTTGCAAAAACCAAAGCTTTACACTGTCGAACTCACCAAAAATAGCCTTAACTATAATCTTCAATCCCATGCAAATGTATCATTCATGAAACAATAAAATAATATTCTTCACCCGGTTTATAAATTCCTCCGTATTTGCAACTGAACAGCTCGGCTTTTTTTACTTATATTTCCTTACTATTTTACAACCGACATTCCTGAATCTACTCACATTAAACACCGAAATTCTGATGTAGTACGAGACTCCAGTAGTAAAAAAATCTCATGCTATGTACTAACCAGACCACGAATTTGTGGAACCCCACAAGCACCCAAGATGCACATGGTCCATACTATAAACCCTAGTAAATTGTCGACAATACATATTGGGTCTTGTCAAGCACTCGAAAACACACAATAAAGACCATTAGACCATTATCTTCCGCAAGACCTTTATCGCCCTCACAGCGGCTGTCTAAATTTTGTGAACAATCCCAGAAGAAGGCCAAAGTTTAGAGGGATATCGCCGATTATAATCTTTGCTGGGTCTAAATCTAAGCTTGATATCCAAAGTAATACCCTGGTTTTTGGCACTCTTAGTAAGCTTAATTTCAAACCGGTGCCAAGTGATTTGCAAGACATTGTTAACGGCGCTCTCATTGTCAGATCAGTCGTTACGACATTTTCACTAGGACTCGAGTTATATTTACTTCTACTTCAAACCAGCCGGTTGTTTTACGCAAGACTAGACCATATATCAGTTACCACAATGATGGCGCGTTCGACTACAAAACAGATGATAATGTGAGCGCCAGGATTTTTGACTATTGAAGACCCTGGTGGAAAAATGTGTTTTTGAAGAAACAGTGAGTTAGTTTTTCAAAAACAATATTTTCCTTCTTTTAATGTTTCCATGGTATCTGATTTTGTTTTATATAAGGAAAAAAGTCAACATCTGATATTTTAATTGTTAATATTAATTTTATTTTTAATTTTGTATTCAATCAGATACCATGGAAACATTAAACGAATTAAAGCATTGTGTTCGAAAAAAGTGAGTTAACACCTTCTTAAACCAAGCGCTTCAATTGTTATTAAAAAATATACAAAAAAGTTTTACATATATAAGTACATACTTACATACTATAAAATTTTTCTTTGAGCGATATCTACTCGTACACATAAATGTCCAGATTTACTGAATGAAACGTATACGCCTGAAAGTAATCTATACTTTATTATATTCTTCAATTCCTGAAAGTACATGGATGTTCCAAACAGGGCCAGTTTTTATATTGTAGGAGACAATATGCATCCTTGTTTAAATCCCGCAGATATGGTGAATGGTTAGCTTTTGTTTCTACTTTAATACGTTTATAAATTCCATCCTTTAACAGTTCCCGAATCATGGCCTGTATTCCTGTCCTGTACTCCTTTTGGTCAAGTTGGACCACATCGAGTTTAGGTATACAATATCGAAAGCATGTTTCACATCTAGGAAAAGTACTTTCGGTACAGAAACGAGTGCAATTCAACCGATTTCTCTACGATTTTCCGGAGCGTGTTTGCGAGGTCGGTATACCCTACCTGCTCCTCCCGCACAATTTGCTCCACCGCCGGTTAGATCCTCAGCAGTACTTTGCCTACTGTATTGACGAATGTAATACGTCTACAGTTACCGCACAGCTTTAGGTACTCTTTTTCTAGAATAGTGATAACTACTTTCGCTTCGGTTAATGCAACATATTTCAACAGCTCCGTTGGAATTTTATCAGGACCACATTATTTGTGATTCTTAATTTTCCCCAGTGCCGCATCAATCGTTGTTCGCGACGGCTTTCCGGATCTTTAAAAAAAGGGCGTAGCGAAATAACTCCCACATGAAATAACTCCCACCAGAAAAATGAAATAAGTCCCAAAAAATTTCCATACAAAAGTCAGAGTTATTTCATATGAAATAACTCCCATTTTAGTAGAACTTATTTCGTTTTTTTTTTGGGAGTTATTTCATTTTTCCTGGTGGGAGTTATTTCATTATGAATGTTATGACAATGAAATAACTCCCAAAAAAAATTACCGTTTGTACAAGGCCCATATAACAAGTGCTGTAGGAGAAGTCTTGGGACTTACTTCACTTTGCTATTGGGAGTTTTTTCATTTTTTGTGGGACTTATTTCATTTTATCGTTATTGGAAGTTATTTAATTTTTGGTGGGAATTATTTCGTTGGGAGTTATTTCATGGGAGTTATTTCATGGGAGTTATTTCGCTACGCCTAAGAAAATATACTTTTCGTAATATGATTTTTTAAGATGTTTCTAAGATTTTTTTTTTAGAATGTATTATTTAAAAAAAGTATATTTTTAGGTACGTTTTGTATGAATATGTATTATATTTGCCCGAAAAGGTAATTTTTTAAAGAGGGGTATTTCTTTTAGTAAAAGATAGTATTTTATAAGAAAAGGTATTATTTTTAAAAAGAAGTACTTTCTGTAAGAAAAAGCCATAAGAGTATGAATTTTTGATGTGTTAACATCTATACGCGCGCCTCTAGGGCAGTAAACTATAAATTTAATACATACGCAAGTGTTAGGTTTGTAAGAGTAAATCATCGTTTGTTTGTTCGTTGCTTGGCAGTCGGTATTGAAAGTGATTATTGGGCGATTTTCATATAATTTTCCCACGCGATTTTCTCCGGAAATTCATAGCCGATTTTATTAATTTTTGGATTAAAAAGCTAGTGCGGGTTTCGACGAAGAGTTTAGGCCAAAAATTAAGGCGATCCGATATCGGCGAGCCGAGATTTAAGTGTTTTAATTTGGAGTATTAATTTGGAGTAATATTAAAAAAGTGTTTTATGTTGATCTTCGGTTTTGTCTTATCATCGTTTGTCTGTTCGTTGCTTGGCAGTCGGTATTGAAAGTGATTATTGGGCGATTTTCATATAATTTTCCCACGCGATTTTCTCCGGAAATTCATAGCCGATTTTATTAATTTTTGGATTAAAAAGCTAGTGCGGGTTTCGACGAAGAGTTTAGGCCAAAAATTAAGGCGATCCGATATCGGCGAGCCGAGATTTAAGTGTTTTAATTTGGAGTATTAATTTGGAGTAATATTAAAAAAGTATTTTATGTTGATCTTCGGTTATGTCGTACGAATATAACAATGTATGTATGTATGTACAAGTGTCTGTTCCCTTCAGAAGAAATGAGTAGCGCAGCAGTAGTCTTGCAGTACTCGCAAAGCGATTAGGACTACTCTCACTTCATTTCCCCGTTAATGCTATCAAGTGACGATTTTAACATTGGGTTGTCATACGAAAACAATCAGTCGCCTTGTGAATAGTCTCGCAGTACAGACATTGCGATGCCTTAGGGATGAGTGTCGCGGTGGTAGAGTGTTCGCCTAGTAAACAGGAGGTCGCGGGTTCGAATCCCGCTGGAGGCAATTTTTTGTATTTTTTAATTCTTGTTGTTTTTATTTATGTTAAATACATAACATACATATAAAAAAATTAAAAAAAAGGTATTTCATTGGGGTTTAAAAAAATTAAGATATATCATATGTACATAATTAATATTGTTGCAAACAAACAGGCACTTCCTTGGCTGTTTCGACTAACAAAAAAACTTGAATTAATAATTCAAGTTGTTTTATAAATTGAAATTACTTACATAATACATTAAGTTAAATTAGATAAAATTTGCCTGTACCGACACGATTTTTCGCAATCACAAAAATTTTTCAGAGCACAACAAGTTTTCACATGAATTTCACAACCAAACAAATAATTATTGTCATTTATTGACAATGTTACCAACTTCTGTATATGTTAACAGAGTTGCCAGCTTAAAAACCAAGTACTGCTTTTGCGTGTAGTCTTGCTGTACTCGCCGCCGCTCTATAAATCGTAGCCATTGCGACTACTGACTTTGACAATAGTGCAGGGCCACTCACCAGGCCGTCAATACCTCTACCATCTTCTGCAGGGTTGCTTTGCATTCTTTGACTTTTGTGGGAATAAAACAAAAAGTATTGAGCAAGAAAATAATGACACATGTGCTTGCACTGGGTCTTTAAATAATTTTAAGTATTAATATTATTTAACTGTAACGTCATCATATGATTGAACGCTGTTTTTTATTTTCCAATGTAACATTTACGAATGTGTTCATACAAATCGAACAGGTACCGTGTAGCAAAAAGGTGTTAACACATCGTCCGTGAGTTCGAACACTCATTGGATTTTTTTTTACAAAGAAGTACTTCTTTTAAGAACAGGTAATTTTTAAAGAAGTAGTACTCTCTTTAGGAAAATGTTGTTTTTTTAAGAAAATTTACTTATTTTCAGAAAGTCTACTTATCTCAAGAAAAGAAAAGAAAAGGTATTAATTTATTTTTAAGAAAATTTACTTTTCAGAAAAGGAATTTTTGCAAAAAACTTATTTTTTTTTTTAGAGAAGGCTTTTTTTAAGAATGGGGATTTTTTAGAATTGGTAATTTTTTCAAGAATAGGTACGTTTTAAAGAGTAGGTATTTATCTCAAGAAAAGTTATTTTGTTTCACACAAAAGGTACTCTTTCAAGAAATATAGATTTTTGAGAAAAGGCAATTTGTTTTAAGAATATTTACTTTTAAAAAATTATCCTTTTTTATGGGATGATTTCTTTTATTTATTCGGCCCTTTTTATTGGTATTTTTTATTACATTATTCAAGCTTAAGACCATCTATATCTCTATAAATAGAGATATAGTTTTTTAAAAGAAGATGTGTTGCAAATGAATCATCATGATTCCTGGCAAACCCTATAGCTTTTTCAGATCTAGCCACAGATGTTCATCAGCAAGAATACCCACAAGAAAACATTTGCAAACTACTTTCCCTCTCCAGAGAACCATCGGTCCCCATTAGAAATGTTTTGTTTTTCGTTTTTTACTTCGTTATTCCTACGTTAATAAGGGATGATTTTTTTGTTTATTCTGCCTTTGTGTGGTACTTTTAATTACATTATTCAAGCTCAAGACCATCTGGAACTCTATAAATAGAGATATATTTTTTTAAAAGAAGATGTTTTTCGAATGCATCCTCACGATTCCTAAGAAAGCGTATAGCTATTTCAGATGTAGCTACAGATCGTCATCAGAGGTTGTTTGGAATGCTCCTGTCGTAAAATTCCTCAAACTAAATGCAATCAAAAACTCATCTGGATTGAGAATTTTCCACTATGCAAGTGTTCGCAAAATATCGCATGCAAAACACACAATAAAGCATTTGCAAACATTTTAAGAAAAGGTAATTTTTGTAAGAAAATTTACTTTTTTTATAGATTTATTTATTTTTTTAGAAATGGTATTTTATTTAAGAATATAAATAGGTATTTTTTTTGAGAAACTTTACTTTTTTAACAAAAGGCACATACTTAAGAAAATATTCTTTTTTTAAATAGAAGTAGATTTTAAAGAAAGGGAATTTTCGAAATAAAAGGTATTGAAAATAGTTGTAATAAAATGCAAAAATTTTATGAAAATAAACTTTTTATTACTTTAAATTGTGCAGTAATTGAAGCGAGTAAGAGCGCTGCCAAATTTAATTCCATGCTCAGGGTTGTATTTAATGTATAGATTTTAATACAACGGATACTGTTTTTGTCAGTCTTGATTTTTCTAGATTTACTTTTGATTGGGTTCAAACCTATAATATGTACGAAATATTGGTTACAGGCTCCACTTGTAAAACTTCCCATTAAACAAGAAATTTCCCAACATATGTGAGACATCTGATTAATTTATTTATCTATGATCCAAGCCGTTAGTCTAGACACAAACCAAAGCAAAAGTAAACAATATACATAGTTTGTAACAGTGGGTTGTAGCATAATAGTGTTAAAACGAAAGTTGTTTAGTTTTTTCATTTAGCCCCCATCCCGCAAATGCGATAAGGAACTTCATCCAAAAACACTAGGCTGTCCTATGTAAAGCAACATATGTATGTGCTCTACAAAATACAACAGTGCTTGAAATAGAGCCAAAAACTGGAAAACTCTCATAAAGCTCTAATAAGGAATTATTGCGAAAGCATCATCACTCCTTTTCATATTGATATTTGTACACCGCTTGTGGAATCAAATATTGTATTGGAAAATATACGTCATCCATCAAATAATTTGTGGCTAAATACCTTAAAAACGAAATACCACACCTTCTAAATGAACAAATCGAAGATGGAAATAAGCACGTTAGGACTTCGTTGCAATATACTACCGGTTCTATAGCTATTCAGAGCATTTTATTTTCGAAATTCTGGATGGCACCCATGAAGAAAACAACAAGTGCTATTTGTTGAACATCACGTAGCTTGAAGAAGTAACTTGAAGCGCAATTGTAGCATTTTTTGCGGAATCAGTTCAACTATTGTGACAATAATAGTGCAATAAATTGTTAGTGGTAGTCACCGATGCAGCATCTTCACGCTGAAAAAACGGCCTCTGTAACATATTCTCCTAAACATATTCTGCAGGAACCATGTATATGTTTGGAACACACTTCAAACATTTATATGTTTGCAAGTCCCAAACTCAGGTGTATTTATATGCAAACATTAGCATGTTTTTTGACAAATATATATGGTTTTACGTGGAAACATACGCGTGCTTCATCCCAAACATCCATATACTTACGTGGAAGCATTCGCTTGTTTTCCCCAAACCTGCATACACTTACGTAGAAACATATCCGTACTTTCTCTCAAACATAATAATATTTAGAAACGAATTATTCTTTCTTTCTTTATTTATTATAATAAATTTTATCAATATACAGGGTGGTTCAATTACGACTGGACAAATTTCACCGGCGTATTCCTTGGATCATTTCATGAAAATATGTCCATCTACGACCATCCACGAAAACGCAAGGGGGCGAAATGGCAGCAGTTTGAAAAATTTCGGATTGGTCATCTTAGGGTACTTGGGTAAAATTGCTAATTTCTGAAGAAGTGGTCAGATTAAGAGAATAATAATATAAACATATTTCACTTACAAAGACAAAACAAAAATGTTTGCATTTCAGTAAAATGGTCATAACTTTGGAACGGTAAGACCTCTGGGCTTCGTTTATGGCATTTTGGAAAGGTAAGCCGGCTATCTTCGAATGGGTGTTCAAACTCACGGGCGATGTGTTAACACCTTTTTGTTACACGGTACCTGTTCGATTTCTATGAACACTTTAGTAAATGTTACATTGGAAAATAAAAAACAGCGTTCAATCATACGATGACGTTACATTTAATTAATATTAATGCTTAAATTATTCAAAGACCAATGCAAGAACATGTGTCATTATTTTCCTGCTTAATACTTTTTGTTTTATTCCCACAAAAAACAAAGAGAATGCAAAGCCATAGACACATGCGTTCGTACATACGCTACACAAGTTCACACAATTTTCGTTGCTCTCTTGCTAACTCGTTTCTATATACGTATTATTATCTTTGCTCTGAGAGTGCTCCTCACCCCACAAGACATCTATTCGTTGCCGCTGCATCAGTGTGTGTTTTTTTCGCAGTTTGACAATACGTGTTTCGCAGTCGGACAAATCTGTATTATATATAGGAGTGGGTCACGTTTATCATTTTATATTTATGAAAAATTGATGTTGGCCGATTCTGAGACCTACCCGATGTGCACACAAAATTTCATACGAATCGGTCCAGCCCTTTCGGAGGAGTTTAAAGGCAAACAATCTGTGATCGCAGTCGGACAAACTGTGTTTGGGTGTATTCACTTTGTGAGTTTAGTCCCTACATGCGCCTATAGATGTTAACACATCAATAAAAAACATAAGTTACCTGCCATCTGGCTGAGCAAATTGAGGTTATGTGCACGTTCTTATGTCTTTTTTTCCAAATTTTTTTTCTGAAAGCTCCGTATCTCGGCGATTTAATTTTTTTTAATTTTACAGGTCTCTTAAAGGCCTTTCCAACAAGCCCAAAAATAAAAATTCATAATTCATGAAAGGCAAGCGTGTATTGATTACTTTTGTGTTTCTATATTATGTTTCACAAATGGTCTGTCATTCAAATTTTTTCAGTAGAGGCTCGGGCAGAAAATGGGATTCACGTTGTTGCTCTCTCCAGTTTCTTTCCTCAAAATCGTTTCTCGCTTTGGTATCACACATAAATATATGCGAAGCACATACACAAAAACCCAAGCAGCATGTCCGATGAACCATTGACGACTGAATACATGAAACGAAAACGCAATACATCAGGCAAAATAAGAAAGACGTCATCTGCAATTTGCACGCACATTCAGGAATATTTATGAATCACTCACTGAGAGACTAATGCAAAAATACAGAGGCATACTTACAAGATATACACACTCGTTGCCCCTCTTTCATTCTCTTGGTCTCGAGAGAGCATAAACACTTCAACAAACACGGCTGTATTTATATCACAAACACAAGTATATTTGGGTCGCAAACACATATGTTATAATATATTAATCATTGTGTCTCAAATATGTAATATTGAAAAGCAAACATAATGCGTTTGAGCACAAGTATAGTATATTTGCGACAAGCTCCAAGCACGTATTATACTTGCATCCAAACAACAAAAAACTATAGATTTTTCAGCGTGAAGATTAATAAGTCAAAATATGTGTGCGAAACAAAAGTTAGTTACTCCAATCGCTTCAAAAAAATTGGATACAAAAACCTATTTGGCGTATCTGTTTTAAAACCTGGTTGTAAAAAAATCATTCAAATCCGTTTAATTCAACAAGTTTTCAAATTTCAGAACTTGTTTCTAAAACTGTGCCTTGCATCCAATTTTTAAACCCCAATCTTGAAACCGTTTATTATCTTTACTCGTTAAACCCAATATTTGTACCAGTTGGAGAACATGAGTTTTGTTTCTCACTAATATTTAATAATTTGAGCGAGTTAAATCAATTGCAAGGAAACTATAGGGAATTAACAGCCTGTTTCTGAATGCCAATTGAGAAACATGCGAACGAAATTCGTGGGAACCAGCGCCTTTAAAATGTTATTTCTATAAACCGTATGAAAGCTTTCGAATGCATATTAAAAGCGCATCTACCGTTCGTTATCTTGTCAGAAACCTATATTGCCATTATGTTCATTTGACATGATTTTATTTTTTTCTTCGTACAAAATTTATATTTTCTGCCAAAACACATGGTAACCTTACTTAGCAGCAAAGCAAAATATAACAAATTTTGATTATTTACCAAAATTTTGAAATATTACGATGTTGGTAGTTTGAGATGAAAATATCTATATTAAGCTTTTTTTAAGTAGAAGTGTAATGATTGTGCAAAATTCTATACGAATTTCATACTTTTTTTTATTCCAACGGATGGGGATTTTTGATCATCCGGTTTTGACTTTTCGTTTCGATTGTTACGTTTGGTGCTATGCAAACCATAAATGCATACGAAAAATAGAAAACGTTTATGGTTTCACTCCAATATATGGGCCATATAGTAACGACGAATAGAGTAGCAAACTCCCTCAGTAAATTGATGGCACTTGGTATGTTGCAGTTGATGAGGTTGGAAAGTATTGCTTTAATAATACCAGATAGAGGCAATGGCTCAAACCATCCAACAGTAACTCAGCAACGCCATTTCATTTTGTGCGTTAACATTACTGTGTAAATATACCACAACTATATACTAACAATAAAATAAGTTTATATTTCACATTTTTTTCATTAAAACGACATGAAAAATTTAAGTCAACAAATTTTGTAATTCCACCTGGTGTAAGTCAGTTTACGTTAAATTACACTCTATCGCACCGACCGCACCACGAATAGTGTGAAAGGAATTATCAGATGAGAAGAATGGCAGTTCTATATGACATTACTGTACACTGAACGGAAAAGCATCGTCACACGGATGAAATTGTTCATCACCCCAACAACTTTTGTCATCGAAAGTGAGCTAACGTAACGTTTCATTCCCGCTACGAAAATGTGTTCATCAACTTCAAATTGTTCGTTACTGTGGTGAAAGTATGGTGGTTCCTGCAATGAATTTGCTTCATTATTGCAACGAATTTGTTTCGTTGCTGCAATGAATTTGTTTCATTGTTGCAATGAATAGGTATCGTTCTTGTAAGGAATTTGCTTCATTGCTGCTATGAATTTGTTTCATTAGTCCAACGAATTTGAGTCATTGTTGTAATGAATATGTTTCATTACTACAATGATTTTGTTTTATTGCTGCAATGAATGTTTTGAAGTGTGTTTGAATTTATTTATTGACAATTGTACATAATTACACTGTTTGAATGTAATACAACAAAATAAAAATTTTTTGAATTTTTGTTTTCGAAAATCTATTTGCTAAATAGATTATAGTCGACGGGTTGAGTGTTATTGTGGCCGTCACATTCAGGTCCCGCAATTAAAAATATGTACGAGGAATTTATTGTTAAGATTTCTATTTAAGATACATATGTACATATCTTACCATGAACATAAGCTCTACTCCCCTATCCTCTGGTCCTTTAACATAGAACCACATCATTGTTTTGATAAATCATGCAATTTTTGTTGTGTTGAGGGTTTTGGTATTCAATTGAAGCGCCAAATCTCTCCGTCATTAAGCCAGTGATCGCTCTGTATGCAATTTCTTCAACTGCTATTTTATTTATTTTAACCAAATTTGATAAAATTTCGAATAGATTCATTTGACTGTAAGTTTAATTGATATGTTTTATGTTCGTCGTAACGGGTTTTTCAATAAGAGCGCTACAGAAGTTTTTTTAAATAAAACAAAACCGGTTTTAGATACCAATGAAATTCTTTATTCCTGTGAAAGTACGTTCGGTGCCATTATGTATGGAACTCGATTTCTTTTGCATGGCTACCACGGGCACGCTTGTAGAAGTCCAGACGCTGAACCCAATTTTCGACGGTTTTCAAGCATAAATCGGCCGATACTGCTGCAATTTCACGTTCGATATTCCTACGAAGTTCATCAATCGTCGCTGGCTTGTTGGCATAAACCATAGACCTGACGTAGCCCCACTGGAAATAATCTAACGGCGTCAAATCGACTGGGCCATTTCGTGAGATAACACGTTCACCAATCTTAGTTTCCAATAAATTGATTGTGGCTTTCGCTGTGTGGCTTGTGGCGCCATCCTGTTGGAACCACATGTCCTCCAAGTCCATATTATCCATTCTGGGCCAAAAATATTCGGTTATCATTGAACGGTAACGATTCGCATTCACAGTAATGTGCCGGTCTTGATCATCATGGAGGAAGTACGGCCCAATGACGCCGCCGGCCCATAAACCGCACCAAACCGTATTTTTTTCAGGATGCAATGATGACTCATGGATTACGTGTGGATTGCTGTCTGACCAATATCGCATATTTTGCTTATTGACGAAGCCATTCAGCCAGAAATGAGCCTCATCGCTGAAGATAGCGCTCTTAAAGTTGAGGCCACCGGCTCCAAATTACGGTAGTAAATTTTAATAATTTCGACTCGTTGTTGGCTCGTACATCTTTCCATGATGAAATGGCAAACCTTACTGAAGAGAAATGTCAAAAGAGCGGGGAAAAATATGGCGTCGTTTGCTGTCCCTACCGATTTACTTTTGTAGCGTCTCTGTTGAAAAACCCTTTACTTGAAACACTTTGTTTCTTTGACTTCTTCGTTTTCATTGATTTCAGCTGCCCGCACAAATGTATGTACATGCTTTTCTTTGTTTATCTGAATCCAAACACCAACCCAACGAAACAGGCGCGACCGAATTATGATTAAAACACAAAACACGAACATTATGTTGCGACACAAAAGATCAGTTACATATTTCAGGATAGTTGTTCTGCTATCGATGCGTCACTTTCTTTGCTGTCGTGTTGCTCCGTGGATTCTGTTTATTTATCTATTTGATTTATAGATTCGCAATTAACACAAATGATCACAACAAACACATAAATTCACACAATTTAGTTTTCACAATAAAAGATTATTACTAAGTATAACTAATCAGTCTATTTTAACAAATTTATTTAAATTATTCCGGCGGAGAAATATGTCTACCAGTTTCGATTGTTGCAATGGAACTGATTGAGGATGTGTACGTGACCCACCACTCACTCTCACCATGCTCTCTTGCTGGCTTCTCTGTACCATCATAAAAACTAATTTCGTTACAATAACGAAATTATTTCGTCAACTAAAAATTTTGACAAACCTTCAAAATAAATAAATAATAAATATAAACTACAAAAAGTAAGAGATAAGCCAAATATCAGTAGTTTAAAACTCATGCCTTTACTTTTTTTTTATTTTTAACCCATTTTTCTACAAAATTCTAATTAAATAAAATTGTTGCAGAAACAACAAGTAAGTTGTTGCACCAACGAAATGAAAAATTGTCAAAGAAGTGAAATTTGTCGTAGCAGCGAATACCAAATTGTCGGATATACGACACTTTTCACTATAACAACGTAAAAACTTTAACGAAAATGTTTCATCCATGCGACGAATCGTTTTTCTTTCAGTGTATGATATGGACGTTCCATGTGCATAAACTACATTTCGTACGTAGTTTCGAAATACGTATTGAGTAACGCGTGATGTGAAAACAGGCTGTAAATAAAATTTAAAAATTTTCTAGAACATTGAGAAAAGTGCTAAAATTCCAAAATCTTAAAACTTTTATCGATTACATGGGGAAGGTTTTTGTCACCAATTTAACCCAGAATACTTTTTTATTTATTCTAATTCTGTTAAAAAAAAACGTAAAACCTCCTATCCTTACTGCACATACAGCTCGCTCGATAGTAGACATTTTCAAGGAGTCGTTTCCGGGTCACATAATGTGTCATTTTAGCGATTTGTTCCCCCTAAACTTCCATCCTTTGGTGTTTTTTTAAAGTCACGGCTCTATATGGAATTGAAAATAAAATGTATCTGCCTGAAAGTATAACACACAAATTACTGTGGCTGGGGTGTTCGAGATGATGAAATATAAATGGTGGATTTGAAATCTAACAGCAACTTTCCAGATGACACAGAAATGGTCAAATTTCCCAGAAATGAAATTTGTTGAAATGCGTACAAAATTATTGACTTTTAGTGTGTGTTGGTATTTTCGCATATTGAAATCGCATACTAGAGTTTGCACATATACTGTTGATGATATATCTATGATATCATCTCAGGTAGAGTAGTTAGGCTTTTGATGATGAGTTGTAAACTAGTCGGGAGTTTGAAACTAGTCAGGCCAGTGTGTTTTCTCATCTGAATTGTCTATTAATACAACAAAAACCAGCCACATTCAGTTACATTTCACTTTCACTTGTAATGTCTCAGTAATATTGCACTTTTTAAACTTAGTGTCATTTCTTTGTTTGTGCAAGTGGCAAAATTCGGGCTATAAAAAATTAAGTGCTTTACGAAAGAACAACGCATCATAATTGTGAAAACACATTACCAAAATTTGGAAAGTTATGCTGAAAGTATTATTTGGAGTCGGGAAGTGCACTTAATGTATCAATCATTCGTAGATTGGTCAAAAAATTTTAAGAAACTGGTTCGGTTATGGACAGTAGGACTCCTGTGCGTCAACATAACGGTCGGTCTCTTGATAACATTGCTGCTGTAACCGACAGTATTGCCGAAAACCCGAAAACATTAATTCTTCATCGCTCTCAATAACTTCAAATTTCACGACGCACTAGGAAGCGAATTTTGACAACACACCTCCACGTCCATGCATACAAAATTCATCTAACTCAGGAGCTCAAACTAGCAGACCAAGGAAAGCACCGGCAATTCGTTCAATGACTAATGGAGCAAAGTGAAGTGAATACCTGTTTTTCAAAAAAAAAGTCATCTCTCCGAAGAATAACATTTCCATCTGAATGACTTCGTGAATACACAAAATGTTCGAATTTGGGCTTAGAAAATGGAAAATGGGTAATTGTCTGGTGCGGATTTTGGTCAGACGGCGTGATTGGGCATTACTTTATTGAAGACGAGGCCGAAATTCCAGTGACTGTGAAAGGTATTCGTTACAGGAATATGACAACGGAGTTCTTGTGTCCTCAACTGGATGACATGGATCTGGACGGCACATGGCCTCAGCAAGACGGCGCCACCTGCCACACCGCGCATAAAATAATCGCTTTATTGCAGCAACGGTTTCTAGAAAAAATTATCTTAAGAAATTCTGATGTCAACTATTCACCAATAGCATGCGATATAATGCCGTGCGATTTCTTTCTTTGGGGTTTTGTTAAATCTCGAGTTTATGCGAATAAACCAGAAAGAAATCATGAGCTCAAATCCGAGATCCAACGCGTCATCGGTGAGATAGATCCACATTTCTGTGAAAAGGTCATGGAAAATGTAATGAAAAGAGTAATGATCTGTTATCAGAGACGTGGGGGCCATTTGACGGATATTTTATTCCATACTTAATCGGAACATATCTTCTTTACCATCCAATAAAAAATCGAAACCATTTCATAACATTTGTGTTTTTATTTTAAAACTAAAAAGCGCATTCTTACTCAGACCATACATGGGGCCATACAAGTGCAAATTCAAAAAAATTTCAATACCATTCGCAATTGTATTTATTTTCAAAGCATTTCCTTCATATCTGGAACTTTTGGTTTTCATATATTTTATACAGTACAGGTTCATGAATTTGAAAGTACTATGAGGCAATGCCTATCGAAGTCACAAACCTCTACATATAAAATACTTTAAAAACAGAATTGCCAGCAGTTAAACAATTTTAAAACAATTAAGAGCATTCCCATATTTCATTACAATTGGCATCCGATTCCACAACCTGCATATGCATTGCCTGAGTAAATTCAAATTCAAAATTTTTAATTGCCATTGCGAACAATGGTAATTCTTTTGCATTTGCATTAGATAAAGTAAAGCAAATTAAAAACCAATGCAATTTAAAAAATCCCGTGTATGACTGAGACACCCTTTAGTATACTAATAAATTTAAAATACTAATAAATTGTATTATAAATATTTAATTTTCAAACCAAAAATCTGGCTAAAATGATGAATAATTGAATGCTCCATATATGGGTTATCTATTATCCTTGGTGCTGTTTAAAAATTACTATTTTTACTTCACAGCTTATATCCGAATTGTTCTTGGCTGCGGAGTTTTCAGAAACCCGAGCCAAAGTACAGATCAGCATCTTGTAAGCGTTCAATGGCGAGTCAAAAATTTAGCTCGATCAGAGAAAGGGATGAAACATAATAGGAACCTGTGATCCCTGTTATACACAAGATAATCCATTTTTGTACGTTTTTCAACATTTTATTATATATATTTTTCATTTGACTTTCCCCTTTTATTAAATACCCTTTCGTTAACTCCATCTCTGTGTTAAGGTCATATTAGTTTTAAATGTGGTTTGTCCATTGCGCTGTTTTTCAGAAATTTTGTTTTCTCTGTTTGGCCTATCCTCCACTCAGTGTTATTGCATTGTGAAAAACATAATTTTATATGTTAATTAGTTGTTATGCCTGCACAAGTGGATGATTCACATGCATACATGAATATTGGACCATACATTGCTCGACGTTATTGAAATATTTGCAAGCTAATTTTTAGTAAACCAATTATAATATTAAATATTTCCCCGCCAACTCAGGGCACTAAACACATACTCAGTCAGAAGTTTGAGGACACTTGAATAGAACATGCAGATACATGAATATAATTGCAAAAGTTTTGAATATGAAATTCGATACTGCGATTCAATATAAAAGATTGAATAAGAAATTGCAATGCAAAAGTTAATTATAATCACATGCACTAAAACATATACTATACCATACCATACATATGCCCTCAAATATAGAACAGCCCTCCTTAAATCATAAGCTTTATTAAATTATCATTGCATTTCACTTAACTTTAAAATATCATTAAAGTAGGATCCTAAAGTAGAATCATAATTATTTTTATCATTTAAATGAAAATTTAAAGTCGTTACATGTCAACACAATTGCTGTCAACTGTCGACGATGCTGGTGTTCTCTTTAACACGAAGGGCGTTATTAGCCGAAGGACCCCCTTTGGCATTATAAGTATCAAGAGGGGTTGGTGTTACCAGTGATGGTATTTATGACTATGTTGCGCACCTTAACCTTACGGCGCGACACTATATTTTTTGGGGGAATGGAAATATCTAACTCATTTAACATTGGCCACTTTAAGGAATTTCTTAAATACTTTAGTTAATCGCTTCGCGTGTTGTCTTGAACTAAAGTCAACTGTGCACAGTGGATGCAAATTTCTACATTATAGAATTTAGAATGTAGATATTATCCAAACTGCCATAAACAACAAATATAATAAAATTGCCACCTTTTAGACCATTTTGACATTGATATGAAGAAAATCCAACAGCATTTGGCAAAAGAAATAGGAACACTTTCATGAAGACAATACACAGGTGTCCGAAGCCGCCGTGGCAAAGATTCATGTATTGGCCTAGAACTTTCTTCCTTACCCACCACATGTCCAAGATTTGGTCAATTATTTTTAATTTCTACACATAATGAAGTGGTTCAAGGAAACAGGTTTGGCTCCAACAATAAAGTCACCATATAATCATTAAAATGGCTTTAAACCGCCCTCGCCCAAAATGATTTGATATCATTTAATGCGGAAAAAAGTGTCACATATTAAGGATGACCAAATAGAAACATGATAGATTAGATTATAGCCACCGGTGGTGCAATGGCTAGTCTGCGAGGCTCCTGTGCATGGGAACGTGGGTTCGATTCCTGCTCTGACCACCTTACATTTCCTTCGACGACGGCCACCTCGCTTAGTGATGCCGACACTATCGAGTACTTAGTCATGATAAAGAACCAGTGTCAAACTGTAGGTCCCAATCAGTGAGTGAAAAATTAGAAAGCGCTCAGCTCACCTACACTGAGAAGCTCTTCCCAAAACAGTCATGGGTTGTAGTGGGAAACGGTTTCTTTTTAAATAATTTAAATAATTTTAAATAATGAGGAAATGAGGAAAAAATTTTTATCTGACTTCATTTTGGAGCTACATTTACGTCATTATGAATGGAATAGCATATCATTCAAATTGCCGCCTCGACTTAGCTGGCAGTGCCTGAAGCGGCATGTCGAATTTCTGTTAACTCGATCCAATGTGTTCGGCGTTAAATACTCGATCCAATGTGTTCGGCGTTAATATAATCTCGAGAGCTGGTCTCGAATTCGTCCAAAGTAGTTGACTTGTTAGCGCAGACTAAGAAATTGAAGTAGCCCCAGAGAAAATAATCGAGAGCTGTCAAGTCGCATGATCGCGGTGGCCAATTGGTGAACGCTCGCTGTGATATCACGCAGTCGCCAAATTTGTCCTTTTTGGAACCCAACTCGGATATATCGATGTTGTAAAAACCACAGAAATTCGGTTAAAAATATATAAAGATACCGGTAAAAGCATGTCCTTCGACATTTCAAAGAAATAATGTCGATGATGCAGAAACGCCATAAACCGCTGCGAAAAATAAATCTTTGTGAATTCAGTGATACTTGGTCAAATATTTTGGGATTGTCTTAGCTCCAAAAAGGAAAGTTTTGCTTATTGCCCCTATTGCTCTAAAAATAGGCCACGATCCAGAAGATGATTTTGAAGAGCTGTGACATATAATACAGCTGCCATTAGAAAACGTATGAATTCGGTTGCGAATTTATAGATATAAAAATAACGCTGCACGTATGGCAACGCTTCAGTCAGTCGCAACTCGATCCATGACATTGTGGTATAAGGAGAAGAGAAGAAGAAACAACAGTTGTGGAGAAAGTGCGAGAGTGAGCAAATTGAATATAACAGAAGGATGAATGAGGCCCTTAAATTCGAACGAACAGTACAAAGCCAAACCAACGGAGCTGGATCAGGACCACACTATTGCAGAGATAAGGGTGGAAATCGCAGAAATGACATCTCTGCCTTACTTGTCCCAGAAGACTTCAATATAGAACTGAAATTAACCGGGTTAAGAATAACATAGCCGCTGGTGCTAATAGACTACCGGCTGAAATCTTAAACACTGATGGCTATGAGTTGAAAAGGTGCATGCATCAAATTCTGGCTAAACGAATGCATGTCCGACAAATCAAGCTTTAGCATAATATGTCCTGTTTTCTAAAATTTCGACCGAGTATATGTAAGAACTGTCGTGAAATAAGCTTTTTATCCGTAACATACTACGCCCTTTCGAACGTAATGTGCGAAAGACCAAAGACGGTTGCTGCAGACCTGGTCGGACATTATCGGTGAGAAGGAATTAGGGGGAGATTCTCCTAAACCAGTGAGCTGTTCGTGTTCTAAATTCATACTCACTGATTGGGACCTACAGTTTTACAACGGTTCATAACGGTATTTGAGAAGCTTTTTTCAGGGCTCTATACTCGACTGTGTCGCCGTCACTAAAAGAGGTGACCGCCGTCTAATGAAATTTAAGGAGCAGGGATCGAACCCACGTTCTCATGTACAAGAGCCGCGCACACTACCTCTGCACCACCGATGGCCACTGCAATCAGTTTAGAACTAGGTATAATATAAACACTAAAAATAGTGGGATTTCTCTGTACGTGAACGTGTAATGCTCCTGAAACATCACTGGGGGTCTTCGAGAGAAAATTGCTCCGAAAAATATATAATCCCATGATAGAAAACGGCGAGTATCGAAACCGGATGAACCACGAGCTAAACAATCTGTAGCCCGAAGTCAACAAAGTTATGTTTATCAATGTATCATGCCACGTAAGTAGAATGAACCCGTGAGAAAGGTATTCGAAGACGTACTCGAAGGACATCGATAAGTAGGACAACCAAGACTTCGCTGCAAAGATCAGGTGGAATATTGCCTGCGATATATTGTGTTACCAACTGGAGGAGAAAGCTGAAGATGGAGTCGGTTGGAGAAATATGTTATGGAATATATTTTATGTTAAATTTTAATTTGACTGTGTTTATTTAGTTCGGCATGAGGTCCGAAAACGAAAATAACATCGGATTTGAGTTTTTTCAGATATTTCGAATATTTCGATTAGCGTCACTAATCATCCTCAGGTTTCTACATACGAAACTTGTTACCATTAATAACATATTGATCACTAAAACAATGAACAATAATTGCATGTATTATAAATCATAAAAAGAAGAACGTAGTCCCACTTATGGCCAGTTTTTAAGTGGGTACTTAACTATCGGATTACTTAATCTTAATTCTAAGTTAATTAGAGGTTAACTTTGCATTTTGTTTTTCAGTGGTGAGTTAATGCAAGTCGCCATATTGTCAACTAATATGGCAACCCTTGTATTCTTATTGGAAAAAACGTGTGTTTTGGGATAAATACCAAAACAACAAAGGGGAACAAACAAAATGGAATTATGTAAAATAAGAAATAGATGCATAAAATCAAAGTAAAATCAATTTAACGATCTTGACTCAAGGTATGTATACAAATACGCAAATCTGAAACATGTATTTTATACAGTCTTCATTTCTCCCTTTGACACTCAGTAATTTGATTGTCAAAATAATATGGTTCTCACTATAAGTTAACCAACCAACATTGGGTGATTAAATCATAGTTAAACAATGACTAATAAACACAATTCGATGTTTAACCACAATTTAACAAAGAAACGAAGATCACCACTAACTAAAAAACTGGCCATTAGTCTGCAAGCTTTCTTCAACTAACATTTGTCTTCCTGTGTTTCTTTATTGTCTGTAGATATATTTGAGCGCATCGGTTAATATCGTTCTTGTTATTGAGTCTTTTTTCAGAGGGAACGTCAATTATGTGCTGCATTACGAGGGTGAATCGTCGGGAGTACTAATTCTCCCCCGCTAAATTTTCATCGTCATCAAAGTTAGGGGTTTGACCCGTCGTGGCACAGAGGGCTAATAATGCGGGTTTTTCTTTAGGCTTATACGTAGCCCTTGCATCCGATTTGTGGGATGATAGGCGAGTCTTCAGTATCGTCATTGCAGTGCAGAGGTACCCTAAGGACTCGAAAAGAAAATTGATGATGTTCTTTTGAGAATCAATACATCCGAAGCCCCAGTACTGAGGAAACTAATGGCACCAGGCAACAGAACGATAAGGTACTTTAAAGACTCTTGTGGACATGGTACTACTTGCATTGCGGATTCACTCAAATGCCAAATGAATTCCCATTTTTCCGGTAACTCTCTGAATGGGGACACCACTATAAATAAGTGTGAGAAGTTGTTAGGGAAATTGTTACACAACATGGGCTACCAGTAGCTTCAAACCCTTTAAAGCCTCCGCTACTGATATGATATTATCAGTGGAATATCTGGCTGTGACCGATCAATTGATCCTCTGGACAATGAGGTTGCAAATCGCATTTATAAACTTACGATACATACCGAATAAATGCAGGGATACTTATTCTCAAAGCGTTAAATTATTCAAAAATGTTAGGCCTATAATCCTGTCATTGTACTCAATGAACACTGCTGATAAATGGGCACATACTTCGAGTACTAATATATCTTAGCTATCTGGTAAGCAGCACACTCATTGGGCTACATAGGGATACCGATGGCCAACAAGGAGTTCACGATGGTAGCCTTTCTTGAAATTGACAGTGCTTGCAATTACCTCATGAGTACTGCGAGAGCATTTGGCCTTTAAACCCTTGAAGTGGACATGAATCTTAGAAGAAACTATACTAAATGCTCATCGGGAGATGTGGCACCTGGGTCATTATCTGAAAACGTGTACATTTGAAAAAAAAAAATATTAATTTTTTGTTTCCCGATTCCGACCAAGATTTTTTTTTATTAATATTGTCATTATTTTAAGATTACAATTCCAGTGGGTGCAGCGAATATTTGCTATTATTGGGCAAATTATTTTAAAAATTGTTGCAGAAACTCCTAATTTATGTCACCTACGTTACGATAGGAAAAAATTAGATATCTATTACAATTCAAAAAATTAATTTATATTTGTTATTACATTGTCTTTTTAAAGATTTAATGGAAGATTTAATTACAATTAATAGAAAAATAAAATTCGATTTATCGAGAAAATTTGGAATTTTTGTCAACTTTGTTACCAAGATTGTGTTTTCGAAATTTCCTATTTAAAATAATTCAAAGAAATGTAATGTTTTAAAAAGGACTAAAACAAAAAACATAAATAGATATGTTTCTATTTTGAATATTGCGTTCAAAACCACAATTAGAAAATTAGTTATTTAAAAAAAATTTATAATTGAAAATATTTTTTGGGACAAAAAAGTAACGCAGCGGAAAGAAGTAACGCAATTGACATGTTGGTGAAACAGTTCATTTATTGATTGATTTATTTAAAGTAATATTAGTATTAGTAATATTAGTATAAAGTATATTTAAATAAAAATAAAATAACATCAATTCATTCTTTAATATAATAAGTAACAAAAAAAAAACTTAAAAAAATTTTACAGGAAAAATCTTTCATGTGTAGCTTGTTTTATAAGTAATTAATATTTTTTTTTATTCTTCGGAACACATGAATATTGTTTCGGCTGATAACAATCACAAAAACCTCGACCAAAATTATTATTTGCGCAAAAGCAACTAATGTCGCGATATTGTATCATACTCTTTTCGCGTAGCATTAGCTGATGCAAAGTCATCGTTCCCTTGAGTACTGGAATTTTGTCCGGTAGGGATGCCTTAATTTTTTCGATTTGTTCAGTGCCAACTTTAAATAGCTTCACGCTTGTCTCCTTTTGCACAAGATCAAAAAAGGTTTCGGCATTGGAAATGTCCTCTCCATGCGCAACTATGCGGTCAGCTGTTCTTTTAAGAACCCCACCAATTCCATCAGCAGCACCTTTACCGTGACCAGATTTAAAAAATGACCAGGTTGCTTGGTCAAATCCTAAACCATGAAGATTTTTGGAAAATAGATAAAAGTTTTGTTTCTGCCGATATTGTGTTGCAGGACCATCAGAGAAAAAATGAATCGTTCGTATATTGGGCTGCTCTTCTTTTACCATCTTCAGTATGGGATTTAAATGAGCCCAAATAGCCGATGGACCATGTTCGTTGTTTCCCGAAATTGTGCAAAATGAGTACGGATTTTGACTTGGCAAATAAAGGACACCGGTGTGAAGAGTTATTTGTTTTCGGGATCCTCCAAAATGGTGAGCTTGTATTTCTTCTGCAAACTTGCAGTTGTAGTTTTCACTAAAATCAATGTGCAGTGCGGCCTCGTTCGGTTCAAGATTATTAACGCAAATTCTATAGGTTTCATATTGGTTTTTAACGTTGAAAATATGTTTTTTAATAGATGTTAATTCATTATTAAATTTGCCTTCAAAATCGTCTTTATTTGCAAATAGTTTTTCCTTGGTAGTTTTAAAAATCTTTACCGCACCTCCGCTTTTTTCAAAAATGTCGAGCTTACGCACCCACTCATTGAATTCAATAATTTTGGGATCACTTATCCAGTTCATCGATATTGTGTTATTCTGGCATAAGTTGCAAATATTATACATGCATTCTTTTTTAGCTATATCGCATACCAAAGATTGGATGAGTAGCGTAAGATTTGTTGTTTCTAGAGCTTTATATTTTTTAAGGGCATCAATTTTCAATTTCATGTTTGAGTGCGATCTGCAGGCACAAGTGTCACGCATGTTGATTGTTGGATGGACCACAAAAAAAGGACGATTGCGCGAAAAAAAGACATACGAACACTTCATTTCAGTATCAGCGATAAATTTTTTGTAGAGGGATTGCACTGTGTCTAGCAGGTATCGTTTTTGGATCTTATTTTTATTTTTTGTAATAGTTTCTTTTTTTCCTGCCGTGGCTCGACTTACATCATCCCGTACAAAAAAAGTTCCTATAGCTTCCTTTATATTACTGAATGATTCACTGCTCTTACGAAAATTATTCCTGAAACGAACAGATCCTTTGACACCGAAAGTATCCCGTCCACATGATCTGTAGACTTTGTATTTTTTAAGCAGTTTTTTTGCCATCAATGATTTAAGATTTTCTTTGGTTGAATTATTAGAAATGCTATATTTTTCTTTCATCGATTCTGTTAAAGTGTAGTACTTTAGAAGAGTTGGCCTAAGTGTCTTGGCTGTTGCGGATCTTGGCGCAATATGGCTCTTATTAAGTAAGGCATTTACTTTAGATGACGGTGTCGATGATACGTTTTGTTTTTCAGTTAACCTCTGTGCTCGTTTTTTATATTTTTCAACACTTCTTTTTAATTTCTCGTTTTGTTCTTTTAACGCCATATTTTCTCTGAACATCTTAGTTCTGTCTCTTCTTGTTTTTTTTCGTCCCTGACAAGCTCTTAGACTCGGCAAAGAACTATTTTTGGTGGATGATGATGGAGTGTTATTTAATACAACAGCTAATTGTTTACCTTTAACTCTTTCATTTGCTTTGTAGGACCTCCATTTTCGCCTGGTTATTCGCTGTTCCCTTGGTGTTTTCTCTGCGATTAATTTTTTTGTTTGGTGATAACGAGCTCTTGCTTTTAGTTTTTGTTCATTTTCCTTTTCACTGTTGTTCTTCAACCGTTGCCGATATTGCCTTTGTTTCTCCGCTGGTGTTAGTGGCATATTGGTACTAAATAATATTAAATACAATCAAAATTAAAAACTATGACAACTATTCATTTTAACTCATTGCAATAACATAAAGTCAACTATGTTGCTTATGTCAGTATCGTTACCAAATAAGAATAACATAGCTGACCGGTAACGCAGTTGAAATTTATTGCGTAAATGAGCTGCGCACAATTCATGTACACGATTTAGAAAATTCTTGATATATTCTGTTGAAGGTGAACACAATATTAATACATTACGTAAGCTAAACTAAAAGTTTTACTATTATATTATAAAAAATTATTGGTAACACAGTTGAATACTAATAAAAATACATACCTCCGCTTTAACAAAAACTGAACACTACAGAACAGTGACACTTGTTCAACTGACTCGGATAAACTAAACAAAACAATGACGCATGTCTCCACACGTTGCCACTTATTTCCACGAAAAACAAACGGTATTTGTCGTTACTTCGTCAGTAACTAAGTTGAAGTAGCCCACTGGAGAAATTATAGGGACGCAACTTTTCTCACAATAACAACATTAAAAAAAACAATTTTTAAATAATATGATTTAAGTTTAACAATTAAAACAGATGAATTGAGAGTATTGCAATTATATATTATTTTTAAATTTAATGTTAAATACTTTAATTGAATGCTACATTTTGATTTTGCTTACCAGGACAGGTCGTTTTTGACAAACCAGCAACAATCTGTATAAATTTTCGCGGATTATTATTAACGAATTTTCTCAAGGTCATGTTTATTTTTAAGGAAACTATTCAAACAATTTAAATCTTTTATTAATTTTATTAAAGAAATTTAAATGGAAGTAAGATTCAAGTCATAACCTCTGGGACACCAATGTACACGTTTTCAGATAATGACCCACCTACCAAATTGGGAACCCCGTCCTTCACTAGGTATGTCAATAGAAGCATATCCCAGTGAGAGGTATTGTCTCTACTTTTGTGGATTCTTGCTCTATCTGGAATACTGACTGTTGTTTAAAATTCAAGTGAGAAAATTATTGCCAATACGGTCAATGACACGTCGAATAAATGCGGTATTTGATCACAGTTCCGTAAGAGTTCTCTTCCAGGGCAACTACAATACTATGGACTGCTAGGTGGGTGAAAAATTTGATTGGGTGTAATCAATTAGCCGAAAGAATAAAATACGCATCATGAACTTATCTCTTTAAACGAGCCTGAAATCTAGCATGCGGAATGTGTGAAATACCTATGTATTTAGGTCATAGTTTGGACAACAACCCTATACCCATCATATTTGAAAGGGGTAAAACGACGATCGTAGCCCATTACATTAGTGAGGGGGAAATAGGCTGTAAAATGTTCACTGTATTTATACACCGGTGATGAGGCCTATAAAGTTATATAGGATTATCGAGGACAAGCTTTTGAAAAGCCCACCTATTGTGCACCACAGGTTAGGACTCAGCCGTATTCTGCGTGCCGCTATCAGTGTTATACTGAATTTAATGTGTAATTTAATTTAATTAATTAAGCAGTGTGCGAACGACTGCTCCGGTTCATGGACAAAAATCAGAAAACTGACTTGGTTGGAATTGAATATGTTTGCTATCGTTTTATAAGTAAAAGTGCAGCTAAAAAAAAACCGCAAAGATTTTTTCATAGAAATTTTTTTGTTGTTGAGCTACTTGTACGCAAAATAATTGAAGGAAAATTTTGTTCAAAAATACATATTTTTTGAATAGCTAAGGAGTGGTACAAATTTTGATTTTTTTTATATTTTATAAATCTTAAACCTTTTTGTTTTAATTAATTTTTAAATATTGACTTTTTAAAGATGAATATTTGAAAAATTCTCAATTTTTGATGGCAAAAAAAAAAAAACATAAAATTCGGTGAAATATTTTTTCATAATAACATAAAACATAAACAATAAAATTTTTCCAAAATAAATTATACGAGGCCAAATACAACAGATCGTGAAATTCGCTATTATTACTAGTTGCTTCCTACGTAGTTTTGTGTTACAGTTAATTTTGAGTCATAATGTAAACAAAGCCAATACAAATTTTGAAGTTTATATCTCACGAGGAACTTTGGGTGAAGAGATTTCCTTCATTAAGACTTCTGTGTAGGCCAATAAAATTTGTTTTTGCAAAAGAAGATAAAAGCAAGATTTTACTGGAATACAACAGCATTCAAGCTAAAATAGAAAATCTTGGATGCGATATATTTCCACAAAATGGCGAAGTCAGTTATGTCATGCACTGCACTATGATTGATGGAGCTGTGGGAAATGGTTTGACCAATACAAACTCAACAAGCAGGTGTTTCTTCTGTAATGCATGTCCTACGGAAATGAACAATGTTGAAATGAAGAGAATTGCAAACCCTGATCACTATAAATTTGGATTGTCAATTCTCCACTGTTGGATTCGCTTTTTTGAATGCCTAATTCACATATCTTACCATCTACCCTTTAAAACGTGGCAAGTACGAGAGGAAAATAAAAGTAAATTTATGGAAAACAAAACACGGATTCCAAGGGAATTTAAGTCAAGAATAGGTTTGAGAGTTGATGAAGTCAAGCAGGGCTTCGGTACAACAAATGACGGAAACACAGCTCGGAGATTTTTTTTGTCTGATGTTGACATAGCAGCAGATATAACGAAGCTAGACAAAGATCTCATTTTCAATTTTTCACTCATATTGAGAGTGTTATCGTGCAGCAGACCAATTGAAAACGACAAATTCAGTGTGCTTTTAAAAGACACTACAGCATTGTATATAAGAAATTATGCTTGGTATTACATGCCTAGTTCCGTACACAAAGTTTTGATCCACGGATGCGATGTAATCAAGTGTTTTGATTTACCAATAGGTAAATATTTTGACGACAAGGTTTTTGTGTGTATTCATTAATAGTAACTATATTTCTTGTTAGGTTGTTTGCCTGAAGAAGCGTTAGAAGCAAATCACAAAAACGTGCGAAGAAATCGTTTAGCACATACCCTCAAAACGGGACGAGAGGACACCAACAGAGACTTAATGTCCTTTTTACTTTTATCTTCTGATCCATGCAGTTCATCAAAGAGGAACATACAAAAAAAAGTACAACTTTATTGAACTTTGATAAGTATGTTCAATATTATTTAGTACACAAAGAAAAATCTGATATTAATATTTCTCATAGTTTTAATATATTTATAAACTCTTCTTCTGAAAATTCCTCAGCTGATGATTGCGGAAGTGATTGCAGTGATTAAAATGATAATAAAATCATCTGCAAAAGATTAATGTTATGGAAAAAGTTGTAATTCATTTTTTATATTAAATTTCTGTTGTTCTTATTGTCAAAAATTTAAAATTCATCTAATCGGCAGTGTTATGTTTTTAGAAAAATGTTCTGAAATCAAAACATAGTGTCAATTCAGCCCTACTTGAATGACAATTGATTCTGAAAATAAAACAACATAAAAGGGGCTTTACAAGAAAACCGTAAATGTTACGTAAAAATCGATAACAGTTTTGAAATCAGCGCATCATAATCCATTTAGAAACTTAGTTTCATTGCATTCTGACAACCCCTTCTATGTTTGTCCAATGCTAGTATGGGGACGGAGCAGTGTGTGTCGTCAGGTTTAGCCAACTTATAAAATATCTCATATTTCGGCCATGGAACAGTGCCGAATGGTATTCCAAAAAAATATCCGACTTGAAATATCACACTCTCGTACTAAAATGAGTTTTCTGTAAAAGATGGATATGTAAATTTCAATACTGATGGTTCGAAACTGATTTACCTGTACAAGTTCAATTCTAGGATTTGCGCCTGTCTCTTTTCGTATACTTTCTAATCATTGTACGATTTATGTTACAGAATTTTTGCCTATAAAGGAGGTAACCGCTTGACTAAGCGATAATATCCTGGTTCTGCTAATTGTCTGTGTGGCAATCCGTAGTGTATATGAGATCCTGGTTTCGATACCTGCTCTGACCTCCTCAAAACTCTTTCGGCGGCAGTCACCTCGTATATTCACCGCGTCACTATCGAGTAGTTAGCCATGATAAAGCTTCTCAAAATACCGTTCGGAGCCGGTGTATAACCATAGCTCCCAATCAGTAAGTATAAAACTAGAAAGCGCGCAGCTCTCTGGTTGCGAGAAGCTATCGCCAATTTCTTGAAAGGATGTAATCGGGAACCTTTTTTGTTTTATTTTTATGATTGTCTGTGTCTTCTCTGGCAGTGATTATATGGGTGGCATTGGGTGTCATTATAATGCAACATTATATGGGTTTTAGGACACAAGGCAATTCCGGCGAACTGGAGAGCGGTTGAGCTGGTAAGCTAGGGACTACCACACAGGTTCCATAGGAATTACAACATGTTGACATGACACTAACAACTTGTGATGGATGGTGGCACAGATTTTGTCCGCATTAGACAAATCTGCCCGACACTTTATACTAATAGATCTATGCACACTATGTCTCTACCTAGACCTAAGGTTTAAATGCTTTTGACAGTTTTAGCGGGACAACTTTAAGCGTTCTCAAATGATGATGGCGAAGAATTCACTTAGCATCTTTTCTGCACATGTCCTGCAGAACCATATCAACTATGTCCTGCAGAACCACATCAACTATTAACTCTTACTTCATTAGCGACCTGGGACAAATGTCGCATTTAGGCATTGACAGGATTTAGAGTTTCTTGGTTTCCGGCTGTGCTTGAACTTAATCGCATTAGCTCATGGTACCACAATCGTTGAACAAATCGACTGAAAATAATACCTAACCTTGTAGGTTATGGTAAAACTGTGCAGTTTTGGCGATAATACCTACGATTTTGTGATAGTGGCCGTCGGTGGTGTTCGATCCCTGAATTGACCCTCTTACATTTCTTTCGATGACAGTCACCTCGTTTAGAGATGGCGCCACAATGGAGTATTTAGCCATACAAAACCTTCTCAAAACACTGTTCGGAACCGGCATAAAACTGTAAGTCCCAAGCAGTGATTTTAAAACTCTAAACCACGCAGTTCATTGGTTGTAAGAAGCTCTACCCTCTCCCTTCATGGGATACCATTTTTTAGTTCCGATCCTTCGCACAACAGATCCTTACAATGTCACCATGTAGTCACCCCTATAAAAGCCCCAAATTTATTTTATAAACTTGTCACTTTCACCCACTGTGTAATTGTGTGCTGATTTTCGCAAAGCCCCATAAGGCAGAACCTCCACCACTAAACCACCCACAGACATTTGGTTGTGTTATACGAGAAAGGGGAAACAGTATCCCTGTTCCATTCGTTCTTATTCTCGTCCTGGTGCTGCTGGTTGCAATGTCTACTTTGTGTTGTAATTTATTTCATTGTTGTTTTTTTGGCGACTTCAGTTTTCCGTTTGAACCCAAAGCAAAAAAAGGCTCACAGACACTCATTCATTTGTTCGTACTTTTCATACGATGACACACTCGTAAACACATCATAGCTTATGGGGTTTTGTGCTGTTTCATACTAACAAACACACACACAATAATACTAAAGAGGGCCAACAATGGCAAACTGCTGACTGGGCCAGTACTCGAATATAATACTATCGTCCACTAACTACAGTACAATACAACACTTGTTCCATTCAAATCCAATCCAACAATATGCGACCCGGCTACAACAAATGTACCAGAGCTATTTTTAAAGCATTTGTATTGGGATTTCCACAGCTATTTGGTGTTGAAAAAAGAACATATGATTTCTACTCTTCTTGCTCCTATAAAGAGTTTAGTTTAGGTGTGACGATATTTTAAATCAAAAAAATTTCGAATGAGAATTTAATTAATTTAAAAAAATTTGGTAAAAAGAAAACTCATGATAATGAAAAAACATCTGGCCATAAAGGACAGCACTGCGACTCTATGTGGATCTTTTGTGATAGTTAAATCCCTCGAAGGGATACCGGAGAGCTTGTGTGCGATGAACTGTGTGCTATCTATTTCTGGACAAACTGATTGGGTCCTACACTTTCCCATCAACTCCGAATGGTTTATGATAAGCTTTATATGGAATTTTTAATGATATATAAAAAAAATATAAATTTTTCCCAAACCTCTTTAAAATTTATGGAAAAGTTTGAAAAAAATTAACTAAAAGGGAACGGAACTCTTGGAAACTGTTTTGTGAACAAATTGATAACGTCACTAATATCCCTAAGGTTTAAAAATCATTTGGAGACCCAAAACTTTCTGGATTCGTTATAGCAAACACAGGGAATACTTATGACAAGTCACTTTCGGGCTGGAAAGGCGGGACACACAGTAAAACTGCAGTCAGTCAGTGCCTGAAATCCAAAGATAGTACGAGAAATATCAATGATATAGCAAAAAGGGCTTAAAAGAGTTCAGCTCTTTTGAAGGCAGCAGGGGGAGTGATGTCTTTCCAGCCATAATTTAGCATGGAATGCAGAAATTTGTTAATTCCCTGGCCCGAAACTTCACCCTATATGGCTAACGTATGCACAATTCAACGCAGACAGGAGGCAAGACTAGTTGTTATCCCCAAAACCAGGCATGGGCATGTAAGTGAGTCCCAATGCCGTGTTGGGACGACAAATCACAGATACCAGACCATATGCTATAATGCAAGTAGAAACTGCATTGCACGAGGCCGCCCTATCTATCATCATAGATATTGAGAGTGCTTTGAATATCGTCCTTATAGCGGTGCTCCACTTTTTGTTAGGAAAAGCAGGACCCACAGTAGACCAGCAGCTGCAATCAGTTGGTACCAGAAATCCGAACTTTGTAAAGTGGTAGGAACAGCATTTAACAGTTTATACCTGTTAAGCACAGCAGTGTCGAATGGTACTATTATGCCAGCCATAATCAAACATGGAATGGAGTAAACAGTTAATTACCTGGCCGGATTCTTCACCGCATGTACAATGTACATTTTCCTAAGCGCCGACAGAAGGTACGGGAAGGCAAGGTATTCGAGTCGCAAGACGCTTCGAGTGATAAAATTAACATAACTGTTACCAAAGACAATAGAACTCGTTACTAAAGTTGAAGAGCAACCCGAAGCATACGAGGAAGTAGACCATATTGAAATATCAGTGCAGAATAAAATGTACACCCCAAATATCTTCCTGCATTTAAGAATTTGAGGCTCATCCAGTCCTTAGACCAGCATTCAGTTGTCCGGTAAATACAAGACTGGAGCATTTAGTATACGCTAAGCCACATGTGGACAAGCTGTGGGACGAACAACATCAAGGAGAAAGTTCACCAAGGAACGCCACAAAGAATACCTTCATAAAATATTCTGAGTCACCAAAATCAATAGCCTAATAAGAATTTCCTCCAACTACACATTTCTGGCAGTCTGATACCCAAACAATGTGGTGATATCTCTTAGCGGAATCATCCAAACAATTTTTGCAGAAGGATTCAGTATAAGATAATGCGATTGAACCAAGTGTGATATACTTATTGTGCCCCACGAAGCTCAAGATTCTATCAGATCCTATCTTAGATAATACTCCCAGGTTGCTAACTCAGTTGGATCCCATAGTAGGCATCCTCCCGTCGACTAATACCGGAAATGTGCAGAGAAGATGTTCAAAGAACTCCTCTTTTTTCCTCTCCTTACACCTTCGACAGAAGTCATTTTCCCTGAACATTAGAGCTTCACGTTGCTGTTTGTCTACCAATAAGACAGCATCTGATGCCAGCATTAATACCTTATGCCTTATGAGAAACAGAAGGCTCTCGGATCTCCTTCTATCCGCTATTGACCTGTTTTACCATGTTCGTACAAAATCTATATCCCTCGTTCACCAGTATTGCATCATCGCATAGGAGACTTTTTCAAGTATAAACTTACAAGCCTCTAAGGCTTGTCGTAGTTCTTAGCCTCGCCAGCTCAAGTACTCTGCAGTTCCTCGAAATTTCTCTGTGCACTGGCAGCAATATGAGGCGAATATAATACTGTCTAGTCATCTGGATAAGAGATCTGCAGCTATCCTGATTCAGGAATACTGATTCGATGGACTTGACTAACAGCTGAGTGTCAGAGAAAACATTGACCCTAATGACTTCTTAACTATTATCTCTCAGCCAGTAGGCCCCTTTCCTTCGCCCTATACAGCTAACATATGTTCCAAATACAGGTATCTTTTTAAATCGTATATTATTTTGACACTGATAGATTTCTTGATGTTTCCAATATTGACTGTCATTGGATAATTGGACATAGAATTTCGTCGAAAAATTTGCATTTCACTGCATTTCCAGGTGCATTTTCATCTTAGCAGCTATATCAACAAACACAATTGCGGTATCTGGGTTGGGAAAACTCTCACGTCATTGTTTAGAGGCCAAAACATCCACGCTAATTACCCGATAGTGTCGCCGCCAATATGCGATGAGGTCAGACGAAGAATTGAACCCCCGTTATCATATGCAAGAGTTGAACACTCTAACCACTGCACTACAGAACGAGCATTGGAATACTGCCAAAGATTCAAGGCGTATTCTATTGGATTATCAGTATAGTGATATTAACCATAGCATCAGGGCAAAGGACACAATACTTTTACTAAGCTCATTAAGGTACAAATTTAATATGACTGAAGGCTCAAGGACCAAGTATCCGAGAGGATCACATATCATTTCGTCGGCGCACAATGGTAACCACGGAACAAAAAACCGAACGCATCAGAGAGAAAATTTGTACTATAACCTGCAGCGCAATTAATGTATATACAGGTTGTGGCAGATAGTTCCCAAATCAACAGCGGGCAAGGAATCCACGGGTTTTCTAACGGATCTTGGACTGTTGAGAGAACAACAGAAACGTCTGTTTGTTTGTCTTGTTAGACCAGGAATAGAATATGGGTGTATTGTCGGGTGTCGCATTGAGTCGATTCCAAAACAATTTCTTCTCTTCGCGTTACGTGTTCTTCCTTGGAACCTTGATAATTTGCCACCACATGAAAATCAGTTGATGCTAATTGCTCTTCCAACACTATAAAGACGTAGATATATCCTATCATCATGTTTATCATAAAACTTACTGATGGCGTTGTCGACTCAAGTTTTCTCCTAAGACAAAGAAATTTTAATATTCCCGTAGAAATTAAATTGAATTCTATGCCTCATAACTTCTGTATCCTGTCTCTGTCCATATTTCTTCCGCCCAGCAAGCTTTGCGTATGCACTTTCTAGCATTTCGTTACTCATAATTCCAGCTTCGATGTGACTTAGTATCTTAATCAAGTTCATTTTTCGACATCTCTAAACAATTGTTCCGCGTACTCGCGACCATTTCCCGTGGTATCAGTGTATGGCATTCATTATTACAACAATCTTTTGACAGAAATGTTGTTACCAGCTCCGCCTCCTTTACATCAACAACATACAGGTCCATCTTAACAAAAGTTTGTTCGGTATCATCTTCTGCCTGAGATACACATACTTCGTCTTCATCATCATCGCTCTCTTCATAGTTTTCATCATCCTTTTCATGGAAATATTGTCCGTATACGGCACTGAACTCCTCATCAACACTCATGTTTCATTTCATGCGAAATGCGAAGACGATAATCAACAGAAACAGTAAACGTCACTTCTTCAGTGTTACTTTTTTAAATGTTCCACACTAGCAACTTACACGATGAACTATAATAATATTCCGACCAACAACAACACTTACTGGACGTCCGGCGCGGAGAACAATTAACGAGATAATGAGAAACTGACGAAACGAGTTGCTTACTTTTAACAGCTTTTTCACAGAAAACTAGTTTTAGCACGTAAGCTCCCTTTTCGTAGACCAGGTCACATATAAGTATATTTTTTGTATAATAATAGTATTTTGCAAATTATTTTATTTTAAATATTTTTTTCTTTTTTTAATTGTCTGTTAGTTATCTAAATTTGGTTCAAGTTTTTTTTTTTTGATGTGTTAACATCTATACGCGCGCCTCTAGGGCAGTAAACTATAAATGTAATACATACGCAAGTTGTAGGTTTGTAGGAGTAAATCATCGTTTGTGTGTTCGTTCCCTGTAGGAAGCCTGGGGTGTTATGTCTCAAAGTCACCACTTTTGTCGACAATTGTGGTGAATTTTTGGCGACATGGTCAACAAAGTGTCTATTGCTTTTACTTTGCCTCTGATGGGTAGAGAAAATGTTGACAACCCTGTGTCTTTGGTTGGTCGAGACAATTTTGACAACCCTGTGGTTTTTCTTTATATTTTTATTGTTTCGGTTTGTTTGATATCAATTGTGGTGACTTTTTGGCGACATTGTCAACAGTTCGTCTACTTTTGATTTTGACAGCTGCAAAGCTGTGTTTTTTCTTGATTTTTTTATTGTTTGATTTTATTTGGAAGAAGAAACACGTGATTGCGCGGAAATTTAAAGGTTTTGTTGAAATATAAGTATAAGTTGTTTTTTAAAGTGAAAAAAAAGAAGAAATTTAAAATAATATAAGATGAGCAAAAGAAATTATAAAAGGCTCGTAAAAAAACAAACAATTTTGTATAAAAACAGGGACTCCAATGCGGCAACTGTTTGCAGTGAAAGTGTTTGCTCCGCAGATTTTGTGGAGACTGTTGGTGAATTGGCAGAACTTGGAGAATACTTTGAAGATGTCACTACTCCTAAAGTGAATTTGAAAGAAAAATTAAAAAAGTGGTACATCGAGACAGCTCCTTCCAGAAATTGTTTAGAGAAGCTACTGGCGATATTACAGGAGGAAGGCCTGGAGGTTCCGCTTTCAGCAGCAGCATTGTTGGGCAAAAAGGATGTACTTTCAATTAGACAAGTGTTACCCGGAAGCTATTGCCACATAGGAATAGAAACTCAGCTGAGAAAAGTGGGAAAGGTTTTACAAGACTATGACGAAATTAAACTGGATATAAATATTGATGGAATTCCTTTATTTAAAAGTTCACGAATCCAGTTGTGGCCAATTCTTTTGAGGGTTGTAGATTTAAAAGAGAATGTGAAGCCTTTTCCTGTAGGAATTTATGTAGGGCATAGTAAACCAAGTTTTATTAAAGAGTTTCTAAAAGATTTTGTTGAAGAAGTGCATTCGCTAAAAGATGGCTTTATTTTAAATGACAAGAAAATTAAGATTGTGTTCCGTTGTTTATCATGTGATACGCCGGCTAAATCTTTCGTTTGTGGTGTGCCAGGTCATACTGCATCGCATGGTTGCACTAAGTGCACACAAGTTGCGAAAAAAGTTGGCCAAGTGCTAACATATAGTACTTTTTCTGGCACTTTAATATCTGATGAAGACTTTTCTTTACGAAAATATCGAAATCACCACAGCCTACAATTCAAAGATGAAAAAACTCCCCTCGAAGAAATAGGTTTCAATATGGTTACGCAAACTCCTTTAGACAGCATGCACCTGATCGATCTTGGTGTTACAAGAAAATTGCTTATTCGTATCATAAAAAATAGAACAGTAGAAAAGACTCCAAAAGCAAATATAACGAAAATATCTTCCGAACTCGTCAAATTAAGAAAATTTATGCCAAAGGAGTTTCCGCGAAAGCCTAGAACATTAGATGAAATTCATAATTGGAAGGCCACTGAATTTCATCAGTTCCTTGCCTATACAGGTGTAATTGTGCTTCACAATAACGTGCACCAAGATATTTATTATGAATTTTTGCTTCTACATTGTGCTTATAGGCTTCTGAGTAGCCCAAGACATGTTTACAGCAATTTAAAGGAAGCTAATGATCTACTTCAATTATTTGTTGAAAATTTCCCCATCGTGTTCGGTCCAGACAGCGTTTCTTTCAACGTTCATAATCTACTGCATATAGCTTCTTGTGCAGAAAGATATGGACCACTTACTTCTTTTTCGGCATATGATTTTGAAAATAAGCTTCAAATTTTAAAAAGACATGTTCGGAAGCCATCGGCCATTCTTCAACAAATTGTGCAAAGAGAACAGCACGAAGTATATGTTGAAACTAGAGCAGAAAAGTTTAAATGCAAAGGAGGTGCCATAGTAGAAGCTCGTGCTAATGATTGCTTAATTTCTTGCAAAGAACCTAATAATGTTTGTTCTGTTAAACCACATATTCCTATAAAAATAGAAGCAATAGTGAAAGAAGACGATATCTACGTTGAAGGACGACGATTGTTGGACTTAGATAGTTTTTTTGAAGAACCCCTTAATTCTTGTGAATTAGGCATTTACAAAACAAACCTACGTTTAGGAGAAAAAGAAAAATTTTTAATTAAGGATGTCGAGTACAAATTTGTATGCTTTCCATTTAATAGCGATTTTGTAATTATTCCAATTCTACATAGCTGCATTCCACAAAAATAATTCCAAATGTACATAGCTTACGAGGTGCCAAAGTCGAAATTCAGAAAGAGCACATCAAAATCTATAAAATTACCTATTACCCACACAAATGTCCAACGATCATCCCCAACACTGAAAAGCAAAACTAAAATATTTTCCTCCACAAGGTGAGCTTATTTCCTCCACATTTTTCGCCATTCGCCTGAGTTGTGCTTGCACTCTGTGCTACTGCGCAAGTCAATTATTCTCAGAGTTGTTAAATGCTAAACAATTCTGTTTTGTCATGCGTCATTATACTTTTTAACGAGCCTAGGCAAGTACGTGCAGTCGGTGTGATTATAATCTATAGTGAAAAGTGAATAGTTAATAGCTTTATTTAATAATAATTACGTTGAAAATAACTATTGCCGCTGCTACAAAAAAAAAACTTTAATTTCAATAATGCATTGTGTTATAAAGAAATAATTTCAGCATCTGCATCGATAATCAGCAAAAAAATAAAATGGCGTCGTGTAGTGCAATTCACGCAATCATTTCGATGCTGATGGTGAAATTATTTTAGCAATGTAGTACACAATGCTAACTTCTAAATGAAAAATCAAAAAAAAAAAAATGCATAAATAAAGTGTATTATAGTAACAGTTGTCTGATCTACTTAAAAATTTCACCATCGATAGAAATCTCTGCGCTGATAAAAATGGAAAATAAAAATGTTAGTGCGCGGTCTTAACTTCTTGAGAAATGGGCCGATTATATACTCAAGCTGGGTTAAATTGCATGACACGGGGGTCGGCTCCAAAAAAAAAAAAAAAAAACGAAAATAGGGTAAAGTTAGAGAAAATTAACAACATAAAATTTTTGATTATTGTTACTAATTTATTAGATTGTTTACTTTTACAAAGCTTTTTTTTATCAATGTAATACCTATGAGCGTAGACTTTTGTTAAGTTTTTCATAACTTTAAAAAAAAAAAAAAATACACCAAGGGAGCGTAGACGTATGACACCGAGTGTACCTTTCCATAGTAATTTTGTAATAATAATTCCAATTCTTCACAGCTACCTTCTAACAAAATGTCAGAAGATAAATCACAATCCTCCAAAGGAAAACTTAAATATTTTAATACTCCAAAAGGTAATTTTTATATTTTGACATATTATACTGTACAGATAACATAATTTTTTTTTTTTTTAAGTTCATCATCAGTGCCAGAGTTGCGAAGACGTCTCAAAAGAATTTAATTTATATAAAGGTTTGTTTGCTGTTGGTTTTTGTTCCTTATTACTATATATACATTTTTACAGATGCTGCTGAAAAGCGACATAATACTTTATTGGACATAATGGGCGAACATAAAGTATTACTGGATCGCATACTTGGTCAAAATTCAGTTGCCAAAAACATAATGGGAATTTTTCCAATTGCGAGCGAGGAGCAATTAAAGGAACTGGATACAATTTTAATAACACAAAAGGATACTTACGTAAGTAGTTTACTTTAATGTGAAACTAAAACAATTTACCATTTCCGGTTTATATTTGACAGATACGGCATATGAAGTCGCTCCTCGCTGGTAATGCCGAACGCAACCTACATCTGGTGTTGGGGCAGCAAATTATACTGCAATTTAATGTTGACGGTTCATTTGGTAAAAAGAGATTAAGAGACTACGGCAATGTATCTGCGGCCATGATAGGTAACAAATTTTTTAAAACATGTTTTAATTTTTTTTTAATATTAACATATGTATTTCTTTTTCATTACCCAGATGCTATTTCAACGTTCTCAGATTCGTCTGACAAGACATTGAGGGCAGCCTTTCAACGGCAGAAAAAGAAATATTTTAAACAAACCAGCCGCACACAAACCAGCACACCAAAAAACGATTAATTCCATTTTAAACCATTTACAATTTTAAAAGGTTTAGCCAGCCTTGAATAAAATGAGCCCACACAAAAGACTAAAACAAGTACCTTATATAATTAAAGGTTTAGCCAGCCTCAAACAAATGAGCCTATATTAAAGTCAATTTTTATTTTTTTTACGATCAATCTTAATTTTTTTACGATTAATTAATTTAAAATGCTAAAAGGTTTAGCCAGCCATGAATAAAATGAGCCCACACAAACCACTATTTTATACATAATAAAATATATATATATATATATAATAATAAAAATTTAAATATAAATTTAAAAATATAACTTTATTCTTTTAAGTAATCTTTTTCATTCATCGGAAGGTGTAGACCACCAGGGCTGAAAACAAAAAAAAAATGCTTTGGTCTCATGAAAACCAATGTTATTGGTTTATGTTCCAACTTGAATTATAAATTCATACATAAACATAAACCAATCACATTGCTTTTCATGAGATCAAAGCATTTTTTTTTTGTTTTCAAAACAAATAATTAAAATGTACTACTGAATCTTTGGTTCAAATTGTCAGTAATGAATCTTTGGTTCAAATAGTCAATGGTGAATCTTTGGTTCTAATTGTCCGTAGCGAATCTTTGGTTCATATTGTCGGTTGTGAATCTTTCGTTCAAATTGTCAGTAATGAATCTTTGGTTCAAATAGTCAATCGTGAATCTTTGGTTCAATTGGTCTGTATTGAATACTGGCTTCAAATGGTCAATAATGAATCTTTGGTTCAAATTGTCCGTAGCGAATCTTTGGTTCATATTGTCAGTGGAGAATCTTTGGTACAAAATATCAGTAGTGAATCTTTGGTTCAAATTGTCAGTAGTGAATATTTGAACCAAAGAATCAGTACTGAATCTTTAGTTCTAATGAGAACTAGTTCATTCGCAATGACAAGCACATGTTAAATGTCAATAGTAGAATGCATTGGCTTGGGTACTATTGGTCACTATACCTGGTGACAAAGTCGATAGTGAATCAGTACAGTTTTACTATCGACATTTCCTGCAGGGTTGCTTGGCAGTCGGTATTGAAAGTGATTATTGGGCGATTTTCATATAATTTTCCCACGCGATTTTCTCCGGAAATTCATAGCCGATTTTATTAATTTTTGGATTAAAAAGCTAGTGCGGGTTTCGACGAAGAGTTTAGGCCAAAAATTAAGACGATCCGATATCGGCCAGCCGAGAGTGAAGTGTTTTAATTTGGAGTAATATTAAAAAAGTATTTTATGTTGATCTTCGGTTATATCGTACGAATATAACAATGTATGTATGTATGTACAAGTGTCTGTTGCTTTGCATTCTTTGACTATTGTGGGAATAAAACAAAAAGTATTGAGCAAGAAAATAATGACACATGTGCTTGCACTGGGTCTTTAAATAATTTTAAGTATGTATTAATATTATTTAACTGTAACGTCATCATATGATTGAACGCTGTTTTTTATTTTCCAATGTAACATTTACGAATGTGTTCATAGAAATCGAACAAGTACCGTGTAGCAAAAAGGTGTTAACACATCGCCCGTAAGTTCGAACACTCATTGTTTTTTTTTTGTTTTTTTTTTTTTTATATAAATAAAATAATATACACTCCGGTTCACTTATTTAAAGGCACTAGCCTGTAGTCAGCAGCCTGTATCTTTTGCAATTTGTAACCGATTGCCGAATTTTAAAATGGAAATGGAAGCTAGACATCTTGTGATTTAAAAAAATCATGACAATAGTGGTTTCTTAACTAAAGAACTTTTTTTGTGCAATTTTAAAAAAAAAAAGTCAAAAAATTTGCTATTTTTTTGGTTCACTTGAATAATGGCACTTTAACTAATTTTAATGAAAAACAGTTTTTGTTGTTTTTTTAATTTATTTTACTTTATTCAAGAATTATTAGTAATGTTTTTAATAACTTTTAGACTTTGAGAGAGACTTTCATTTGAGACTTTGTTTTCATTGACAGATAAAGAGAATTCATGTACCGTCGTTTTCGATAATGTTTAGATCTGGCAAATAGGGTGGCCAGTCAAGAATATTAACATTTTGGCTTGCAATGAACTTTATCCTGTTGCAATATCCAAGATATGGGACCAAATAGTTCACTGAACTTCGGAAAAGCCGATTCCAATAAAGTTTTATAGCTTGCACCAGTCATTTTTGCACTTTGAAATTCAAGATCGATGGTGCCTTAGTACGTAATAGCACCCCACACCATAACGCCGAACGCTCGGCTGTGATGTCATTTCAAAAAACGCTTTTCTTCACGCAGATCATGGAAATAATATGTGTAGCCATCAGGGCCATCCAAATTAAACTTCTTCTCATCCGTAAACACAGCAATTTTCCACTCATTTACATGACCTCTTGGGTACTCATCCCATACCATGTAGTCTCTTGCGAATTTAAACCGCTTTTCCTTACGATGAGTATTAAGTATTTGAGGTACTTAAGATACACACCGCTCTTAATTACTCTGTGTACTGATGTCTTGCTCGCTTCCACTCCATCTTGAGCTCTTATTTTTGACAACGATAAGGCAGAGTTAGAAGCAATTCTGGTGATTTTTCTTTTCTTATACGTAGATAAAGGCAATGAAACCCTTCCTTTATAATGTCTTATATAGCCCTCGGGGTCCTTGATGTAATTGTCGACAAATTGTTGGGCTCCGTCCAATTTGTTTAGCGATTAGATTAGAAACAGGAAATGATTATTACCCGCAAATTTTACTTGTTATTATTTAGTACTACATCCTGTTTTTCAAGTAATAGAAAAAATCCTGTTTCGAAGGCTGGCTAGGTTTTAATAGAATTTTTTAAGTTGTCACAAAAGCCGTAAATAACTATCTGACAAATAATTTCCTTAAGGGTAAATAATGCAATAAAGCGGAAAATCAACCTAATTTAATATGTTATTTGATATAATCAAAATACATAAAAAAAAATTCGGAAAAATAACCTAATCTTTCATCTCTTTCGAACTTTTTTACCTGCGTGATTTTACCAACATGATAATTTATAAAATTTGAAATACAATTTATCGAAAGATATCCACCTTTTTATGTAATGAAGACAGTGAAAATAGTCCCCATCTTACTCCTACTTGTTGCAGCAGAGGCCATAATGATAAATTGGATCAAAATCTAGGGTTTTTAGGTGAAGGTTGGTAAATTTGATCTGATATCTTATTATTGCAAGTGGTTGTTTGGTTGTCTATCCTAGAGAAATCGCAAAGAAAGTTGCAAAAGCTCCTAAATATTATACCAAAAAAGTACCCAAAAAAAATACAAACAGAGTACCAAAAATAGTACCAAAAAAGTGACAAACAACTGACAAATTGTATCAAAAAGTGATGAAACAAACAAAAAAAATTAACCCAAAATGTTACTAAAATGTAAAAAAGTACAAAGTTGTTATTAACACCATAAATGAACGTAGAAAGATACCCAGAAAAGCCATGTATGATAAATATGTTGAAAAACTGAACAAAAAAGTACTAAAAAAGGACCTAACATACCTAAAAGTACCTAAATATGAAAAAATGTGCAGAGAGCTACAAACAGAATATAAAAGAAATAGCAACGAAGGAAGCAAAAGGTACTAAAAATTGTACCAAAAAAGTACCAAAAATTGCGATAAAAGCACCACTAAATTTGAAATTTAGTCCCCAAAATTCATAATTCCATCTCCAATCGTTAGCTTTTAACGACAGTACTATATTTTTCCTCATTTTGCCGTTTTTGCATCTCTAAAAGGAATGTAGAAAATCACGTATCTTCCTATGTCTCCATTATAAGAGGAACGTGCAACCCAAATTTCATGATTTGGTCTTCAGCCGTTTGGTATTTACAATGGTACCACTTTCGTCCCGGTTTACCCTATTTTTCTTCCTAAGAGTAAAAATTCTTAAAAGCCCCTTATCTCAACCAACAGTTTGTATGTATTAAGAGTAGTGTACGCATCAAGTTTCGTGATTCTGCCTTTAGCCGTTTGGATTTTATCGTAGTACCAATTTTATGCCGTTTTTCTCCCTAAAAGTACAAATTTTTAAAAGTCACTTTCTCCCAACGTTTCTATGTGTTAAGAGGAATGAATGTACATACCAAGTTACGTGATTCTGTCTTTAGCCGTTTGTATTTTAGTGGTCGTATCCATTAGTATCCTTTTTAGCCCCATTTTTGTCCCTTAGAGTCCGAATTATAAAAAATTCCTTTTTATCTCTCATATCGTCCCCAAAAGGAGTATACAGTTCAAATTTTATTATCCTACTCTAAGCCGTTTGGCCCGGGCGCTGATGAATCAGTTATATAGAGGGCGGATGAATAAGTTCGTGACTTTTTGAATGAAACAAATATTTTTTTGCAAAAAAAAAAAATATTTTTCAACATAATCTCCTTTAACCTCAATGCACTTAGTCCAACGTTTCTACAATTATTGTATATCTGTCCATGAAATAGGCATTTGTCATCGTTGGAACTAAATGTCTTTCCGCCGAGCCTTTTCTTTAGGTTTGGAAATATGAAATAGTCACTGGGGGCTCAATCCGGAGAATATGGCGGATGAGGTACCAATTCCAAAACAATCCTTTGAAGTTGTCACGCGATTACGTATATGGTCAATTGAGAGCAAACGCGGCCCCCATCTTCCAGACAGATTTCTTAAACCCAACTCATTATTTAAAATCGAAACCGCACTACCATATGACAGCAACAATCTAGTAGAGTTTTTCGACATTTTCAGGTGTATTGACCTCAATTGGCTGTCCAGAACGTTCAGTGTCATTTCTACTCCTGCGACCAAAACGAAAGTCAGTAAACCACATATTTACCATTGAAATCGATGGTTCAGAGTCCCCATTGTGCTTATCAAGCTTTTCCTTAGTTTGTTTGACGGTTTTTTCGCAAAAAATAATATTTAATTAGCACTCGAAATTCACTTTGTTCCATTTTTAAAAAAATGCACAAGGTTGTATGTTTTCAAACGCAAAGTAACTGACGGTACAGTAGTCTATTAACACATGGTACTTGATGGGATCAGTGTTGTATTTTATATAACTACGATGTTGCATTTTATATAACTACGAAAACTCACGGACTTATTGATCCGCTTCGTATATAGATAAAAGCACCCTAATTGGTACTCCAAATTTGTCATAAGTCTTCCAACCATCATTCGTTGAAACAATATTTTATATACAATTGTAGCCAGGATTGATCCGATATAGTTGGAATAAATGTATATTTATAGGATAGGATTGCACTTTTATATACAGAGCTCATTTCACTGATGCTCCAATCATATTCTCAAAGCAGCTAATTTTTGCTGTCCTGGAACACCTCGGTAAATAGATAGTCCATTGACTTCCACCGCTTGAAAATTGTAAATCCACAAAATGCCTTGCATATCCTCATTTTGGTTAATTGTATTTTTAATTGTAATTTTCGTTTCTCTTTGAATACTTCTGAGACAACTTACTAATTAAAATTGAGTCTGGATATCTACATATGAGTAATAATATTTAATTAAAATCATTCATACGCATTCAAAAAAGTATTACTAATACATCATTAAAGACAATGCCAGATACGTCGAAATATGTGGCATCTAATTTAAAAACTGTAATGACTAAAATACTCACTTCCTTATTGATGGTTTAAAAAATTTAATGCGAGCGTGTTATATTACAAAGTTAAAATCACTCATACGTCACCAAAAGAGATATCGAATATTAACAGAAACCAAAAGGGTTGACCCTCTGTAGCCTTGCTTAATCGTAACAGCTATTTAAACTTGACGACAGTTGCCAGTAAAGGACTAATAGTCGTGTCTTTTACTCTTCGTTTCTCTCTCGTTAAATACAACTTAATGTTATATGAAAAATTGCTCATGCACCATCACTATATCTGAAACACCCTTTTATTTGCTCATGGGCCCATATCGAATGAAGGAGCAAATGTATACTATTAGCAGTTTTGGCGGGACTGTGTTGCTGTGTTTTTGTTTAAAATAAAACGGGGTAATTTAACGTGAATTTTATTACACAGTAATAATAAAACCGACAAATAAGGGTTAATTATGAGACGTATTTGAATGTTTAACTGGCGTTTAAGTAACAGCTATAACAAAAACAACACACACTAAGACAAACCAGGCCAATACAATGTTACAATGTTTCTCATTACTTTAACTAAAAATTAAGTATTGCAAGATAAAGAGAAATATGTACACATGTATGGGTATTTAAACACATTTGCAGTATAAACAAAATACAAGTGATTAATACAAGTACATGTGTATAGAGCATAGGCAAAGAGTTTGAATGCCTTCAACCGATACAAGGCAAAACTCTTTTAACAAAAGATGTCTGCTAGTTATTTGAGAAATATGATGACAAACTCTTGAAGCATTATATAGGAAATTGTACTCAAAATGTATTCTCTCGTGAAAGAATTATCCTTTTGAAAACTAGTTGCAATTTTCGTTATTGTATGAGAAGATCATTCAGTTACAATCCTTAGTGAGTTTAATTAACTGAATTGCTCATTATTCCCACAAATCTAACCATTTGTCAATTAGAAAAATGTTCCTGACCTTGTAAGCTTGTAGTACAGCCTTCTCATACATTAAGTAAAATTGACAAAATTTGTCATAAAATTCAAATCCAGAATAGTTGCAGTTTTAAATTTTAATTTTAAATTCTGGAAGGTTAAGTAGATAAGAGGATGTTGTTTAAAATCAGCATCTCCTTGCTAAAAGTATTCGAAATTATAATTCTAGTTTCGAATAGGTCCGCGAAAATTAAATCTTATTTCTGAAAATTATTAACAATCACCACTAATTACATTGTGGAACAAAATGAAACTTTTTCGAAAATATCAAGGTGCTGACAATGGACTCCGGAAGAGGGAGTAAAAAACATATTTAAAAATTTGCGTCTGAATATTTTTTTAAGGGGGTGAAATTTCCCCCCTTTTGAACATTCTTATGATGAATCGGCATGGAAACCATATTATACCTACATTTTTATATAAAAATTTACGGGAAACAGTTTTGTGGAATACTTTTACCTTCTACCGCCTCACTATGTTTGGTCTTTTTTGGTATTTTTGTAAAAAAAAAGGGTAAAACACTCCTAAACCAGCGTTGTAACGGGTTAAACTGTACTACAAAAATATTCTCCATAAAATTCTACTATAAGTTTCTTAACACACTAAAGCTCAAAACTCAAATTAAATGCCAAAAATAAGTCAAAACTGAAAATCCATTTAAGGGTTGATTTCATACTTATTCCGAGTTGACGCTACAATGTCCCACAAAACTGCGTTCTAGGGGGTTGGTATTCGAGTATATTGGAAAAATATTGTCCGCACTATAAGTCACCGAACAAAAGAAAGCTGTAGATTAATGTGTATAAATAAAAAAATCACATGAGGTGTCAGGGGACACCCGGTTGGAACGAAGTACCTTTCGCTATATATTAGGTACTAGTTAGTTCCAACACGCCTAAGGTGCCCGTTGAAAAATATGATAATTTTATAAACTTTTTTAAGAACAATTTTTTTTTGTAGTATATCTGTAAGTCCCTTTTGTAAGAATATGTAATATATTTTCCCGAAAAGGTCCTTTTTTAAAGAGAGGTACTTCTTTTATTAAGGCCTAATGTTTTTTTTAAGAAAAGGTACTGTTTTTAAGAAGAAGTACTTTTTGTAAGAAAAAAGCTATAAAAGTATGAATTTCTTTACAAAGAAGTACTTTTTTAAGAACAGGTACTTTTTAAAGAAGTAATACATTTTTAGGAAAAGATTCTTTTTTTAAGAAAATTTACTTATTTTCAGAAAGGCTACTTATCTCAAGAAAAAAAATGGGAATTTTTTGTAAGAAAATGTATTTTTTTAAGAGACGGTATTTGTTTGAAGAAAATTTTTTTTTAAAGTAATGGGAATTTTTTTAGAATTGGTCAATTTTTCAAGAATATGTAAATTTTTAAGAGTAGGTACTTATAAGTGATGATTTATCCCACCTTTCGTATTGTATTCAATAATTTAAATTGTCCGAGCGTTTGGTCGTGTTCATTAATTAATTATATATTTTTTTTCATATCGTTGCAAATAGTTCCATAGATAATATTTTGACAACATTTAATAATTTTCATCCTAATATTAGGTTTACAATTGAAGAAGAGTGTGGATCAAGACTCCCTTACTTGGATACCATGGTAATAAGAAATGGGGAGAATTTATTAGTGGATTGGTACCAAAAACCAACTGCTTCTGGAAGAGTTATCAATTACCACTCCAAACACCCGAAATTAATGGTTGTCAGTACGGCAGGAAACCTCATAGAGAGATTTTTGAAGATAAGCGACGGAATTTTCACAAACAGAATAAGGAGAAAATTACAACAATATTAATGGACAACAATTTCCTAATAGGGTTAGTCAATAGATTCATAAGGCAATATGAAAATAAGGGGCAATATAACCAAAACCCAACGGTGGAACCGAAAAAGTTTAAATCATTATCTTATGTGCCAGGATTTTCTGAGAGATTAGAAAAATCTAAAATATTTGATACTAATAATTACAAAATGGCCTATAAAACAACACACACACTAAGTAGCTTGTTTTGTAAAACCAAAGATAGAATAGATAAATTTGATACATCTAATATAGTATACAAAATACCTTGTGGAGGAAATTGTAGTGCAAGTTGCAATATGGTATATGTAGGTACAACTAAAAATAAAGTTAAAACTAGAATTGCAGGACACAAATCAGATCAAAAATTTAGACACATCTCAACACAAAAAACAGCATTATCATCACACTGTGCAAGCTTAAATCATTTTCCAAACTTTCAAGATACGTCAGTTTTGAATAGGGAAAATAATTATAAACGTCGTTTTATGTTAGAAATGTTACAGATAATAAGGACTCCAATAGCGAGGAGAATAAACTTTAAACCAGATACGGATAATGTAGCACAGAATTATAGACATTTAATTAGTAAAATGTAGAATATTTCACAGAAAATTGTGTGATATATCAATGAATTTGTCGCTAGGTAACATTTTTTAATATATCCGGATGTAACTTGTTGAATTTACCATTATGTACATATTTTTATCAAGCAAATTATATTTCTGGCTGTAAATTAGAGAAACTATTTCTACCCAAAAATTTTTCTGGCTGTCACTTAGAACACTTTTCATATAATAAGAAAATTTCTTCAATTGTTTAATTTTTTGATTTTTTGTTATTGTTGTTTTTTCAAACGACATGAAAAAAGTTTTGTTTATCAATTGTTTTCACATTTGTAGATAATAATATATCTTCCTGACGATGCTATCCAAAGGATAGCGAAATAACGAAAAAAAAATAAAATTAATTAATGAACACGACCAAACGCTCGGACAATTTAAATTATTGAGTAGGTACTTATCTCATGAAAAGTTATTTTGTTTCACAAAAAATGTACTCTTTAAAGAACAAGGCAATTTGTTGTAAGAAAATAAAGAAAAAATTTACTTATTTTAAAAAATATTACTTTGTTTAACAAAAGGTACTTTTTTTACGAAAATTTACTTCTTTTAAGGAAAGTTACTTCTTTAAGATAAAGTATTTTTTAAGAAAAGGTAATTTTATTACGAATATGAATAGGAATTTTTTTGAGAAAATTTAATTTTTTTTAGAAAATGACGTTATTTAAGAAAATGTTATTTTTTAAACTTCTTTCACTTTGGCTTTTCCAAATTTACTTTTTATTGGGTTCAAAACTACAATATATACTAAATATTGGTTACAGGTTCTACAAAGAAAACTTCCCACTAACCAAAAAAATTTCGAATCATCTATGAGACACCGTCGGTGGTGCAATGGTTGGTGTGCGCGCCTCTTGTACATGAGATCCTGTATTCGATCCCTGCTCTGACCACCTTAAATTTCTTTCGGCGGCGGTCACCTCGCGTAGTGACAGCGACACTATCGAGTACTTAGCCACGAAAATGCTTCTCAAAAATTCCATTCGGAACCGGAGTAAAACTGTAGGTTCCAATCAGTGAGTTTAAAACTAGAAAGCGCACAGCTCACTGTTTGTTAGAAGCTCTCCCCAATTCCTTCATGGAATGTAATGGGAAACCATTTTTTTTTGTGAGACACCTAGTTAATTTCTTTCTCTATGATCCCAGCCGTTAGTCTAGACACAAACCAAAGCAAAAGTACCCAATATAGTTTTTTTTATTTAGCCCCCTTCCCGCAACGTGCGATAAGGAACTTCGCTCCAAAAATATCATTTGTTACAAAAACATTTCATCATCATTTGACAAAATAAATTTTTCATAATTTTAAAACTAAATTGTGCAAATTTTTAACAATAAACTCTGTAATAATTATATCGAAATTAATTGTTGGTGGTAATGAAGTCAATTAAATTCGTTACACCCTGGCCAGACGAAAGCAATAAAAATAGCGTCCGAAACGAAATTGCCCAAGGAAATCAAATCTATATTAAAATATAACAATCTGAAACAATTAATAATGAATTATGTTAATATAATGTACAAAATATTCCCCCAAAACAAGTGAAGAATATTTCAATGCCAACAGTGATATACAGTAAGCGTCTAAAATTGGTTTGAAGTTTATAAATGTTTATTTTAAATAGTTAAAGGAGGAATCTTTCGGTGAGCTGTACACTTCCTTTTAAAAGTGATTTTTTACCTTAATACTTATTCAACTTTTAACCAAACAACAAGCTATTAACTTTGTTTTGTCGCTGACTGTCAGTTGAGGAAGCTCTCCCCTCGCAAACAGCTCATTAGTAACACAAATTACTGTGTTTATTTGTCATCATATCGTTTGTTGTTCTTTCATTTCTCCTCCCCCAAAACATTTGATGTAAACTTTTACATCCTCTAACAGAACAAAAAAAATATCCCTAATTTCTTCCAAATTCGCCCACGAAGGCCACAAGTTCCATTACCATTGCGTGTTTAAATTTGGTTTCCTGCTCCCCCACTCGAAAATCATATCCTCAGGTTTGAATCAAATTTTTCTTTGGTGTTTTTCTTTCTTCATTTTTTCATTTTTTTTTTGCATGTCACGCACTTGTTGTGATTTTCTTTTTCTTTACCCTCAATTCCATTTAATTTGCTTTCTTTGGCATTTTAATAGTCTTATGATTTTCCTTTCGGATTAGAATTTATTTACTGATAACTTTTCAATACGAACAATTTGTGCTTCAAGTTGTTGCTGAGCCTGTTTGGAAGTTTTGGGAATATGTTATTTCTTTCAACGTAGAATATTTAGTATCGTTTAGACCTTAACGTAAATTTAAGTACTTCAAATTGTTTTAGATAAAGCTTAAGGACAACAAATTCTATTGTATGGAATTTCCTTAAATTTCTGGAATTAATAACTTTTGGGGCTTCGAATTGTTTTTAATGAATCTTAAAGTCAATACATTCTAGTGTGTGGAATTTTCTTAAATTTCCGATAAAAATAAATTTTTAGAAAATCTTAGTCCAAAACTTTGTAGTGAATATGTTAGAAATACTATTAGGGTGACCTACATTGGAGATTATCACATTCTTTGTATCGAAAAGGATATCAGCGAAAAGCATATATATATATATATATATTCTGTATTCCGAAAAACAGGCAAATTTAGACAACTGCAGTAGATTTCCCAGGGTACATCTCAAGGTAAAGTTGATACTAACATTATTGTATCTGGAAGCGCTTACGGCTTCTGCTGATAGTGACAGCTTGCCCATATCGTTTACGTATATGAAATTTGTAATGGATGTTCATGAAGTTTTAAGCTCTTCGGTTGTAGAATCTGGTTTGGTTATAACAGAATTTTCACTAAGCATTAAACTACTTCCAATTGATTGTATCCTCACACAAAGACGAGATGATATAGCTAGTAAATAAAATAACAAACTGTTTGACTTCCATAAGATTTTAAGGACAACGATATCGTAACGAATAAACTGTCTGACAAATTTGCACTGGAATAAGGCGTTTATGGTACAATATAATTTCATTATAATGTAATTCAGTGTCAGTTATTGGAATGAAGTGGTTAGTGTGCGCGGCTCTTGTACATGAGACCGTGGGTTCGATCTCTGCTCAGACCAGCTTACATTTCTTTCGACGACGGTCACCTCGCTTAGTGATGGCGAGACTATCGAGAACTTCGCCAAGAAAAAGCTTCTCCAAATACCGTTCGGAACCGGTTATAAAACTGTAGGTCCCAATCAGTGAGCGTAAAAATTAGAAAGCGCACATCCCACTGATTGTGAGAAGCTCTGCTCAACCCCTTCATGGGGTGTTATGGGACACCGTATTTTTTTTTAATTGTTTATTTTTACTTCGGGTTTGTGTCAAGACTAACTAGATGTCTCACATATGTTGGGAAATTTCTTGTTTAATGGGAAGATTTCTAGATGGAGCCTATAACCAATATTTAGTACACATTATAATCAGTATATATAACATCATGAGATGTTATGGGACACCGTATTTTTTTTATTTTTTATGTACTTTTATTTCGGGTTTGTGTCTAGACTAACTAGATATCTCAAATATGTTGGGAAATTTCTTGTTTAATGGGAAGTTTTCTAGATGGAGCCTGTAACCAATATTTAGTATGTATTGCAGTTTTGAACCCATTAAAAGTAAATTTAGAAATGCCAAAATGAAAGAAGTTTAAATAAATGTATTTTCCTAAAAAAAGTAAATTTTCTTAAAAAAAAATAAATATTCCTATTCTTAAATAAAGTACCCTTTCTTAAAAAAATATACCTTATCTTACAGAAGTGCCTTTGTTGAAAAAAAATTAAAATTTCTTACAAAAAGTACCTTTTCTTAAACAAAATAATTTTTTTAAAATATTTACCTTTTCCTAAGGTCAACTTAGATTCAAGTGACTGTTATTCTTATAAAGAATGCCCCAATAAAAGAGCACGATCTCAATTAAAAATATAACGCAGGTCTTACTGATTTAAGTCCGTTCCGTTTTAGTATGAAATAAAATATCATATCTTGCGTTTCTGATCCCAGGCCCTTTCATGAAATTTTCGATGATATTTTGATAAATATGTAGCTCAATCTCACCGATGACGCGTTGAATCTCGGTCTTAAAAAATCGCATGGCGTTAAATAGCATTGTCTTACTATCTTATCTTATCAAGTAGACATCCGCATTCCAGGAGATGATTCGGTATGGAAATCGTTGCATTAATAAATCGATTATTTCATGCGCGGTGTGGCAAGAGACGCCGTTGGGCTGCAACCACACATCGTCGATATCCATACCGTCCCATGTCCCAAGAACTCCGTCATCATTTTCCTGCCGACTTACATTCACAGTCACCCTCTTTTCAAAGAAGTCAAACCCAATTACGGAGCCTACCCAGAACACGGACCAGACAGTTACTCGTTGTTGATTCTCTTATTTCTCATGGATCATCTGCGGATTATCTGAGCCTCAAATTTTTTTGTTGGCGAACCCACTCCAATGAAAATGAGCCTTATAAATAAAAATGATTTGTTTTGAAAAATCGAAATTTAATTTTCTTTCGTGCGTTACCCATTTAACGAATTGCCGGGGTTAACCTCAGCCTGCTGGTCTAAGTGGGCTGAATCTTGTACGAATATAAAAATAGCTGCGTAGTGCTTCACAATATATGAGGTTGTTGTGAACGATTGCGAATTGATTTTCCCGGGTCTTCGGAGGCACTCTCGATTACCGCAGCTATATATTCAAGAGACCGGTCACACATATCGATGCACAGTAAACATTAGACCCATAACACTATGCAACAAAATGTAGGTTTTTGCTTCGGGGGTGGACGATCGGGGGTTCCTACGCCAAATGGTCACACTGAGTAAGTATAAACAAACCCCAAAAATTTAGACCGCTGTGTGGCTATACTTTTATTTTAAAAGCGTGGCAAGTTTGAACTGTCTTATCCGATGCTATCCGAGATAAATTTAAAAATCGAGTATAAATATTGAATTGAGCGAATTCTTGTGATAATATGTCTGCAGTAAAATTTGACAGGGATTATGTTTGTGGAATATTCAAGTGCACTATTTCAAGGTTTAAAGGGTCCTTTTCGTCCTCTGTTCATATAGTACCAAAAATTTATACTAAATTGACCAGCTACGGATTCATAATGTTCCACGAATTTATTCCTCATTATATTTCATTATGGGTCGTCATAGACAAAAATTCTCTATCTTTATCCCCAGACGTGCTTTTTGTCTTTTTCTGAAACAAGGTCAAGAAAACTGCACCAAATAACCGGTAAAATATCCAAATATTCTGCCAATTTATAGTGGAATAAATTTTACACAATGAAAAATACAAATATACAATGAAAATAATGAACAAAACCCCCCCCCCCCCCCCAACTGCTGACGACATTAAACGTCCTAAGGACCACGATTTAGGGATATGTCCTGGAATGTACGAACGCTATACAGAACGGGTGCCACTTTGCAACTGGCGAATGTCCTCGGAAAATATAAAGCTGGCATCACAGCCATCCAGAAAATGCGATGGACAGGATATAGTTGCACCAGAAAGAATACCTGCGATATCTACTACAGCTACCATGAGCGGAAGCCGAATTCGGGGGCGGATTTATAGTTGGCAAGAGACTGCGACACCTTGTTTCAAGGTTCAACCCAGTGAGTGGCCGAATAGCCACAATTCGCATCAAAGCGAAATATTTCAACATCTCGTTAATTTGTGTGCACGCACCGACAGAGGATAAATATGATGAGGTCAAAGAAACATTTCATTAGCGTCTGGAGGAAGTATACGGACGGCATTAAGATTATTCTAGGTGATTTTAATGCTAAATTAGGAAAGGAAATTGTCTTTTGACCAAGCATCGATAATTACAGTCTACATGATACCACCTCCGATAATGGAATAGGACTGATAGACTTCGCCGCTACAAAGAACATGGTAGTTAGTAGCACACGATTCCAGCATAAGGACATACATAAGGCGACCTGGATATCTCCTGATCAGCGGACGAAGAACCAGATTGATCACTTGGTAATAGATGGTAGGCATTCTTTTAGTGTAATGGATGTACGTGTGATTCGAGGTGCAAAATATCGACTAGGATCATTACAAGATGGCTGCGAAAGTTCGCACAGGACTGAGCAGGGCGAAAAACGTACCCGGGAAAAGTTAGATATTGACAAGCTACAAATACCGGATACATCAATGTCCCATCGACAGAAGCTCTTTCTCCTGCTAGGGCAGAAGATGCGTTTTCGCATTGTGGCAGTGCTTTGAGGTGACTTTTAATCTATACCACAGATTTGTATTTGTCCACTATGTATTTTTCCACTGCAACAATCCGAGAACGCATGACGAAAACAAGAACATGGTGGAAAAATTCTGCCTGTTCTTGATACTTAGGGTTCTTCGATCGATACTAATTCGCACATGATGATCAACCGATTGTATCAATTCAGGCATATTAGTTAGGCATCTGATGATGAACTTGTCACTGAGTTCGAAACTAGTTATGCCAGTGAGTGTGTGTTGAACTGAATCGTCTATTATTTCCAACAAAAACCAACCATTTTTCAATTACAAAAATGTTCATGACTTGTAAGCTTGTAGTATGAATTTCTCATACATTAACCAAACAAAATAAAGTTTCATGCCGTTTTTGTTTTTACATTTGGTGGAATTTTGTGACATTTTTTGACATGTAAACAATAAAGACAAATTTCTTGGGCAATATACTTATATACACATTTGTTCGATAATATATTTGTAGAACATTGTGTGTTCAAAATAAACCATTTCGGATTGAAATTTTAAGATTTCAAGATTTGAACAGTTTGAGATGACACACGAGTAGATGTATATCTTTTGCTGTCCGCGAAAATACAATATTTCTAAATGGCTAAACGGGTTTAAAAACGTTGCTGTTTCAAATCCGATTAACAAAAGTTTTGGAAGAAAAATTATAGAACAAACTGGACAAATATTTAATTTAAGGTGAATAATTTGAGAAATATATTAATATCAGTACCCTGTAAACCACGTCTACCAAAAAGTATGCGAAAGCACCAACACATTAAAACAATTTTTCTTCGCTACTAAGCCATGCTAACAGTATTTCTGGCACAATAGTTGGAAGATCAACCAGAAACTCTTCCTAGTGCACAAAATTTTGCTATCCACATATTGTATTCAAATCAACATTCATGTATTCACATGTACACAATTTTAATTGGGTAGAATTGTGACGAGCATGTGTATTTTTCAAAAAAGACTTCCTGGTAGAATACCAGATATATACCACGGTAGATTTCTGGTAGTTGGTTTGCAGGGTACAGACAAACATATTGTTAAACCTAGTAAGAGAAAATCATTGCTAGTTTGTCAACAAGGTGCTTCCTCTGCAAATGGCTATCCACCAGTGAATGGCTATAATCTGTATTTGCTTACTCTCTTTAAATCGTCTCTTTGATTGCTAAAAGACTCAAGTTAAGAAAGAATAACTAGTAAAGATCGAGCGAAGAGGATAAATAATAATTGTAGGCGTAATCATATTTTGTGATATTAAAAAAGCAAGTGACAGAACCAACATAACAAAGAGAATTAGCGCCAAAAATTGCTACCAGCTCAACAATTCATTGGGAAATTAATAACGAAGCATGGAGTGTTTGCAATGCAAATCGGACTTTGGAAGAAGCAAAGGAAGTGTGACATTCACATTTTGTGGTGGTAAATTGCAAACCAAATGTGCATCTGTCAATAATTCAGATTTTTCTCAAGTAATGATTGATCAGATAAAAAAAAGTAAAGGTGTATTAGTTTTTCGATTCAAAAGTTGTGTTAACATTTATCCTGACCAAAGCGCAAGTTCTGATGGTGTTTCCAATATACCTAATGAGATGGACGGCGTTTCCCACAAATTGAACTCGATGGAAGCTTCAATCAATAATTTAACTAATCTCTTTTCCAATAACGTTGTATCTGATTTGAATGGAATTAAGAATGAGTTGGCTAGTTGCGTTGCAACTTTGAAGAAACATGAGGATTTTGCTGTGATGAAAATAACGAGTTTAGAAATCGAAAATAATGTCATCCGAAAACAACTGGTTCGGGGTGATGTGTTGATAGAAGGTCATCCTTCAACATTGTCTTTGGAAAATATCTACGATATGATACCAAAGATTGGAAAAGTCTTTCATCTGGATATTCAGCCGTAAGACATCGGATTTTGCTCCTGGATTCGCAATCAAAAAATGGTGCTTGTAAAGTTCAATTCAATACGGAAGAGAGATGAATTAATGGAGCGATTCTTTAATACCCGCAATCTCGAGTTGGGCCAAATAGTGGATACTGACATTCAAAAACGAATATACCTATGAGAATATGACTGCGATGGTGGCTAATTTAAATTATCTGTGCAGAAAACTATGAAAAGTTAAAAGAATCACCAAATTCAGAATACACTCAAAAAAATATGTTGGTAAACACAGCAGAAAAGTCTTCCGTAAAGGGGAAAGCAAACAAATTTGCTATTGCAGCAAATATTCGTTTGTTCTTCAGCAAACAGTATGCCAACCATTTTATCAACCCTGCAAAAAGTTTGTTGTTATTGCAGCTCATTTGCTGTAATAACAAACAAGTTGTCTGCTGATAATTAGCTTACATTATTGGCTATTAATAAATAAATACGTAAATGGTTTCCCATTACATCCCATGAAGGGACAGGGGATAGCTTCTCACAATCACTAGCTGTGCGCTTTCCAGTTTTCACTTAATGATTGGGACCTACAGTTTTACACCGATTCCGAACGGTAGTTTGAGTAGCTTTTTTATGGCTAAATACTCGATAGTGTCGCCGTCACTATGCGAGGTGACCGCCGTCGAAAGAAATTTTTAAGGTGGTCTGGGCAGGGGGCGGTGATTTTGATGTATTTGGTATATCGGAGACCTGGCTAGATAGTGCTGTTGCAATTGACGCATACAAAGGGTTTTTCAACAGAGACGCTACAAAAGTAAATCGATAGGGACAGCAAACGACGCCATATTTTTTCCAGCTCTTTTGACATTTCTCTTCAGTAAGGTTTGCCATTTCATCCTGGAAAGATATACGAGCCAACAACGAGTCGAAATTATTAAAATTTACTACCGAAATTTGGAGTCAGTGGCCTCAACTTTAAAAGCGCTACGTCCAATTTATGGTCGGCTCATTTCTGGCTGAATGGCTTCGTCAATAAGAAAAATATAAGTTATTGGTCAGACAGCAATCCACACGTAATCCGTGAGTCATAATTGCATCCCGAAAAAATTACGGTTTGGTGCGGTTTATGTGCCGGCGGCGTCATTGGGCCGTACTTCTTCCGTGATGATCAAGACCGGCACATTACTGTGAATGCGAATCGCTACCGTTCAATGATAACCGAATATTTCTGGCGCCAATTGGATAATATGGACATGGAGGACATGTGGTTCCAACAGGACGGCGCCACAAGCCACACAGCGAATGCCACAATCAATTTATTGGAAACCAAATTTGGTGAACGTGTTATCTCACGAAATGGCCAAGTCGATTGGCCGCCTCGGTCGTGCGATTTGACGCCGTTAGATTATTTCCTGTGGGGCTACGTCAAGTCTATGGTCTATGCCAACAAGCCAGCGACGATTGATGAACTTCGTAGGAATATCGAACGTGAAATTGCAGCAGTATCGGCCGATTTATGCTTGAAAACCGTCTAAAATTGGGTTCAGCGCCTGGACTTCTGCAAGCATGCCCGTGGTGGCCATGCAAAAGAAATCGAGTTCTATTCATAATGGCATCGAACGCACTTTCACAGGAATAACGAATTTCATTGGTATCTAAAACCGGTTTTGTTTTATTTAAAAAAAAAACTTTTGTAGCGCTCTTATTGAAAAACAGAAAATATACAGAACTGATAGAAGTTTTAATCGCGGAGGTGAAGTGTGTTTATATGTTGGTCACAGACTTAAGTCTAAAGTTGTGATGCGTATGTGAAAAAATTTTTGTAGAGTTGGTATCTCATTAATTTGAAAAGCTTATAGTTGGCGTTATGGATGTATTTCTAGTGTTGAATAAACTCTGGCTAAACTGTCATCTCGTTACCCCACGTGTATTATAATGGGTCATTTCAATGTTGATTTGTACATTCGGAGTGGTTGTCTTAGAACCACGTGTTATAGGACAGGACTTAACAAGGTAAGGACAATGTAAGTCCAACACGCTTCAATTTATGCTCACCCAGTCTCTCCCTAATTGATTATTTTATGGTGTCTGATATTGATCTGGTAACTACGAAGGGACAGTTCCAGTCCCCATAACTCGGATATTTTCATTTCGTACTTAGCGGGAAAGAATGAACAACGAAAATATATAAGGGTAAGAGACTACAAATATATTAATTATGATAACTGTTTCCTTGATTTTTCTTCGGCTGACTTAAGTTCTATATATTGCACTATGGATGTTGAGTTGCAGGTATTTACTTTTAAAGAAATTTTCCTTGATTTATACGACAAACACGTCCCCGAGAAATGTACACATACAACTGCTTCATCTGAATGGATGAAATCTGCAATTACAGAGCAGGCTACTGCGTTACGGAACTTAATGTTCCTGGCTTATCAGGAATGTAAAACGACTAAAAGATGCAACATTTATACTAAGTACAGGAACAGGTTAAAATCTATAATACGGCGGCAATGAATCCGATATTTCCATAACTTTTTTTCCGACAGCTCATCTTGTAATGTATGGAAATCGTTAAAAAAAAGTTGGATTGATTAGTGATAATTTTGGAAAAGTTTCTGATATTAATACGGATGAATGCAATTCCTTTTTTAGAGTTCCTCCTGTTGACAACGCTCCGTTGTTGGAGTATGATTTACAGGACAATGTTAGAGAGGACGAATTTTGCTCTGCGATCTGTGGTATTAAGTCAAATGCCATTGGTCCGGATCAAATTATTTTGAAATTATCACGTTGTTTCAAAACATAATATGTTTAGAACATAATATGTTTATATTTTCAACAACATTTTGATGACATCATGCTTTCCCCCATCTTGGACAATTGGAAAGATTATACCAATACCTAAGATACATAACCATATATCATATTCTGACCTTCGGCCGATAAGTGTAGTCTCAGTATTTTCTAAAATCTTGGACAGAATAATTAGGAACAAAATTTCAGTTTATTTGAATTTACGTGGAAAAATGTCTCAATTTCAGTCGGAATTTGCAAGAGGACATAGCACCACCTCGCTGATGGTAAAAATAGTTGATGACATTAGGTATAATAAGGAGTGAAAAAGACCAACAGTACTAATGGCTCTTGATTTTAGCAGAGTATTTGATTCAGTTTGTCTCGAGATTTTATCAATGAAGCTGTATAAACTGTATATGTTTTCGAGACATTCGTGTGTTTTCCCTCAGGGTCGTCAGCAATTCGCTAAACTGGGAGATAATGTATCGACATTAATGTACCTGTTTAGACGTGTTCCTCAGGGTTCGATCTTGGGACCGCTGATGTTTTCTCTATTCATTAATGATATTTTTAATGCCATAGATGGTGCCCAGGTTTATTTACATGCGGATGATTTACAACTCGTTGCGTCTACTGATTTGGGTGACGCTGATAGCTTATTGAACAATGTGAGGAGAAATCTTGATAACATGAAATCATGGTGTGATTCAAACTATCTCATTTTAAACTCTTCAAAGACCAAGATTATGTTTTTTGGTTATCTTGGGGTCAGAAGGTTTGATTTTGTCTTTCATGGAGAGACTATTACTTTTGTATTTTATTTTAAAACTCTAGGTTTTCACATTGACCACCGTTTAACCTATGAAAACCATATAAATTTTGTGATATCCAGAGTTTACTTGATGCTGAAAAGAGTTTATTGTATTGGATGCAAAATCCCGTTAAATATTCGAAAGCGCATCGCACATTCTATTTTAATGCCACTTGTGGTTTATGGATTGGAGTTTTTTCAGGACCAACTTCTACTTAATTTAATAAAATTAAATGTTGTTGTCACAGAATTATACGTTTTGTTTATGGTCTACACATTCATGATCAAGTGTCCCCGTTTGTTTTGGATTTCTTAGGTTGTTCGTTCAAGGATTTTGTGAATATTATTAGACTTTTAATGCTTTTTTACAGGGCAATGAAAAGTGGTGTTCCTAGTTATCTTCTATCAAATTTTAATTTTTCAAATTCCGTCAGAACTCATTCTTTAATTTGTCCCGGTTTTGTTCACTCATTATGCAGAATTCTTTTCTAGTTCGCGTTTGTAGATTGTGGAATGCAATTATTCCGTATAATGATAGATGTTTTTCATATACTCCGACGCAGTTCAAATAATTACTTATGACCCATATATAATAGGATTGGTATGGTAAAAGTATTTCTGCTAAGAGAGGTTTTATTGAATAAATTTCCTGCGATTGTTATTGGTAATGTTTGATTATTATTAAGTACTGTAATTAATTATAAGAATTCAAATATCTGAAATATTTTGAAGTTAATGAATACCTGTGACATGAATTATGTAATCAGTTTGACCTATTTGGCTTATCGTTTATATGTAAATAAATAAAGTATGAAAATGTAAAAAAATTAAAATGTAAAAGGACATTTGCAAATTCAAGACGAATGATACTCATCTGCGAAATCCTCTAGTTAAATCTATTCCACAATAAATTGGCAGAACACTTGGATATTTTGGCGGGTATTTTGGTTCAGTTCCTTGACCTTGTTTCAAAAAAGGATAAACAGGACGACTGGAAATAAAGACAGAGAATTTTTGTCAATGACGACCCATAATGAAATTTAATGCGGAATAAATTCGTGGAACATTCTGAATCCGTAGCTGGTCATTTTAGTGTAAATTTTTAGTACTTTTTGAACAAAGGACGAAAAGAACCTTTTAAAATTTGGAATAGACCATATTCTACAAAAACAATCCCTGCCAAATATCACTGCAGACATGTTACCACAAGAATTCGCTCAATTCAATATTTATACTCGTTTTTTAAATTTATCTCGGACAGCATCGGATAAGAAAGTTCAAACTTGCGTCTAAATTTTTGGGGTTGGACTATACTTACCCAGTGTGATCAGTTGGCTTAGGAATCGTCCACATCCAAAATTGTTGTTGCACAATGTAATTGGCTAAGTTTATTTTTAACTTTGATGATCACCCTTCGAATTATAGACACATTAGGTGCACTTCTGTTAGCGAAAAGTCCGAGAAGTTTTGCAGAGGTATCAGGTTAACATTCCCCTTTTTTGTAATGGGATTCAACAATGATAACGGGTTGTTCCTTTGTCCAGCGCTCCATTCTTAATAATCGGAACAATCGTGTTCAATTTTTAAAGTGCCCACTTTTTAAAGTGCCCACTTTTATTGGGACACCCTTAACTATCGGGAAACATCTCCACACAATTAATAAACTTAGAAAGTGAACTATAAAGTAAATTAACTTTTTCCCATTACATCACATGAAAGGACAGGGGAGAGAACAGTCAGTGGCCTGGGCCTAAAAAACAAAAAATAGTTCACCGATTCCCAACAGGGTTCAATTTCTAAGTTTATAAATTGTATCCAAATATTTTCCAATAGGACTGGAATGATATCCAGGTCTGTCTAAACTAATTTTATGTCACTCTGCTCCAGTGGCAATCATACCGTATGTGGTCAGATCAGAAATCCAACTAACTTTATCATGTACAAGCATCGCTCACACTATCCACTGCGCCACCGAAAAAATACCTATTGTGGTTAAAAGCGTTTAAGCTAGTTCGGTCCCGTACTACCGGCAAAAACTCCTTGGATCATTAAGTTCAACTCCCTGAAAATTTCACCTACTCATACAAAACACCGAACATATGATTTGTTCGATCCTCTTGTCTTCCTCTTTATCCCAAAGTCTCTATTACTGCAAATATAAGCCAACTCACCTAAACTAGTGAATACCTACCAAACAGTGTGAAGTGATAATAAATAGATCCTTTAGGAGTGACAGCCAAGTAGATTTTGCTATTAATGAGAGCGTATAGCGATAAAAAAAATTAAGTAAAGAGTGCACCCAACACAGCAGTGTCACAATCAAAGCTGTATCTGGATCACAAACAAAGCTGTATTTGGATCACAAACACATATATTAGAACATATTAGTAATTGTGTCTGATTTTTCAACATGTAATATTGAATAGCAAATACAATATATTTGGACGCAAGTATACTCTATTGGCGACAAGCTCCAAACACAAAAATGACTGACTTTTCGATTTTACTCAATGTTTCAATGTCTACAAAAGTCATTTGCTTCCACTTTCAGCCTCTTCATATTTCTACAAATCAGACAGTATCCCGTTGATAATATTCATAAATCTGCATCTATCCAATGTCGGTCAAATTTTTCTTATGCTTATACAAGCTATGGCTCAGTATAAACCATTTTTGCGCTATCAAACAGTGGCTTTCTAGCAGAATAGGCTTACTTGTCGCTAACACGTCCTGATTTCTAGGGAACATATCCTAGGCTTGCGAGCTTACCTGTTCTGCAGTGCCCTGGAATGCTACGTGGCACTATGCTCCCTCCATAGAAGTGGAGACAAGAGCTCTCTTTAAGTTGCGTCTCTATTCACAAACCTGGAAGCGGTTGAAGTGCCTTTCAGGCACAAGTTGGCCCACAAGAATCACATCAACATCAAGGGTGGGTAGCGTCATTTATATGGCACTCGACCTGACATGTAATGAAAGGCTAGCATCAACATTGACAAGGCACTAATAAATTAATAGATACAAATATTAAATAGGTAAAAAAAAATAGCAGACAGTTGTCCGAGGCCTTCGGCCACGGACTGTCCCTGCAGGCTGTGTCAGAGACACGGCCATTAAGTTTAACGTAGAATACGCCATCCGATAAGACAGAAAACATATATAACTATAAATGATAAATGATAAACGTCAACTGTCAGCTGCTGTCAAACAGCATCAAGCAGCATTGTTATTTTGCTTACTTGGCAGCACTTTCATTTAACATAAAAACGTATGAATTAATTTTTTCATATATTTTTTATAATTATATATCCATGTTAAATTCAAATTCACATTTAACATTTTGTTTCACTTAAATACATAAGTAAATATACGAAATTTCAATATTTCATCAATCAAAACAACAGCCGAAGGTTTGTGTCCACACTGAAACAGGCAAACACTCAATCAAACACCACACATATGTTTGAGTGTATGTGTTTAAACAATTTTCATTTGAGAAATTTAAATATTAGGAAGATATCAACCAATATGAAATGTATATCAAACGAAAGATAACATCTTCATTTACGTACAAAAAATTTTTTAAAAAAAGCTGTCTCGCCGTTTCCTCATAATCAATGAAATAAAGATTACTACAATAACAATCTGACATGACTCCCTATACCGTAAGGTAAGACGTATTCTACGCCAAAAAAAATCCATTCGATTCCATGGAGTTTCTCACTATTAATAGCGCACACGTCAGTTTTTATACTCCCTAATTGGGACCTACAGATTTGCACCGGTTCCGAAGCATTTTCATGTCAAATAAGTCGATAGTGTCAAATGGAAGGTGGTTAGAAATTGAATCCACTTATTCATGTACAAGAGTCACGCAGTGTAACCAATGCAGCTACTACTAAGGATCAACGCTCATAGATAGTGGTGTCTTTGTAGCTGTAAATTCAAAGTGGCACATCCACTCTAAGACAAGAGGCTGGATAAAATCAAACCCCATTTTCGCATCTGTAGTAAAGTGGACATCGGACGGACCGTTGAAACATATTTCAAGAATCTCTGTTTATATTAAAATATTTATAAAATTTACGTAATCTATAAAATTGGGTCTGAATAGAAGATAGCTATAATTTTCGGGCCTGGCAACTTTGCACCAAGTGGGTACGAAATATAAAATTTCGTTTTCATGCTAACAGAACTTAGCCTACAAATTATTTATATTTTATTATAATCAGCAGAGCCATAAATGAATCATTCGTTTTTGATTTCAAATCACTAAGAATTGGCATTATTTTGAATTAAATCTTTTCACACAAAAAAAGTATTGAATGAAATTTGAATCAATTCATCAAATGAATTTGTCTAAAATGAATTGCAATTCATTTCAATTACATTGGAAATTAATTTCAAATTCATTTTTAACATTTATTTGGATTTTTTTAGGAAATGATGTGCAATTCATTGTGCCAAATTCATTTTTACTAAATACATATGAATTGATTCAAATTTCATTCAATCCGTTTTTTGGCGAAAATAATTAATTCAAAATTTTACTAATTCAGTGCACGAATGACTTGCGAAAAGAATGATTCGATTACATCACTGATAATCAGTCAATTTATATTTTTAAACTTGACAGTTCACCTGATCCTTCACGTATATCTATTATATGGGCATTTTCACAGAAAGTGCCACCCTATGTCACATCACGTTATCCTCGTTACTTGCTTGTATTTTCGATTGTTTACTATTCTTTTACCATTCTTTTGCAAACTATGGCTCTACATTTAGTAAACGAAGAGAAGACAATGAAACTAACTGTGACAAAATAAGGACCTTTCTATGGAAATCCCTATATTTTGAATGTAGAAATGTCATATGAATTTTAAGGAACTATCTAAGCCACAAATATGATAAAAAATCTTTATACATTTTCATCGACAAGAATAACATGAAATATAATTTTACATATCCAAATGTTGCAACAACGATGGGCACAACGATGATGCACAGCGACGATGCACAACGTCAACATCAACACCAGCCAGTAAAAGTAGTCGTACGTCCCTCATGATGTCACAATGTTGATTGAGAATGGGAAGGATGTTTAGAGCTGGCCTTAGCTACGTAACAGATTTCATGAGTACTATGTGATAGAAGAAGGATGCTCAGTAAACATTAAAATCCCCAAAATATGTCTAATATGTCTTCCACTGAAGCCTTAATTAATCCGACTGTATGTGTGTGTGTAGTAGTGGGTGTTCTATGTATATGTTTAGGAATAGATTCCTGGTCTTCATGTGTCTGTATTTGTAGGTTTGTAAACTTTAAAAATGACAACAACACCTAATTGCTTTACCTTCAGCAATTCTGCATAACAGTTGATTTATGCAATTTGTCATATATGAAATTTTACACTTCCTTCCGGTATAAAACGTTATGATTAACAATGTGTATATGTATTTATGTAATATGTGCATAGTACATGTACTAGCAACAGTCAAATAAGAGGAAGTACCATAATTAAGTGAACATTAAAAATAAAGTAGTAGCAACATTTTCTTTCGAGAACTTTCACCTCGCCTAGTAACGACGACGCTATAAAGTATTCAGCCAAGAAAAAGATTCTGAATATACCATTCGGAACCGGTGTAAAACTACAGGTCCCAATCAGTGTCTGTAAAACCAAAACGTGCACTGCTCACGAATTGTGAGAAGCTCGTCCCTAACTATTCCTGGGATATAATGGGTAATTTCGTTTTTAGGATTTCAATGGTACAACTAGCTTCATATCCAAGGACGGGAAGGGTTGCCTCAATGCTAAGAAAAAAATGTACTCATTGCATAGAGCTTCTCACAATCAGTCAGTTGTGCGCTTTCTGGTTTCACATACACTGATTGGGATCTACAGTTTTACTCCGGTTCCGAACGGTATTTTCAGAATCTTCTTCATGGCGAAGTACTCGATAGTGAGGAATCAGAGAACTTTTTATTAGTAGACACGTCGATAATGAGCTATAAATTTCCCAAAAAAATGTATAGTCGGAAGGATTGATATGGTACCCTACAAATAAATTTGATATCAACCCCACCCTGCTGCGATTCTTCACAAACTAGAGTCCAACAAACATTTTTTAACCCACAGCTCTAATTTGTAACAGCTGTTATTTCCCTTGATTGGTCTAAGGTAGTATTTATTTGTTAGATCATACATCAACAAATGCATATAAAACCCAACACCATAAATAAAGTTTTTCCGGAAGTGTGATTTATTAATCACATTTTTTTTTTTATACGAACGATCCCATCGCCGCCACTCACGCCCGCCCCAACCGACCGAGGGGACCTCATCCCTATGACGTAGGGATAACGTACACACCACAGACCGATCCATAGCTACATAAAAATTCACAGCCGATTAAAGCAATACCAGTTAAAAGAGGAATATAATCTACAGATTACCACTATATACTTATTGAAAAATAATAAATCTTAAAACATAAAACCATAAATTATCAATACAACATTAATACTCGTACATAAAATACTACACACCAGCTATTTAGATGATTTATAATAAAAGACTTTATCGTGTCCGGTGATAAAGAAAAGTCAATAAACTGATAAACATCATTAAAATCTGTGCACACTCTCCGAACCGGTTCATTCAAAGCATAATTATAGTGTCGAAAAGTAATATACAGGGGTTTATAGTTCCTAGAAGTTCTCGAAGGAACATTTATCGAAATACGACCAAGAAGATACTCAGAGCGTATATCGCCCCTGAGAATCTTATATATTGTAATCGAATTAAGCATAGTCCGTCTACTAGCCAGAGCAGGTAATTTAATTAAAGACAATCTACTGACATATGGAGGAAGATATGGAGGAAGATGGACGAACCATCTCAGGTTCCTAAGACAAAAAATAAGTAATTGTTTCTGTACCGATTCTATCGTATTCACATAAAAGTCATATCGTGGATCCCATACCACTGATCCATATTCTAATATGGGCCTAGCAAGGGATGTAAAAAGATTATTCGTGATATATGGATCAGAAAATACCTTCGCCCAGCGCTGAATGAACGAAAGTACGCTATAAGCCTTATTAACAGTAGCAATTATGTGACTATTGAAAGACAATTTCCTATCAAGTAAAAAACCTAAATCCAAGAATGAATTGACCAATTCTAATGTAGAACCACTTACAGAATACCGGGAGGTAATCATACGTGATCTGTAAAACGCCATATGCTTACATTTACCCAAGTTTAACTCCATAAGGTTAAGATTGCACCAACTCCCAAACCGATCCAGATCATTTTGTAGTAGAATATAGTCTGAAGTATTTTTATATAACATAAATATTTTCACATCGTCCGCGTACATAAGCACATTAGACTCAGCTATCGAATTAGGCAAATCGTTGATAAACAAGAGAAATAAAATAGGACCCAGGTGACTTCCCTGAGGAACGCCGGAAGACACTTGGATAGGTCTAGATAACGAATCCCCAAAAATTACCATCTCTTCGCGACCCGTAAGGTAAGATGAAATCCATTCAATAATGTTACTATTAAACCCGATAGCGCTTAATTTACTCAGTAGGAGGCGATGGTTAACCTTATCGAAAGCTTTACTAAAATCCGTGTAAATAACATCGGTTTGCATTCCTGAAATAAAGCCATCAATTACGAGAGAAGAAAAATGAAGTAAGTTTGTAACTGTAGATAGACCTATGCGAAAACCATGTTGTCCACAGTCAATAATAGAGGAAACTTTATAAGACATAATGTCAGTGACCAGTTTTTCAAGAAGTTTTGGAATCGCACTCAGTTTCGCAATACCTCTATAATTTGACACATTTGTAATGCTACCCGACTTATGAAGAGGGACAATATACGAGGTTTTCCAGACCGCTGGAAAGAAGCTAAATTTCAAAGATGCATTGAATAGTATAGTCAGTGGTGTAGCTAATGTAGTAGAACAGTATTTTAGCACAGAATTAGGGATCCCGTCAGGTCCATAAGTGTTCGTGGGCTTCAGTGATAAAAGGTTCTCCTGGACCCACGTATCACTCATAGAAGTAATCCCGAACGGATCTAATGACCGAATATCATAAGGATAGTCACAGGTAGTCGAGACTGAATTAACCGAGTAAACAGATGAGAAAAAGTCAGCAAAACAATTGGCAATAGATTCAGAGTCTATGTATTCGACATCATTCATCACAATTCGAGAAGGTCTTGATACGGACTTACGCTTAGTGTTAACAAAGTTGAAACAACGTTTAGGATTGTTCCTAAAATTCTTACCAACCTTGGACAAGTAAGATTGATAACACTTGCGAGATTCTGTCTCGTAACGACATCTGGCAATAGTGTACTTACTATAATCAAAACATGTACCTGATACCCTAAACTTTTTATGTAATCTACTCCTGGCATTTTTTAACTGGTTTAAATATGTAGAAGACCAAGGAGGTGAGCAATTCTCATCTACTGCAGATACCCTTGGCACAGATTTACGTATACATCATAAAAATTAATTGAGCTCCCGTCAAAGCTCTGACGATCCTCACAATCTAATATTGAACTCCAATCGACAGATTCAAAAAGACTATTCAGTAAGACAAAATTAGCAGGTGAGAAACAAAAAGTTTTCCTGGTAGATATTGAATAGATTGAACTTTCAGTCTGGAGATAGAAACGAATACAAATTGTAGGATGGTATGAGTCCTCGGGCAAACTTAGAGGATTAACGCGGGAAACTTCAAAATTATCAGAATTTTTAACTATTGCAAGATCAAGTGCCCTATTCATAGCATTAACAATATCGTTAATCTGAACAAGATTCAGAGAAGAAATGAGTCTAACAAAATCAGAAGTCCAGTCGCAAGGAGTTAACGGAGTGAGATGTTTAGTATCAGGTAAGTGTAACCATGATACCAAAAGTAAATGGAAATCACCCAATATCAGTAAGCTGTTACTGTCACCAAGCTTCCCACACACTTCAGAGATGGCATCCAAGTGCATCTCATAAATTCCAAACTCTGACGAAGGTGGAATATACGAGCAAGTTATATAAAGTTTGGCAGCGCCCAATCTTACAGAGAGTGCTAAGAACTCTATATCACTAATGTTCGTTATCACAACGTCATAAGACAATGATCTGAGCACAGCGATTAATACACCACCGCCAGATTTAACCGCGCGATCTCTGCGGACTATTGAAAATCTGTCACATAAGACTTCTGAATCGAGTACATTGGGCTTAAGCCATGTTTCGGAAAAAACTATTATATCATACTCGAAACCAAAACTGTCCACATAGAGTCTAGAAAGTTTAGTATTTAAGCCACGAACATTTTGATACAAAATGTTGGCAAATCCATTTAGTTTTTTGAAGCCGTTTTATTCGATTTTGGGAGAGAAACAGGGTTCGAACGCCTACCATTATTGCGTTGTATAAATTCTTTCACCAAGGCCCCTGAAGGCCAGAAATTAGAGTTAACCAATTGTCCAAACAAGCCATCGGGAACAAAAAGTTTAAAAGAGGCGAGTTTTTCGGAATGCGCGGAGTTAAGCTTATAACTCGCTATAGAATCCGTATTACTCAATTTAGATGATAAATAAAAATTAATATCATCCACAGTGGTTTCCGGTGAGAATCTTGAAATAAAAATTACCCGCCTAGCCGGAACTATAGTCAGCTCTCTAGCCCGTAACCTGGAAGAACAAGGGTTAGAGTCAACGACTGAACCATTTGACACGGTGCCCAATCTATCAGCACCAAATGGTGCGGAGGAAGCGGTGACTTTAGCAAACGTCAAGCCCCCAGGGTCAACAATCGAATTATTCGACAAGATGCCCCTCGAATTATTGTCCCCGGTTTGCACCCGCTCGGACTGTAATCCACCAACACCAGATGAAGCGGAAGGTTCCAAAATATCAGCACCAGTAGCCACAGAAGAGGCTACGACCGAGCGGATAACAGAGTTATCAGTCCCCGGTTTACACCCGCTCGGACTGTAATTCACCAGCACCAGATGGAGCGGAAGGTTTCAAAATATCAGCACCAGTAGCCACAGAAGAGGCTACGACCGACCGGATAACAGAGTTATCAGTAGCAGCCATAGGCGAATTAACCTCAATTAAACAAGGTGATGAGTTCACATTTATCAGCGGAATTAATTTCCTCGATGATTTCTTGCGTTTGGGAGAAGATTGAGATGGAGAATTTATGGATATGGATTATGGATCAGGATATTCCTCAAACGCTTTCGTAAATTTAGAGAAACGATACGAGAGCGCAGACACATCCCTTTCCATTCCAGAAAACTCTGACTGCATGCTCTTAAAAAACGATAAAAACTATTTTCAATATTTCTACACTTAGAACAGCACCAACGAATACCCTTATCCCCATTCAGACAATCAGCAATTCTGGTTACTATTCCAGCACATTTAATATGACATAGATTGTCACATAACCAACACGACAACATACGTTCATTATCAGATTTTAAAGAACAATTTTTAGTTAAACACGCCATTTCAAATAAAACCAAGAATCAAAAAAAAATTGTAAATAACAAAATAAATCGCTAAAAATAACAAAATAATCGCTACAATAGACAACACTGCTAAAATCTGCAGAAATCGCTAAAATAACTAAATAGTCGCTATAATAGACGACACTGCTAAACACTTACAATAAAAAGCGGGATGTTTATCAACACTAGAATTGTGAATATAAACAAAAATAGTACAAAAGAGAGTAGAAAAACTAACAATAACAACAATCGAACAAAAAAACTGACAATAACAACAATAAAAGGATGCAAACCAAATATTGTTGTTGTATTATGGTACCAAAGCTTAAATGACAAACAAACAGAAGATTTAATTTATAAAACAACTGAAGCACAAACAATACTAACATACACAAAACCAACGTTAGATACTTAGGTTCAGTTTTAACACTTTTTCACACACTAAACACAATAATACACGATATAATTATTACTACTAAAGCAAAAATCACGGAGCACAAAATTAAGTACGACTTGACTTTACAGAGTTGCCAACTTATCATACCATCTCCTCTAAACTTCTAATCCCCATGAATGTATTTATGTTTATCCTTTAACCAACGTCTCAAATGGAGAGGTGTAGCAGATTAGGAGATCCATTGTTGCAATATAAATTCACAAGCAATCACATTTACTTGCACTCCTACCGCCCAAGCACTCACACAAACAGTTGTATAATGACAGGAAATGTTATAGCACAGCCACACACACATATGCAATTAACCAATAAAGTTTGTTACAATATCTACACTAACTCATCTGCGGTGCACACACCATACACTAACACATGTTAGGTACATACATACATCATGCACTACCCCATATACCGTGCATACATTAAATAGATATGAATCATAAGACTTTCATTGTTTACCTAAGTAGTTGATATTGTCCTGTCGGAATATAAGGATGTGTACGTGGGGGCCAATGAATAGTGTGTATTCGTGCATGCTCGATGTAGTTAAAGGAAATCTGAGATAGAGTGATTTGTCCATCCAATAACAAATGTGCTAAATGTATAATGACGTTGTAAATATACGAGGTTAAAATGATGATGACGAGGCAGCAAACATAACAAACTAATTGGTTTTCAGCGATCAGGATATAAAGTTATGGTCAATAACTAAAATAATTTAACCCTCACAAATATGGTATTCATATAGAAAGAAACATATTTTCCCAAGCAAAAATACTTTTATGCAAAGAAGAATGGCATCAATTTCAACGGCACATTGCCCTCGTAAGATGTTAAACAGTGCAAAAGTCAAAGAACGATACTGTTTATTTTATTATTCAAGTTCAAGACCATCAATATCCCCATATATAGATATATACTTTTTCAAAATAGAAGATGTTTTGAAAATGCATCCTCATGATTCCTGGGAAGCCGTATAATAAAATAAAAAGTACCAATAAAAAGACCGAATAAATAAAAACAAAATAAAAATTATATGTCAGGGGACACCCGGTTGGAATGAAGTTCTTTTCGCTATATATTATGTACTAGTTAGTTCCAAGACGCCTAAGGCGCCAGTTGAAAAATACTCTAATTTAAATGGATATATACTTTTTATGAAGTGATAAACTTTATTTAAGAAATTTCATATTTATTGAATGTATTTTTTAAAAAAAAAAAAAAGTATATTTTTAGATCCCTTTTGTAAGAATATGTATTATATTTTCCCGAAAACGTCCTTTCTTTGATGAGAGGTACTTCTTTTATTAAAAGCTAATGTGTTTATGCAAGAAAATGCCTAAGCCTATGATTTTTTTAACAAATAAATGCTTTTTTAAGAACAGGTACTTTTTAAAGAAATGGTACTCGTTTTAGGATAAGATTGTATTTTTTTTTTTACGAAAATTTACTTATTTTCAGGAAGAATACATACCTCAAGAAAAGAAAAGAAAAGAAAAGGTATTGATTGATTTTTAAGAAAGGATACTTTTAAGAAAATGAATTTTTGTAAGAAATGGTATTTTCTGTATTTTTTTTTTTTTTGAATGTACAATTTTAATAGTAGGTACCATAGATAAAGGAATTAACTAGATATCGCACATGCCGTGGGGAATTTCTTGTTGAATGGGGTATTTTCTAGATGGAGCTGAATGCAAAAATTACAACGTTTGATCCCAAATAAACTATACCTTGCGAGATGTATTTAGAACAGGTGATAGCAGTAGATATTGTAGGAAACATCAACAGGCATTTTGTTTTGTTTAGTGGGCCGATGCTGTACAAGTCAACACAAACGAATACCAATAATAACAGTACACCAAAAAAGCTCATAAACCAAAATGCATTTGAATTAGAAAGTGGGGAACACAACGACACGAAAAAAACTAAATTAGTTGTTTGAATAGCACAACCTGGAAAATGATTCTATTTTTGTATTGAAAAAATGTCCCACACTGTTGAATAAACGTCAGTGAATGTTATGAGAAACGTCAATGAAAGTTACAAAACGACAACTCAGCACCTAGCGGCAGTACTTAACAACGTCTGTGGGATATCTACGTATTTCCTTTATCTATGGTAGGTACTTATCTCAACAAAAGTTATTTTGTTTTACAAAAAATGTACTCTTGAAAGAAAATGTAGTTTTTTTAAGAAAATGCAATTTGTTGTAAGATAATGTACTTTTTTAAGAAAAGGTACTTATTTAAAATATTATTTTTAATAAGGTATTTTGTTAAGTAAAAGTACTCTGTTTAAGAATATGAATAGGTATTTTTTTGAGAAAATTTACTTTTTTTAGTAAAACGCACTTATTTAAGAAAATGTGATTTTTTTTTCTTCTTTCACTTTGGTGTCTCTAAATTTAATTTTTATTCGGCTCAAAACTACAATATATAATAAACAGGTTCCACCTAGAAAATTTCCCTTTAAACAAGAAATATCCCCCATATGTTAGTCTAGACAGAAACCAATCCAAAAGTTTGAGTGTAAGAGTAAGTGTGCTGCCAAATGTATTTCCATGCTCAGGTTTGTACTTGATGGAATTGTCAGTCTTGCACTTTGGCTTTTCTAAATTTACTTTTTATTGGGTTCAAATCTACAATATGTAATAAACAGGCTCCACCTAGAAAATGTCCCTTTAAACCAAAAAAAAACCAAAAGTACCCAATATAGTTGATAATAATGGGTTGTAATAAAGTAGTTAACAAAATGTTGTTTAAAATTTTTTCATTTAGCCCCCATCCCGCAACGTGCGATAAGGAACTTCGTTCCAAAAAATGAAAAAACATCATCCCGTTAAGGAATGATCTTTGGAAACAGATGTAAAATAATAAGGTGTTTATTTGACTCAGAACTTTCCAAAAATTAAATACTTAAATAATTTACAGGTATTGAAGTCTTGAGAGGTAAACTTTTTTGTGACCAAGTCACGTCAACAGAAATATAGTTTACTATCATCTGTAGCAAACGTTTTGGAGTCTCTATTCTTGCCAATCCTGATAGAGAATTATCAGCTCGCCGATCACCAACTAGGCTTAAGGTAAGCGTATAGCACTTCGGCAGCTTCAAACAAGATAACAACCCATATTACCAATGGCCGTAATCAGTGCAGACACGCTGAACGCACAGTGGTCTCAGCTTTAGACCTGTCTAAAGCATTCGCCATGGAACTCGTCCCTCTCCAACATTACCAAGCGATGGCTAGGAAACTATCGCAATGGGAGGCAAACATTTGTAGAGTTCAGAGGACAGAATTCCCGTTATGGCAAGTTAAAAATAGGTGTGCTACAAGGAGGAGTACTACACTCTTCAACATTTATCTTGTGAATCTCCCCGCACCCCTTAGTGGAATTAAAATTGTTTTATACGCCGATGATTCAACGATCAACACTTCGGCCATAAATATAGATGGCATATTTGCCAGAATTAACAGATACACTGCGACCCCTGCTATAATCCAGCAAGAACGGAATTTGCAGTTATCACGATCTAAGACTTCTGCTACCCTTTTTACTACATGGACCAAAGAAGTAAGAGTAGAGCTCGACATTTCTGTCAATGAGGGGTTTATACCCACAGTCCATAACCCCAAAATCGTCGGAGTTGTTTTGGAGAATATCCTCACATTTTCAATATTATTGCATTATAAAAACAGTCCACACCCGTCACAAGGCCCGAAAAGCCCTTGCAGGGACATCGTGTGGCAAATAGGAGGATACAATTTCAGTTGCTCCGTGGATGTGGATCACTTACATGAGGAGACCATGATGCTGCCAGTGCAACAACAAAGCATGTTGTTTACGCGACAGTTCCTTTTAGCAAGCCATCTGCCCATTCACCGCAACTTTTATATTCTTATGCAGAATCTACCTCCTCGTCACATCCGGAAGGACATCAGGTGCTACTGCACGGACATCCAAGACGCCAATCCATCTGACATCAACAGACTGTCGATCACAGTAGCCCAGAAAATGTAGCATAATACGGCGGTGTCAGAGACCATAAATGGCTATGTGTAACATGGTTTTGTCCGCCAAACCCTACGAAAAATAAGAACAGAATAGTTTACCCTTTTCGGGGGTTCGAATTCAGATTCATTGTTAATGTATAATTTACAAAGTAATTTGATTTACAGCAATATCATCAACTGATTTACTCGTTGCGAACACTTCTCCTCTTAGCTTGAGAACACTCGTATTGGTTTAACAACACTCTTACAGGGGCACTTGTCTAGGATTGACAACACTATTCTGGGGGTACTTGTCTTGGCTTGATAACTCTCTTCTGTCTTGGCTTTGAAACACTCTTCTGAGAATACTAGTCTTGGCTAACAATAGTCTTCTGGGGGCATGTTGCGGACTGGTCTATTTCAAGATGATCGGGAACTCAGGGTATTGCATACGCGATTATTTGGATCCGCTGGGTAGATTGGTATCGAATGTGTGGGTTACTGGCTCGGTGTGTGATTTACATGTCCGGAGAGAACGGAGAACGGAGAGAACGGTTCGGATCAGTCATCATTGAATGGATTTCAGGAGAACCTCTTTGTTGAAACAGTAAGCCGAGGCCTCTGTGTAGTAACAGTAAGCCGCAGCCTCTGTGGAAACAATAAGTCAAAGCCTCTGTGTAGGAACAGTAAGCCGCAGCCTCTGTGGAAACAATAAGTCAAAGCCTCTGTGTAGGAACAGTAAGCCGAAGCCTCTGTGTAGGAACAGTAAGCCGCAGCCTCTGTGGAAACAATAAGTCAAAGCCTCTGTGTAGGAACAGTAAGCCGAAGCCTCTGTTTAGGAACAGTAAGCCGCAGTCTCTGTGTGGAAACAATAAGTCAAAGCCTCTGTGTAGGAACAGTAAGCCGCAGCCTCTGTGGAAACAATAAGTCAAAGCCTCTGTGTAGGAACAGTAAGCCGCAGCCTCTGTGGAAACAATAAGTAAAAGCCTCTGTGTAGGAACAGTAAGCCGAAGCCTCTGTGTAGGAACAGTAAGCCGCAGTCTCTGTGTGGAAACAATAAGTCAAAGCCTCTGTGTAGGAACAGTAAGCCGCAGCTTCTGTGGAAACAATAAGTCAAAGCCTCTGTGTAGGAACGGTAAGCCGCAGCCTCTGTGGAAACAATAAGTCAAAGCCTCTGTGTAGGAACAGTAAGCCGAAGCCTCTGTGTAGGAACAGTAAGCCGCAGTCTCTGTGTGGAAACAATAAGTCAAAGCCCCTGTGTAGGAACAGTAAGTCAAAGCCCCTGTGTAGAAATGTATTTACACCGTCTTAAGAAAGACAGACTCCAATAGAGTCACCCTTGATCTTTGGAGAACTAGAACGCCAGATAGAATGGATTGGTATTATCGCGTTGTGCGCTCGGAAGCGAGTGACTGTTGAGAGTTTTTAATCTTAACATTAAGTGTCACAATTGCATTGACGCCAATGAGAATTGCATCATTCATTCATTCATTCTTGTGTGGCCATTGAAACTAGTTCGCTGCTACTATCTACACAACGTCTACAGAGCTTGTGCGTTTGTCATGGAGTGTGACCATTCGCGGTGTTTGGTGTGAGTTATGGATGCTGTGCACGCTTAGGTGGCGTGTTGACCAGGGAAGAATGGGGTATGAATTACGCTGGGTGTTTAGAATATACGTTTACTTAAATTATGCACAGACGGAGTATGACGTCATGTTACATATGTTAGCACGGGAGTCCTTAATGAATACTCACCACAATTTCGAATAATTAGAGGCTTCTGCCCTGGCACACCAGAACTATAGTGGCCCAGCTTAGATGTGGTTGGAGTTCCATTTCAAATTCATACAGATCTAAGATAATCCCAGGCACATTAGACGAGTGCCTACACTGCCTACAAAGCCCTCATGAAACAATTAATTGCGCCCAGTACTCCTATGGGCCAGACCCATGGAGGTGGCACCATGTATCCAGCTCCCCACCGCCATCTCCAATGACACTGATATCATCCGTCGTTGGTGCAATGGCTAGTGTGCGCGGCTTTTGTGCATGAGAACGTGGGGTCGATCAATGCTCTGACTACTTTACATTTCTTTGTACGACGGCCACCTCGCTTAGTGATTGCAACACTATCGAATAATCACCAATTAAAAAGCTTCTCAAAATATCGTTCGGAACCGGTGTAAAACTATAGGCCCCAAAAAAAAGTGAAAAAATTAGAAAACGCACAGCTGACTTGTTGTGAGAAGCTCTCCCCAACCCCTTCATGGGATGTAATGGGAAACGGTGTTTTTCCAGGGAGGACTGGGTGGAAACAGACAATCTGTTACAACAACAACAAAAACCCAGTCATTCGAAAACTGATAGAAGCAATCAAACACTGTACAAAGCGAACGAAACAAGCACCCGATACGATAAAAAACTTCGGTTAGTGAGAAGTGTGAATAGACACCGCAGTGGCTTAACGGGCTAGACACTGTGTAAAATTAATCTTCACAAACATCGAAACGATCGTCCAGTGGATGTGAATGTAAATTCCACCCACGGCATTTAAATTTTATTCACTAACCGGAGAAAACACGATCACTTAACTTTAAAGGCAATTGAAACTTTAAAAATATCTCGGATCTAAGACAAATAAACATGGATAATGATTTCATTACGATATCAACTAATACAACAAACGACACACACAAAATGAGGAAAAGTATATAAAGGATTTTCCACGAATGATAAATTAAAATAAAACAAGCCGATGATTTTTTTATTTTATTTGAAAGCCCTATCAATAGCAATATATGTGGAAAATGATGTCGTTCAAATGGCTTCGGCGGTTTCGCTGAGTGGCACGTATTCCATTTGACCAATTTTTAATAACTCTGGCATGTAGACCAGACTGAATTCCGAGCGATGGAAGGGGTTTTTGGCTTTGAATGAAGGAGTTTCTTGGCTTTGAATGAACTGGTTGCTTGTGGTTTACTGGTTCACTGGCATAGATCATAGAAACCCCTATAGGAAATCTCTAATGGTGTTAAATTTCACGATTTCTGTGAAATTCTTAAGATAACCATACCATCAAATCTTTGGTTCAGACTGTTCATTGTAACATCAGTTGTTACGCAGCTGATACCTGTTGCTAGTACATATTGAGACTTCATATTGGTCACATCTATATCATGTGGCCAAACCAAATTTGTAATCATCGACCGGTAGCGCTCTCCATTGTCGATGATAGGAATCCCAGAAATACTGGTCGATGATGTCGCCCACCCACAATACACACTCAACAGTGATTTCCGCGAGTGCTTTGCCACCTGGTGGATCTCATATGGATTGGTATAAAACAACATAACCGCAATGAATTTTCAAAACCCACACGTCCCTATTAGAAACCCCATTATAAACTTCTTTTAAAATACTTTAGGGTTGCATAAATATCCATAAAGGAGTGCGGGTAGGTTCTTTAAATGTGTGTACCTTAAAAATCTTGAATCTCTGCCATTTCGAACGCTTAGGTTTTCTGAAGTTTTAACATGGGTATGTAGGCAGAGCCGTCATTCTGGCTACTAAAGAGATTCTCAGCAGACTTTTCATCATTTCCCGACCAGCCAAAATCATGTCAATCTTTAATTTCCCAGCTTGTTTTACCTTACCCCATATAATTCGATTATTGTAAATGTATAATGAAACTGCATATCCGCTTGCATCTCTATGTATGTATGTATATGTTTGTGGATAAATGTAAAACTTAAACGAACATCCCAAGTACTTGCCCAAACATACAAGTATTGTTTTATCAGTGAACACATCTTTTACTCTAAAGAGTAAATGTATGCAAATGTATTTGCTTAAACTAACACATGCAGCCTTAAATAAACCCACACCCATACACTTGCACCAAAAGGATATTTATACACTAGGCTGAACACTGAGAAAATAAATTTCAAATTATGGAATAAAAGCGATCAGTTAAGATTATAAATTTTTATCTTTATATAGAAATACATTTTACATTTACTTATATATAGAAATTCTAAAAATTATGAAACATTATTTAAAAATTTTAGGGCGCAAAGGATATTCCACATTGCATACTTCTTTATATTTACTGAATTTAAAAAATTCACTGAATATTGACATCAATGTTGATAATAAAAATGTTATTCAATGCTGATATGTTCTACAACATGTAGTTAGCATTTGAAAACATAATTGTAAATATGCTCCACTCTAATACACACACGTGGACGACATTGCACTTGTGGGAGTACCTTTCTGTATGAACTCTATTGGGAAACTCAAATGCTTTGAAATTTACAAACAGTACAGTGGAATATAATAGCCATTTTGGGTTATCACCTGGACGAAATATATTTAATAAAGTATTTTACCGAATATGCTAACGGTGAAATATTTTTCCATGCTGAACCTTTCTTGCAGCTAATTACTCAATAGTTTTGCCAGTGTTACACCAGGTTACCATCCCCCAAAGAAGTGAAAGGTAGTCAAGGTCTAGGTTATAGCCCGCGTTTTTACGTACAAGAGTCAGTCACGTATACAATTGTTACACCGACGATCGCAATAACATTGCAATTAGGAAATTAACATTTTTTGGACTTTCTTTTTAGGAACCTTGACATCTCTCAAAAACGATAAAAACTTCATTTAATTATAATCACTGAAATATAATTGGCCACGAATATTCCAAATGTAATCATTTAGTCAGATTTTGATCGTTTTTCAAGTACGTATTAGACGTATGTGTAATATTTATTACATTAACACAAATTACATTCCGGTTCACTTATTTGAAGGCACTAAAAATTCCATATTCAGCAGCCAGTATCTTTTGCACTTTGTAACCGATTGCAGAATTTTAAAATGGAAATGGAAGCTTGACATCTTGAAATATAAAAGCAATCATGACAATAATGGTTTCTTATCAAAAGAACTTTTTTTGGTCAATTTATAAAAAAAGTCCAAAAATGTGCTATTTTTTTTTTTTGGTTCAGTTGAATAAAGGCTCTTTATTATTTTTTAAAGTAAGCGTTGATTTTTTGTAGGGACCATTTGTTTATTACAATTTATTACGTCTTAATCATTTTACGAGTCAAAATGGCAAAACAAACTATTTTAAATCTATCGGAAAAAACTAAAATCGCTGTTTACTGTTCTGAAGAATATTCTAACCGCGCAATAGCTAAAAAAATTGGACGGATCCCAACAGTTATCGACAGTTACATCAAGGACCCCGGGGGGTATGGAAACAATTTCAAAGGTAGGGTTTCATTGTCTTTATCTACGTATGAGAAACGAAAAAAATTATCAGAATTGCTTCTACTTCTGCCTTATCCTTGGCAAAAATAAGAGCTCACGCTGAAGTGGAAGCGAGCAAGTCATCAGTACGTAGAGTAATTAAGAGCTGTGAGTATCTTAAATACCTGAAATCACAAAAAAAGCCGCCACTTAATGATCCTCGTAAGGAAAATCGGCTTCAATCCGCAAGAGACTACATGGTATGGAATGTGCAGCCAAGAAGTCAGGTAATTGCCTGGAGAACTGTTGTATTTACAGTTGAGAAGAAGTTTAATTTGGATGGACCTGATCGCTACAATTATTATTTCCATGATCTACGCAAAGAAAAGCGTTTTTTGAACCGACATCACAGCCGAGAGTGCGACGTTATGGTGTGGGGTGCTATAACGTATTATGGCACCATCGATCTTGAATTGCAAAGTGCAAAAATAACTGGTGCCAGCTATAAAAAGTTATTGGAATCGGCTTTTCCGAAGTTCACTGAACTAGCAGGTCCCATTCCTTGGATATTGCAACATATACACAACGCCAGAGTAGTAAAGGAGTTCATTGCAAGCCAACATGTTAATATTCTTGAGTGGCCACCCTACTCGCCAGATCTAAACATTATCGAAAATGTCTGGGGTTGGTTATCTCGTAAGGTCTATGAAGGAGGTAGACAATTTGATGGCAAGCTGTCACTAATTCAGGCCATTAAGGATGCTTGGAATCAAATTTCGTTGGATTACATAAATTCTTTTTATCTCTCAATGAAATCCCATATATTTGAAATTATTAAAAATAAAGGGAGTTGTACCCATTACTAATTGTTCTTAAATAAAGTAAAATAAATTAAAAAAAAAGGAAAACTGATTTTCATTAAAATTAGTTAAAGTGCCTTTATTCAAGTGATCCAAAAAAAATAGCACATTTTTGACTTTTTTTATAAATTGATCAAAAAATTTCTTTAGTTAAGAAACCACTATTGTCATAATTGTTTTATATTTCAAGATGTCTTCCTTCCATTTCCATTTTAAAATTCTGCAATTGGTTACAAATTGCAAAAGATAGCGGCTGCTGAATATGGAATTTTATTGCCTTCAAATAAGTGAACCGGAGTGGAGTGTATATCAACTATACGCACGAGTATGTTAAGTCCCATTATTACTACGGGTATTAGCAAAAAAAATCTTGTACTAATTACATATGTAGCCCAACACTTATTTTGCGAATGATTTGAGATCGGTTTATTAATAACTGGGATATACTGATCCATCAACAGAAGACAGATTTTCCTAGTGGGATCTAGTTCTCAACATATCACCATATAAATTTCGGAACATGCTCCATTTATATCTATAAGTATATTGGATTTTTTACTTTTGCATTCATTACAATCGAGACTGTTTCAAGGGTTTTCAATGTTGGATTTAGTTTTCCAAAAAGTACCTTACAAATTTTGCAATATTATTGATTTGTATCTTCTTTGGATGTCAAAATGTAAATTCATTATAATTAAGTCTGGTATAGTGATATTAACAGCATTATTAGTTTTAGTATGTCGCCTACAGTATTCGTGACATTTATTCGTCAGCACATCTGAGAAATTCGAATAGTACAGTATAATTTACAATACAAATTATGAGAAATATATCAGTTTATTCGCAAATACCACATTCGTCCGATACTTATAATACCCACTCGGCAATAGTACATTTATACACATACTCTTATAATACCTGCCCAGCAATGGTACACTCCCAAGATACGTAATTATTGCTTAAAATGTCGACTCCTGTTTGCAATAGTCGTCGGCCACACCTGCAAAATTAAGATCATTGCTAGGTTGAGGGAAGCATACCCGATCTCAATAGTTCTCAAACGAGCTGTACGAAGAGTCCTACATCTTTATTTGAACGAAGTTTTTGCGCCTCGTGTACCCTTGTTTGGGCGAAGGATGTGGACCTCGTGATCTGTGGTTTTTTGTTTGTACGAAAGCGATGCTCCTCGTGGGTTCTACGCCTTTGCATGTACTAAGGCTTTGTACCCCGTGGTCCCTGGATTTCAGCTTGTTTCTTTATTGTTTTGTTTGTTTCTTTAGCCCTTAGAAAGCCGTACTCTTCGTGGCCACTGCCCCTGTTGCTCCTGGTGAGTTCTGCGCCTTTACCCTTAGTTAGTCCTGCAACTTTGTTTTGTCGAAGGTTTAGCTCTAAGTGAACACTGCATCATTGTTTGTATGAGGGCTTTAATGTTTTAATGCACGAAGTCGTTATTGCTCGTGTGTTCAACACCTATATTCCAAGAAGGATTTGCTACTAGTGAGTTCTGCAGCTTTGTTTATATGAAGGATTTAGCTTTTGTTAGTACTGTACTTATGTTTGTATGGCATTTGCTTGTAAAATTTGTTGAGCCTAGTGTGATCTGCATATTGGATTCCTTTATAACATAACTTAGTCGTACGCACCTATTCCAATTCTAAAGCCAGAGCTGACGGCCCACCTTAATGCAAAAGCCGACAACTTACAATCCTCGGTCATTATCTGCAACCATCGCACCCTGGAACCCAGGCCAGGTATCAGGTAAGTCAGCGCCAAATCAGATTTCATGATAGAAGATGAGAATCCAATGTCATAAGCTTTTGTGAACTAGCACGACTCCTGTAATTCGAGACTAGTCTGATTTAAAACGCTACTTCGGAGTCAACAGAATGCCGTTCAACGGCCAGCCAAATGCTGGCTTTCTAGTAGAAAACAACACCGGTTTTATACACAATGAAGATATCAGATACTTTGGTTAGTGATAAGTGTGCACACGCATTGTGGTGGCTTAACGGTCTAGACGCTGCTGGAGATGATGCTTTACAAAACTCTAAACGATCGAAAGTTCGAATCGTACAGGTGGCAGTTTAATTTCTGTAACCAACAAATATGACCTGTATCCTAAAATTATTAACAAGTTTCTGAATTGTTTTTGATAAAACTAATTAATGGATTTTGTGGTCTAAATCTGTCCTCAATAAAGACAACAGTTATAACAGCCTACACAGGGCACATCCCCTATATTCTCTCGTAAGGGTTTGTGGATCCTTACGCCGAACATGAGGGCGACTGGGCCTACCTAAGATGAAGACAAAATCACAACATAATGTGGAAAACTGCAATGTGATACCATATTTGTCCACCCTAATTTTACAAACCAAATTTAAACCAACATCCTTATATGAAAAAATTGGGATTTTCAAAAGCGCGTTCGACTCCACAGTGTTGGTTCTAGTTCCAGAGGTATCCCAAACAACATTTTCTGAAATATTACCGAACGAGATTTGTTTTCCTCGATGAAACAAGCCTACCAACTAACTTACTTACCCAATATTGTCAATATAACCGATTATGCCATAACATTGCGCGGCAACGGCCTTGAGTCAGGTTAAAATGTTACCATATTTTATCCACAAAAGTGTTGTCAATGCAGACACGTAAATTAAATATACATAATATAATAATATAAATTGAATTTTGGTGGGTGTTTCCAGCATGGCTTACAGTCTATCCATCCATCCAGCCAATATTTAGCATGCGCCTGGTTTTGGAGCAGCGCAACGAAACTGTAGGTAGCTCAACTTTTTTAAAGTTCAAACATAACGGTCAATCTAGTACAGCGCCTCTAAACTGCTCACTTAGTAAAATTTATAAAAATTATATATTTTACAGCCATATTTGAAATCTGAGATTCAAAGTTCATTTACATTTCTGGTGTGATCCCTGATCTCGAACGAAAGCCATGATTACTTCGGTTTTGGGTAGCGAACATTTTGAAACCGTCTCCAGTAGACGCGGCTCATTTGGAAGTTTGCTAAAATTCAGAGGCTCAAGTTCAGCCTACTGACTAAAATCCTTTTTGATTTCTCTGAATATTAATTCACCGTCGCATTTATTTTGCAGTTTTGTATACAAAGTTTAGAGAGAGTTAGATGTCACTATTGACACACTTAATCCATTGAGGGCCATTGTGATATCACGTGACTTTATCTACCATGCCCATCCATCGTTGAACTTGTAAATTGACTTGGTGAGGGATTTCAAGATGTAGCTAAAGAAGAAACGTACAGAAGACTCTGGTAAACTAAGCAGTAATCTTCAAAAGTTGCCTAAGTACATGCCGCAAACAAACTTATTTGAAAAATACACAGCGGTCGCCGATGTCGAATGTCATTTAAGAAGAAAACTTTATTTATTTTCTGTATTTTACCGTAATTGTCTGACTTAAAAATAACTTATAGAACGAAAATTAAGTCCAAATATATATTAAATTTCCATCGCGTATAAGGTCTTATCGACCGTATTATGTGAAAGACTAAAGCCAATTATTGAAAACCTGATTGGACCTTGTCAGTGTGGCTTTAGACCAGGCAAGTCCACAACTGACCAAATATTCACGCTACGGCAAATCCTGGAAAAGACCCACGAAAAGCAAATCGATACATACCACCTTTTTGTCGATTACAAAGATGCTTTCGATAGCCCCATATGGGGAAAACTGTGCGAAGCTATGTCTGAACTTGGTATTCCGGCAAAACTGATCCGCCTCTGTAGAATGACGCTGACCAACACCAAATTAGCAGTGAAGGTGGGGAAAGATCTCACTGAACCATTTTGTAGCAAGCGAGGACTTAGACAAGGCGACACACTTTCGTGCAATCTCTTCAACATCTTAATGGAGATAACAATGAGAAAGGCTGCAGTAAATACGAACAAGACCATTAACACGAAAAGCCAAATGTTGCTGGCGTCATCATTGGGCGAAATTTGCAAGAGGTTACTGTAGTATTTTCCAGAATAGAAAACGAATCAGCAAAGGTGGGTCTTGCTGTTAATGAGGGCAATACAAAATTGATGGTGTCAACTACTAGAGAAACCTCTCGACTTGGGCCGTACTTGAACGTTGACAAAAAATAAATAAATGGTTTCCCGTTACATCCCATGAAGGGATTAGGGAGATCTTCTCACAAACCAGTAAGCTGTGCGTGTTCTAGTTTTACACTCACTGATTGGGACCACAGTTTTACACCGGTTCCGAACGGCATTTTGAGAAGCCTTTTCATGGCTAAGTACTCGATAGTGTCGCCGTCACTAAGCGAGGTGACCGCCGTCGAAAGAAATTTAAGGTGGTCAGAGCAGGGATCGAACCCAGGATCTCATGTACAAGAGCCGCGCACACTAACCATTGCACCACCGAACGTTGACAACCGATTTAATTTTGAAGTGGTAGATGAATTTGTCTACCTTGAATTCGCCGTGAACAAGGACAACAACGTCAGCCTGGGGATAGAGAGGAGAATTGTGCTTGCAAGTGGATGCTATTTTGTGCTCAGCAAGCAGTTTAGGAACAACGCCCTCTCTCGACGGACAAAAGTCCAGCTATATCAGACTCTCATTTTACCTGTCTTGACATATGGCTCCGAAACTTGGGTCATATCGCAAGCGGATGCAAAACACCTGGGAGTTTTCGAGAGAAAAATTCTCCGTAAAATATATGGTCCTGTTGGGGAAAACGGCGAGTACCGACGTCGCTGGAACGCAGAGATATATAATCACATTGCGTCAATTGCGTTGGCTAGGCCATGTTATCAGAATGAATGAAGATGAGCCAGCGCGAAAGGGTTTTGATAACATACCCGATGGAAGCAGGAAAAGAGGACGACCAAGACTCCGCTGGAAAGACCAGGCAGAAGAATCCCTCCGTATCCTCGGTGTTACCAACTGGCGAGAAAAGGCGAAGGATAGAGCCAGTTGGAAGAAAATGTTGAAATTTGTTTAATTTGTTTGCTCAATTAATATGTGTATGACCTCATGAGGTTGTAAAATAGTCAATAAATTATATTTTATTTTTATATCATATTTTTCAATCTAATTTCAAGCATTTTTAAAATATATAGAATTTTATATTAAATTAATATTACGAATGAGTAATATTTAATGTAGTGCGGAAATTTAATATTTATTTTACGGAAATGAGTAGAATCATAAATATTTAAAATAGGGTAAATTTATTCAATTTCCCTTTACGGTGATGACTACATGAAAACAATTTATTACGTTCCGAAACGTCGGCTAATTCAAAATGTATGTCCCTAAGTAGACAACTTTAAAAACTACGTCCGTTCAATGTCAGCAAATATCAAGATATATTTTTACATTTGCTTCTGGCTCATTCAGCATAAAAAAAAATGTCAGCAAAAGAATAACAAAACTTGAGAGATAAATCGGGTATAAAAATAACATCCCTATCGTCATTCATTAAACAGTTATAGACGTGACAGAATTGAATTACAATTTTAGTTATTTTTAAAAATTTTACTGTATTTAGGAAACAACTAGTTTCCATCCCATAAAACGAAAATTATATGATAAAAATTAATAACCACTGAAAGTGTCTATCGATAAGAACTCCCAAATTTAATCAAGAATTAACACAGGTACGACGACTTCAAAAGTTATGAAAATTATCGTGAATGTTTCCGTCTTTCATGACCTTTTATACATCAACAAGAGTGTGTCCGACCCAAGGAAAGGAAACGAGCCAATTGTATACCCACACATTTGGTTGACGTCATCCAAGGAACTGGTGGTATAAATCTTTTAAAACTTTAATGTATATTACACTTTTTCTTAACCTCAAAATCATACATGTGCCTAAAATCTTTAGAAATTTAGAAATTTATTTAGAAATTTATTATCTATGGAATTTATCCTTACAGACTATTTACAAATTTATGGTAGTATAGAACTACACAACAGCAGATTCCAAACAAATCATGAAGAATTTAAAAAAAATTATTATATTGTTTTTAATTACATTAATACTCGTACCAAAATCAATAATGCAATACAATTTATTAAATTCCTTACACATTCTTGTTAGAGGATCAACATTCGCGTAATTTGCTCTACAAAATTGATCAGATAGCGGTGAGAAGTAACGTGTTGGTCGTTGAGGAATGTTGAATGAAATATTGTGGATCAAGAAACCAGAGCATACATCGCCATTGATTATGTTCAAAAGAAACGATATGTTTAGCATGGATCTGTGGTTTTTAAAGTTGGCAGCTTAATAAGAGCAAGTCTACTAATATAAGACGTTAGATTAAATCGGTTGAAGTTCAGACTACGAAGACAAAATAACAGGAACTGCTTCTGTACTGACTCAATACTATCGATGTGAATTCAGAGAAATATATTACATATGCGCTATATCATCCACTATTTAGATGGCTGAAACTTTATTAATTATTAATTATTTCTACACAAGCTGGTAAATTTAGCTACCCATCATTCAAATATTTTTCCAGTCACCCTTTTGGGGTGAGAAATGGAAATGTATATCTAAACAAAATAGTTATGTCTGTGTACCTCAGTCATACATAAGGCAAATTAATTAAATGAAAATTATAATTTGCAGTTTAATTTTAAGTACCTCTACAAAAGCAAACTCAAAGCATTTGGTTTTCACATATTTTATACAATACAGGTTTATCAATTTGGAAGTACTACGAGGCAACACCTATCGAAGCCGCACACCTCGCCATATAAAATTCTTTAAAAACAGAATTTCCTGCAGTCAAACAAATTCAAATTAAAAAAAAGCATTCCCGTTTTTGATTACAATTGGCATTCAAGTGCACAAACTGCATTTGCACTGCCTGAGCAAATGCAAATTAAAAATTTTTCAATTGCTAACCTAATGCGTATTAAAATCCAATGCAATTTTAGCAAACCCTAGTATAATCTCAGTACATATACAACATGTAATTTGAGTTTTTTTGATTCCCATATATGTCCTATGATTGATTCCCATATATGACCCACTATGTTTGACCCACTATAATTTGAAAATCTAACCCCCATAATGTTTGTACCCCTTTAGAACACGTTTAATCCATACAGAAAATTATTCTCCAAAAGAAAATATCCAAATATTAAAGGCTTTTGATTCTTTCTCTTCGTTAATAAAAATTTAACTGAACAAATTAATATTAAATATTTTAGTTTTTAATTGTCAATTTATTTTATTCAAAGTCCAAATCTCGCGCTTCTGTGACTCAAAATCCATCTTTTCCATCAAAATGAGTTGGGCAAGTTACGCATGAGTAATATCTAATGCGATACAGGAATTTAATATTAATTATACGTATATGCATTCTTCACAATAAAATTTTAAATATACATATTTAGAATAACTCTGAAAACTTTCTAAAATGGCAAGAAAAAACTCTGATAATTGGGGTTTGTCCTTTAAAATAAACCGTAATAAAAAAGCATTTTGGAATTTTTAATCTATTAGAATCTAGGAACTCTTTTATGGTTTCCAAAAATTTTATTATTGTCTAAAATTTGATTTTGAAATGTTCATAAAATAGAACCAGGAATGGCCCCATAATACAAAAATGTGTTTCGGAATATTTGTGTTTCAGAATCATTTGTAATTCAAGTTTTTTGGAAAGTTAAAAACTGCTTTCTTATACTCTTGTAGACTGTTCAATAAAAATGCAAAAACTCAGTGCTTGAACACACAACATTTCTGTACAAGAACTTCGGATTTGTAAAACGCCCAATTATCTTTTCTTTTATGCTCGGTAGAACCTAGGTAGAACCCTTATTCCGATATTACTCCCTTTTAGTGCATTTTGATACTACATCAATATTTATGAAACGAAACATCATTAACTGCAGACTTTCTAACAAAGTGATCAAAATCTTACAGATTTTGCAAAAGTAAATCTTAAAATTTCTGCACCGTCAGCCACTGTTTTGCCCAAAAGAAGTACAAACTTTGAGCTTTTAAAACCAAAATATACTTAAGTCACACCAACCCCAGTCATTGACCACATTTAGGTCGGCTAAAGTTTGAACAAATGCAAGACCCTAAGACTAGAACAGACGTTTGTAAAAGCTAGAACTGCGCTGAATCTGAACCAAACCTCAGAATTTTCCACCACTGAGTTACTGAGATATGTTAACCTAATGTTACAAATAACCCGGATACCTTAACCTTATGTTACAAATAACCCGGATATTCGCTATATTGGGGACGTTATAACATCGCGTATTAAGTTTTATACACAACATTTAATGTCATATGGAAGTCCTACCAGTTGCCTAAAAAATCAAGTTTAACCTTTTCAATACCTAATTTCTCCTGTTGAAATTCATTGGTATGATAGTTTCGTTGTTAATAAACCTGTCGCCAAATTTGGCAAATATTTTACAGCGTATTCATATGAATCTTAAAGGTTTTCCCCTTAAAAATATTTTTTGCATTTTCCGTTGAATTTCGCGGGAAAATTAATTATTAACGAAAACACCATGCTAACGAAATTCAATGAACGATTTCTGAAATAAAGATTAAGGTAAAGGAAAGGTTAAACCTTAATTGTGAAGGCTACATTTAGGACTTTCAGATGGCATAGTAAATTTTGTGAATCAAACGCTTTGTTATAAGGATACGAATACATCGAAGTGCGGGTTTTACAAAATTAGGTTAAGATATTTCAAAAACTTTATGGGATGAAGAAATTCTGAGACCAATTTCTGATTTACCGCATCTCAAGCTTTTACAAAAGTAAGGTCTCGAGATGAAATAATTTGCACAGGATACATGACCAATCAAAATTTGGTATATAGTGCAAAAAAGTTTGGGTTTTGAGTTGACAACTTGTCAATTCTAAGGAATCTTTGATATTGTAAAATAATTTATCCTAGTTGTTGCGTCCTGCAATTGTAGACTTACATATTGACACTTACATATTGGCACTTACATATCCAGGGCAGTATCAAGCGGTTCTTCTGACATTATAGTATCTATAAACATTGATTACAGTTACTGATTACATCTTACTTTACTAAGACAAAACGGAGCGTTCAAGGAAAATTTCCCCAACTGTCGAATCTTTTATATTATGCCCCTTGTACACAAGTTGTCTTTGCTGGCAAGTTGCCTCCAGCATGCAGACAAACTGTTCCAAATTATTTGTACCGTAAAAACTAAATTTTGGGTCTCTGCTTGAAAGGCGTATTATAATTTATAGCAAAAAATTGTAGCACAAAACTCTTTCTTACTTGGAAATTATACTATTTTTAATTTTACCTGCAAAGGACGTATAGTCACCGTTTAACTGTAATGATTAAAATGTATTTTCATTCCAAATTGTGCTGGTAGAATGAGTATTATTAATTTTGTAATCTATAGCGTATGAGTAATAAAAATTAACACATATTTCGTATACTTCATATGGTTCGATTTGACAAGAACCTTCTTGGAGGTTTAGTAGAATTTATTTCATTTAGAATTACAAAATTTGTTTCTACTCCGAGTGTTGGTCAAACCACTGTCCTTGTACGCCTGGAGTTTTGAGAAGTTGTGTTAATTAAATTTTCAGGTTAAAGTTTATTGCAACTAATTATTTATAGAGCTTATAATAATATTTCCCCTGTACAAACTAACAAACAAACATAAAAATTCATACACATACACTTATATATCCGTTCAGCTAAATGTGTATCATTCTCAGTATTGAATGGTTTATATATGTATCTATAAATTCTTATCCAGCAGCAGATTAACTTTTACCTGTATCAAGTAAATTCATAAAATACTTAATAGTTTAATTGTTAATTGCCAGCATGTGTACGTGTATCAAGGGAATTAGAAGCTATAGAAATCTGGGTGATGACAAATTATTATGCCGACAACAATCAGAAAGATGAAGGATAGCATGTTGATGATTATGATTACGATAATTATTATAGAAATGACTGCATTTATAGTGATCATCGTGACAGGAATGTTGATGACATTTTGGTATATGGACAATAGTTAGTCATTAATTGTAAAGCCTACTTTTGGGTAGTTTTGGGATATTTATTGCAGTAACGTTTGAATGTACATCATAAAGTGTAATTAAAATTCCTTAGCAGGATATTGTTTCGTGTAGTGTGTAAATACATTTGCAAGTATATAAAAGAGTAATCTTTAACATACCAGAAACGTTACCTTACGTTGCCTATTCAACATCTCTTTCTGCGTTCTGGCCATTTTGTACTGTCCTTACTATTTCTATGTGTCCTTGTTGGCCATTAAAACCAGCTGTTTTTAATGCTTCTATGATAGGCTGTTTCATGACTTCATGTTACTCCCTTGTTAAACACTTTCTTTCCATATCATGGATACTATTTGGTTTTTGATATCTTTCCTTCGTTCCTTCGTTGCCTTGCACTCGTGAGGTAGCAATTACCTGGCGATTGATGGGCCCGGTCTATCGTTGTTGTGGCGGAAAATAATCGTTTTTAATAAAATTTTATATATTGTAAATGTTGGCTCAAGAAACATTTTAATGGGGTCAAGGGAAATGGCATGTCATACATAAAGTACATCATATGAGGCAACATTAAATGGCGCTGTATAGTAAAGTGACTTTAATGTGAAAATATATGTATGTATGCAAATATAAAGGCAAACGTAACGATTTCCTTTAAATTTGGGGGCACTATATAGCAATTTGATTGTGGTGAAATTAATAGAGATTTAAAGAAAACAAAAAAGTTACTGGCTTCTAAGTAACCCGGTATAATATGCGCATCTTGTGCTGTGTATGAGGATTTCTAAATTATTATTGTTTCCCCCGAAATACCATTTATGCATTTTCCTTGATTGTTACATAACATAGCACTTTCCTAATAACACATAAAAGTTTTCATGTAAATCTTTAGCCTCTGTCAATTTTCCAACACTTACACGAAAGGACAATTTACCTTGATTACTTTTTGTGGTTGTCCAGACTACCAGCGAAGTCCCACATAGATTGTTACCCAGAGACAAAAAAAAACATACAACGCGCTAATTACATTAGCTGAAAATGTATTCGCAATTCAAGCTTCAACTGTATATCAACCCAAGCACCCTATGAACAAAAAACTCCAAATTTGCATACAACAAATCTAAATATTATCCGCAAAATCTACACAAGGACCCACGACCTGTCATCAGTCTTAGGTGTAAAACGTATGTTCCGAGTGTCCATGTTCATTTTGATGGCAAACTGAAATAGTACTTTTGGGGGAAAAAGGACACGTTGTTATCCATTGTTATCCTTATTGTCATTGCTTGTATGTGGTTGTCGTGAAAACCGCGTAAATTTAATGACATTCTAATTATGAGCATCAACCAGTTTATAAATATTTTATGTGGCACCTTATGTAGCATCCAAAAATCACACTAGAGAGGAAGAAAACAAGCGAACCAACATTCAACACTCGACACTTTTGGTGAAAACGGTGCTATTAGGAAGAGTATCACAATCCCAGAACCTACATACACAAAATGAGATTGTAATGAAATATTGCGGCTGTTTTAGTGACAACTAACACATATACAAACATATATTGTGCCAGTGAAAAGTGCATTGTATAGAAGGCCTTCCAGTTGGCCTTTTCTTTGACATCCTCCCAAATGAAAATATCTTTTTCCTTCTCGGCAATTATGAAAGCAACAAAAGGAGATGTTTCCTAGTGATCTGCTATAAATTTCGGATGTAATATTTTAAAGAAAACTTTCTTCAAATTTTTGGCGCTATGAAATAAGGCCCCAAAACGAAAATGAAATAAAGCCTCAAAATTCTGGTTTTATTTTATTACGAAACAAAGTCCCAATTTCAATAACGAAATTAAACCCCAAAGAAATGAAAAAAAACCAAACAGAAACGAAACAACACCCCAACTTTGGAGACATATTTCGTAATGAAATAAAGCCCCAATTTAAAAAATTACATATAGCCCCATTTTAAAAAACAATATCCCACCCACACTTTCGGCGAAGCATAATGTTAAAAAATAAAATAAGAAATTTTTTTTCTGTTTTTCTTTATTGCCAAATAATATATGTGACCTAGTCTACGGAAAGGGGGCTTAGGTGGCAAAAAATCAATTTTCACTTTTTGGTTGATTCGGATGGAAGATGAGATGGGTTTTTCACGTGGTGAAAAGCAGAAAATCCTAACTTGCTTAGAAGTGTACTCAAAATGTAGAGAAAGAAGAGTAAAAATACGACAAAATATAATTTATTGGCAATGAATAAAATACATTGAATTATAAGCTATAAAGACATGATTATACAGTAAAAAACGTATTATGGGCCAAAAATAATAATGCTGAGTAGTTTATGTATTTTTGTTTGTTGTCGTTTTCCTTGAGATCTATTTACGTGTTGATCCTGAGGAAGATGGACCTGGTTCCTCGTCTGGTTTGAGAACATCTTCACTAGTTTTTGCCTTCCGTTTCTTCGATGGCAAATCTTTCGGCAATGGAGCCACAATATCTACTTTAGATATATCCGAAACTAAGCTGCAAAGATTGTGATAGATGTACCACTGACGTTCCAAAGATAAACCGGCTGGTTGTATAACTTTCGGCATTTCAGGATCGATAGGTTTTAACAGAAGCTTAAAGGACTGCACTTCTTCACTGTCTGCGAATTTCGTTGTTTTTACACAATCTGTAGAGATTATGAAATGATGGAATTGCGTTATTCCAACAAGTGACTTGTACAGTGGTTTAAAATAGCTGTCCCATTCATACCAGACGACTTTTTCAGCCGATACAGCTTTATTATAACCCCCAGGTGATGATGCCTCGACACACTGCAGTAAATCTGCATACGTGTCGATGTTACTGACGGCATACTTTCTTCTGAAAATACCGAAGTAACGATTAGGCGCGAACTTAGTGTGCCCGGTAAGTAGAAAATTGAATAAAATAGATTTGTTAAGACCCCGAGCCAAACACCATTGCAGATATGATAGTACAGTGTTATTCTTATTCTGCCCAACACAATTGTCACAGAAAAGAACGAGTGTTGCAATGTCTTTATAGTAGGTTTGCAGGTGATAATGCAGGCTGCTCACAACACAGTTAGGTCCTGTACCAAAGTCATCTTTTTCGTAAATCAAGTAATTGTACTGTAAAAGAAAAAAAATATAAGTAAGATCCTGTAAAGGCGAGCAATTTGAGTTCCTATGATTCAGTTTCAAATTCTAACCTGAACTTTTTGTTTTTCGTCTGTAATTCCGAAGACTCCGCACTTCTTGGTTGCTTTGAAGTATGCTGTACCAGGTTGTTGTGGACTGACAGGGTAGTGAACGGTTTGGGCAAAATCAAATGACAGAACGACTGCTGTAGGCTCAGTATTTCTACACCAACTTTGATAATATTCTCGTTGATTTCGGGCTCGGTGGAGGTGATCAAGAAATTGATTAAGCTTCTGTTCGCGTTCAATGTCAGTAACACCTTTGCCTTGCGCAATCGATATAGTGTTTCCTATTAAAAGAAAAAATACTGAATTTAATCTCAACGTTTGATACAACTATAAAATGAGAAAATAATGAGCTACTTACCACGGCAGACATCGCAGAGATCATCCGCTGGTTTCATAACTGTAACCTGGGGTATGAATTTGGACCATACCCGTCGAAAACTGCAATTACTCATCTTCAATTCGTCATCACTGAGTGGAGAAATGTATTTTCGATAAATTGAGGACTTCGTCTCGCTGGATGGCAGTTTCATTATCCGAAAATCCTTAAATTTTGGGAGTCGTCCGGGCAGTGGAAGATCCATTAAATCGGCTATAGACTCGATGAATTTAACAGTTTTTTCGATGTCAGCCGGTTTAAATGACTTTGGATGTGTAATCGGTTTATTTGCCAGTCCGTGTTGGCGCACTGTTACACCCTGTGCGTGAAAATGACGTACTAAATTTTCGTAACGCTTCGTCGTACAGGCATGTACAAAAAGGAAAAACGAACGACAAACAGGTACTCTGTAGAAGGTAAATTGAATTCTATGCCTCATAACTTCTGTATCCTGTCTCTGTCCATATTTCTTCCGCCCAGCAAGCTTTGCGTATACACTTTCTAGCATTTCGTTACTCATAATTCCAGCTTCGATGTGACTTAGTATCACTAAATCAAGTTAATTTTTCGACATCTCTAACCAATTGTTCCGCGTACTCTCGATCATTTCCCGTGGTATCAGTGTATGGCATTCATTATTACAACAATCTTTTGACAGACATTTTGTTACCAACTCCTCCTCCTTTACATCAACAACATACAGGTCCATGTTAACAAAAGTTTGTTCGGTATCATCTTCTGCCTGAGATACACATACTTCGTCTTCGTCATCATCGCTCTCTTCATAGTTTTCATCATCGTTTTCATCATCCTTTTCATGGAAATATTGTCCGTATACGGCACTGAACTCCTCATCAACACTCATGTTTCATTTCATGCGAAATGCGAAGACGATAATCAACAGAAACAGTAAACGTCACTTCTTCAGTGGTACTTTTTTAAATGTTCCACACTAGCAACTTACACGATGAACTATAATAATATTTCGACCAACAACAACACTTACTGGACGTCCGGCGCGGAGAACAATTAACGAGATAATGAGAAACTGACGAAACGAGTTGCTTACTTTTAACAGCTTTTTCACAGAAAACTAGTTTTCGCACGTAAGCTCCCTTTTCGTAGACCAGGTCACATATAGTTTTTAAGTATATACCTGCATAGAGTCATGAACTATTTGACGAGAGTAAGGGCAATTATAATTGTCTGAACCTCAAGAAGCTGCATCAGCCTGTATTTTAAATTGACATCCATCGCATATTAAGTTCTTCGTTGGACAACTCGTCATCGGAAGATTTTTCTTTAAATATGTCAAGTTTTGGGACCATATTAACACAATATTATATCGTTTTTTTTCGTAGACCATACGGGAAAGAAATGTAGCCACTTCTTCTATTCGTTTATTTCGACAGAGCTCTTTTTTTCCTCGCACAACATACCAAAATGTCTACTTTTAGAAAACTCTTCGTCTCGAATAATACCTACAAATTTAAAAAAGTTCCCATTTTTTCCACAGACCGCCCTAGTACACCATTATACGCCTCGACTGCAGATGTCGTTCCAATCTTCTGATAATGGACGCTAAAGTTTTTGACGCCGACCTAAATATATATCTCATATTTATAAAATTATTATTTACAAAAAGCTTCTTCTAAAATAAAGTAATCACTCTATGTACCCACTGGTTTTCAAAATATTTTAGGAATGGTAAAAATAAGCCATCGCTATCCATCAAAAAAATTTGGATTTTATTTGCTTTAATCAACTTTGTATTAAATGTGGAATCAGTAATGGAAGTACCAATATTTTGTGGTATAGCAGCGATGCATTCTTAGAATCTCGTATGTATTACAACAATGTTTTCCGCTAACATATATTACGTCTAATTGCTCGCCAGAAATGAAACCTAAAAATATAAAGATTAGAAATCCATTCATAGCGACGACTGAAACCAATAATTTCCTTTAAGAAATTGTTTTCTTAATCAAGTGATTGTTTTGTATAAAAGACATTTTAGTAGAGCGTCAAGTGGGTTATAGTCAACAAAAATGATTTCAACACCAAGAAATTATATTAAAAAACTTAACCATTTTGATGTTGAAAAGAATATGTTTGAGTTTTCAAGCATTTAAAAAATTTTAATTTTAAAATCAAAATTTTTGGTTTAGAAAAAAAATTACAAATTTTGAGAGTGTAAAACGTTTGAGAGTGTAAAATATTTTGAAACGCGAATGACTACAAATTACCGATTTTGTAAATGAAGAATTAAAAATACTGACCAGCATCCCAGAAGTTTCGATCGTGGAAAAACCAAATTAACTGCCTACCTCGTTCCTTGCTCGTAGTCGGTTACAAATATAGATGAGTCCATATCAAATATGTTTTCTTTAATGTATTGCAACAGTGAAACAATAATTCCATTTGTTTTTCTATCCATCAAAATGAAAACCATTTGAAAAATCTAAGGAAAGCAATTTTTTTATATTATGAGTTATAAATAATGGCATGAGTTTACCTCGTCGAAGTATTCAATATAAATAATTAGCAGCTGCTTAAAGCAGCCATGCGGAACAATTTTAAATGCCCATTTAAAGTCCATTAAATATGTCCTTTTCTCCGGTGGAATATTTTCCTTCACCAAAGTATTTGTTTTCAACGATGAAAACAAGAAAAAAGAGAACTGCTCCTCTACAATGCACGCAGTAAAAAAAATGCTTCCAGTTTTCGTTATCTTTGGTAATTTCATATGAATTCCATACGTTTTCGAGATTGAAGGCTTCGATTACTTGGACAGCGTTTTTCGGCGATGTTATCAAGCTTTTGTTTACAATATATTGCAATCTCCTTTTTATTTTTAGAATGCAATATTTTTTGTTTCTTCTTGATTGCTAAATATAATGTTGGGAATATAAATTAGATTACTGTCTATTCAAATTAACAAATATTACTTACCTTTCACAAGTCTTCCGAAAGGCTGACCTAATCGAACTTATCACTGTTGTATTGCCTCCCAGTGCTCCTTCAACATCCTGGCAGTCTTACTTGATTTTAATTAAAGCCTTTAATTCTTTGTATGCTACTTCTTCATGTGGATGGTTGTGTTCCACATACTTTTTCGCTAGCACACACGTTCCATCAGTAAGCAAATTTATTCTTGATATACAAGACTTTTGTCTACACTTATATTTTATAATGTTATTGTACACTGATTTTTTTTTAATATGATCAATCACATATGATAGTATTACTCACTATTCCTTCTGTTTCCAGAAAAAATTTCGAAACTCAGTGTTATTAATTGATTGATGTTTTCTTCTCGAAGTAATCTCACATCATACCTGATCGCGAATAGTATTATTCACACGACACTTACCATCCCTATCCCATGACAGATGAGAACATACCAAGTTGTGCCAAAATTCTGGTTCCCATTAAGTTAAATGTAGATATTCTATTACGATAGAGGTCGACTGTTGTTTGAGGAAATAAGCAGTCAAAAGTTTTTCAATTCCAAGTTAAGGAGGTGTACCCGATGTCACCTGTACTTATAATAATTGTACGACGGTTCTGCTCTTCTGCATTGCACCTTTGGATACCCTGGACCTTTAGTTGTACGAAGTCATTATCCCTCGTGGATTCTGCATCACTCTATTTATTAAGACTTTACTATTCCTGAGTACTGCACCTCTGTTTCATGAAGGTTTTTTCTCGACGTGAGTTCTCCGCCTTTGTTTGCACGAAAGATTTATCCATCGTGGGTTCTGCACCTTCGGTTTGCGAAGACTTCTGCAATTCTGTTTGTACGCAGGCTTTTTTCCTCGTAGTCACTGCTCCTTTGTTTTTTCCTTGTTTATACGAGTACTTAGCCCGTATTCCCTTGATTCTACAATTCTCATCGTGTTTGTCAGAATCAACCGAATAGGAAAATCGAAGTGGAAACCTACGATCCAACACCTTTATTTGCCATCGCTGAACCACGAATTTGTTTACTACCGATTACACTGTGCAACACCAATTTTTGGGGTGGACGATTCCTTTTTTTTAACTCTCAGGGGATGCCCCCTATAAATGCAGTGCATTGTGTTGGCGAAGGAAAATTGAGGTAGTGGAGGGTAGGAGGGTAGACAGAGGGAGTAATGTCTGTTGAAATTTGCCTTGAATGTTTCTATGTCACAATTGGTGGGAAATACAATACACTGAAAGAAAAATGCTTCGTCGCATGGATGAAACATTTTCGTTAATGTTTTTACGTTGTTATAGTGAAAAGTGTCGTATATCCGACAATTTGGTAGTCACTGCAATGAAAAATTTTATACATGATTTCTTTGACAATTTTTCATTTCGTTACTGTAACAACTTACTTTTCGTTACTGCAACAATTTTATTTAATTTGAAATTTGTAGAAAAATGGGTTACAAATTAAAAAAAAATCAAGTTCATGAGATTTAAACTATTGGTATTTGGTTTATTTCTTACTTTTTTAGTATATTTTTATTATTTATTTATTTTGGGGGTTTGTCAACATTTACAGTTGACGAAACAATTTCGTCATTTCTACGAAACTAATTTTTATGAAGATAAAGGGAGAAAAACGGTCGAAAAAATGAGCGAGCGTAAAAAGAGGCCAGCAAAAAAATGGTGAGCCTGAGTGGTGGGTCACGTACACATCTTAAATCAGTTCCTTTGCAACAGCCGAAGGTGGTAGACTTATACGAGTAATAATTTAAATCAATTTTTTAAAAAGACTATTTGGTTATAACGGGTTTTTCAACAGAGACGCTACAAAAGTAAATCGATAGGGACAGCAAACGACGCCATATTTTTCCCCGCTCTTTTGACATTTCTATTCAGTAAGGTCTGCCATTTCATCATGGAAAGATATACGAGCCAACAACGAGTCGAAATTATTAAAATTTACAACCGAAATTTGGAGTCAGTGGCCTCAACATTAAGAGCGCTACGTCCAATTTCTGAATTCTGAATTTCATTTCTGGATGAATGGCTTCGTCAATAGGCAAACTATGCGTTGTTGGTCAGACAGCAATCCTCACGTAATCCGTGAGTCATAATTGCATCCCGAAAAAATTACGGTTTGGTGCGGTTTATGGGCCGGCGGCGTCATTGGGCCATACTTCTTCCGTGATGATCAAGACCGCCACATTACTGTGAATGCGAATCGCTACCGTTCAATGATAACCGAATATTTTTGGCCCCAATTGGATAATATGGACTTGGAGGACATGTGGTTCCAACAGGATGGCGCCACAAGCCACACAGCGAATGCCACAATCAATTTATTGGAAACCAAGTTTGGTGAACGTGTTATCTCACAAAATGGCCCAGTCGATTGGCCGCCTCGGTCGAGCGATTTGACGCCGTTAGATTATTTTCTGTAAGGCTACGTCAAGTCTATGGTCTATGCCAACAAGCCAGCGACGATTGATGAACTTCGTACGAATATCGAAAGTGAAATTGCAGCAGTATCAGCCGCTTTATGCTTGAAAACCGTCGAAAATTTGGTTCAGCGTCTGGACTTATGCAAGTGTGCCCGTGGTGGCCATGCAAAAGAAATCGAGTTCCATACATAATGGCATCGAACGAACGTAACCGGTTTAGTTTTATTTAAAAAAAACTTGTGTAGCGCTCTTATTGAAAAACCCTTTACTTAGTACTTATCTTTTTTTGTGAAACATAAATTGTGTGAATTTATGTGTTTGCTGTAATCGTTTGTGTAAATTGAGTATCTATAAAACAAATAGATAAATGAAAAGATTGCAATGAGCAACAGGACAGCAAAGACAGTGACGCATCGATATCAGAAAAACTACCCCGAAACACATATGTATCTGAACATTTGTGTGTGTGGATGCGCAAGACGGTACAAATCGCAACAAAATGTTCATGTTTTTGTGTATTAACCATAATTCGGTAGCGATTGTTTCGTTGCATTGGTATTTGGATTTGAAGTCAATGGAAACGAAGAAGCCAAAGTTACAAAGTGTTTCAAATAAGACGAACATAAAAAATAACAACTTAATGTGCAATGAAATTAATCCGATAGAAATTGTAAGAAATTTTGTTAAAATAAATAAGAGAGAAGTTGAAGAGAATGCTTACAGAGCGATCACTGGCTCAATGACGGAGAGATTTGGCGCTACAATTGAATGACAAAACCCTAAACACAACAACAATTGCATGATTTTAGAAAACAGTGATGCGGTTCGCATAGGGGAGTAGAGCTTATGTTCATGGAAAGTACAGAGTCCGCGTGATTTAATGTGGTTCTCGACGTGAAGTCCTTAACCGCAGGTGAGCACCGCCCCACCAAGAACATGTTTGATACGACTGTTAGCGCCGCCCGTGAGATATCCGTGCTACCCCGCATAGAGGGGCAGCCAAGAGATCAGGAATAGGAAGCCTTACACCATTGGCATACACGATTACGTGGGAGAACAAACGCCCCGCATTCGCATAGCCGCCAGCGCGACTTCTTTCTTCCGTCCACGAGCTACCAATTGAGCAAACTCTCTGTACATGAGCTACTCCTCCTTGGTAAAGAGTGAGGTACTATCCAAACCTCTTCCGTGATAAGGGCCACGGATCCCATATTTCGAGGATATGCACCTGCCTAGCATACTTCGGTACAAGTAACTGATATACAAGTAACTGAACTACATAGCCTCTACCAGCAATTTTGGTGGCAACCACAGCCAGTACGATCTCCCACAAGGGGGCCAACACCACCCGTGCTACCAGATAGGCATACTCTCTGGTCCGAGTTTCGCAGTGAAGCTGCTTCCAGTTTTACTTTGTACTAAGTAGGGGACTGGTCACCCCCGGCGACAAAAGCATCAATCGTGAATCAATTCTACAATATCAACACCAACAGCACACGGTACCAGACACAGGCCTCTGGTCAGACCTCGCGGCTAATCCACTTCCATATTCGACTCCGACGAAGTCCGGGACTGGTAGTCCCTGTGTTCGCAGGGTTCAGCAGTACCGACAACGAGATCCTAAACGGCTGAATAACTAGCTTGAAAAAGCCAGGATCACGAAAAATATTTAACCACTACAATAGGGAGACACCGATAGAGACCAGTGAAACCCACAACAACAACTAAACCGTCCTAGCTCGCCGACTCGCGAAAACACGAGAGGCAAACCGCGTTGCCACACACAACGCATCCGGAGACAGAAGCATACTACTCACACACCACTCACCACCGGATCTGGTGACACCCATGCCGACTAAATCCCTAAAAGCCCCGTAAAGGGGACACTCGCACAAAACATGGAGCCAATCTTCGATTGGCGCTTCGCAATCACACGACTCCCGATCCGCAAGTCTCATTCTGTGCAAGAATGCATTTAACGACCCGTGACCTGCCAGTATGAAACCAAGGCTTAGGTTGAAGCTAAACTCAGGGTTCTGCCCGACGAATTCAACATCCGGTATAAATCTATACGTTACTCGACCGTTGGTACTGGAATTCCAACGACCCTGCCACTCAGATGTGACTAACGCATCTAACCGAGCCCGCCGCTCACTTCTACTCTTGCTCTCTGCTCCAACTATGAGCCAATCTGACTCACCCAGTGCGTACCCCCTCTTGATTTTGAAGTCCATGCTACGACGCATCACCTCTAGATCAAGAGGAGTGGCACCCATCAAAACTTGTAGGGCCTCAGTAGACACCGTACGACATATTGGCATACATGCCAATAACATTACTCTCTGAACAGAGAATAATCGACTTTGCTCGAAGACGCTTCTAGCAGTTTCGCACCAAACAGAAGACCCAAATGTTGCCATGGCAACAAAAAGGCCCCTGTACACGGTCCTGACTGCTTTACGACTCAGACCCCACTCACTCCTCATAACACGCCTAACCTTTCCTACAACGCTCGTCAGTTTCTCGCGAAGTCTCCCTATATGAGGCAAAAAGTTCATCCTTTCTCCCATGGTGACTCCGAGGTACTTCACCTCCGTGGAGTAACGGATTGTGCCACCACCAAATCTTAATAATAAATTCCTCATATTTGGTTTTATTTGCAGCACCTGAATTAAACGGCCACTATAACACTCAATCCGTCGACTACCACAATCTTCTCCAGAGGAGAGTTTCAACATGGAATAGATTTAATATATTTATATAATTGACACCATTTCTGAAACAAAAGTTACAATTTTTTTATCAAACACCTGCAATGTAAAACTAACAGAGTATTAATGTACAATTGTCAATAAATAATATCAAGCACACTTCAAAACATTCACACTTCAAGCAATGAAACTAAATCATTGTAGTAATGAAACAAATTCATTGCAACAATGAAACAAATTCAATGCAGCGCAATGAAATAAATTCATCGCAAGAACGGTACGTGTTCGTTGTAACAATGAAACAAATTAATTGCAGCAATAAAACCAAGTCGTTGCAATAATGAAGCAAATTCATTGCAGCAACAACCATACTTTCATCACAGTAACGAACAATTTGCAGTTGATGAAAACATTTTCATAGCGGGAATGAAACTGTACGTTAGCTCACTTTCGGTGATAAAAGTTGTTGGGGTGAATAACATTTTCATCCCTTTGACGATGCTTTTCCGTTCAGTGTAGCCGGAAGTTTGTTCCACATACGGACTGTACGGCTTAAGAACGAATTTTCTCTATAGTGTGTAGTGCGGTCAATCGACCACTCGATAAAAACGGATGAGAGTTCCTGGAAAGCCGCGTACTTTGGTTAAATATCCTCACGTCTGGCATAAGTTTACGGATGTCCGAAGAACACATACGCAACCAACATTTCGACGATGCTCAAGGATGGCAATATTGTTGGATACCCTACTGTCCCATATTAACACCGTCGCTCTCTTCTGGACACGGTCGAGAAGCTCCAAAGAAGTCCCAGGAGCACCTGCCCATATATGGGAGCTATACTCCATCTTTGGCATGATGCGGTGTAGATATTGAGAAGATCAGATAGAATGAAGTATTTCTTGCGCCGCTTGAAAAAGCCTAGACACTTGAATGCATCTTTCGACACTTCAAATACATGTTTTGCCCAACAAACATCGTATTGTATTTTCATGCCCAGAACATCAAGAGCGTCTGATTCATCAATATCCTCACCGTCCATAGACAATGACGACACACCTGGGTCAGCAATCCCCTTATCCGACAACAAAGAACACAGGGTCTTACGCGCATTAAAATCTACTCTATTCTTTCGACCCCATTCAACAATGGACACCAGATCCCGGCCGAGTATTTCATTCATCGTCCGGCGTTTGACTTCAATCTCTTGAAGACTTGGCCTACGATCGAATGAATAAGAATGACAGAGATTACTGTCATCGGCAAAAGAGTAGATTGGATTCACAGTCTGACCCAGGAGATCGTCAATGAAAATAAGAAAAGAGGAGGAGAAATAACAGAGCCCTGTGGTAAACCTGCAGTCAATTTATGCTCGTCGGATGCAACCCCATCTACAACAAGTCGTATAGTGCGATCTCTGTGCGATCTCTGTGCGATCTCTGAGTGAAGTTATCACCGACACCAAAAGCAGCGAGCTTTGACAAGAGTGCATCTTGCCAAACTCTGTCAAAGACTTTGGAAATATCAAGAGCCACTACCTTACTCTCACCAAGCCGGTGGATGGATCGACTCCACTGTTCCGAAAGGAATGCCATCAAGTCTAATGATCACACTAGGTGGGTATAGTCAAACCCCAAACATTTAGACCGCTGTGTAGCTACACTTTTTTTTATGGTCGTGGCAAGTTTGAATTTTTTTATCAGCTGCAGTCCTAGATAAATTTAAACATTGAGTTTAAATATTGAATTGGGCGTATTCTTGTGATATCATGTCTTCAGTAAAATTATTAGTGGATTATTTTCGTAGAATATTCAAATTCTCTATTTCAAAGTTTACAGGGTCCTTTTCGTGCTTTGTTCAAAAACTACTAAAATTTACACTAAAATTGACAGCTACGCATCCAGAATGTTCCACGAATTTACTCCTCATTAAATTGCATTATGGGGCGTCATAGATAAAAATTCTCTATCTTTATTTCCAGATGTCCTTTTTGTCATTTTTTGAAGCAAGGTCCAGGAAACTGCACAAAAAAATATCCAAATGTTCTGCTAATTTATTGCGGAATAGATTTTACTAGAGGATTTCACAGACGAGAATCGTTCACCTTGAATTTGCATATGTCCTTTTAAACTTCATTATATTAACCTCACCTCTCTGTATGCTTTGATTTTTTTATTATTGATTTTTAACACTTTTCCCGTGATCAAATCTAGCTGAAACTTTGCAGGCAAACTAATGGCGAGGTACCTCCCATACAAATCACAAATTAAAAATCCATTATTTCTGCTCCTGTTAACGATATTTTCAAATTTTTAACAGGGATTCGATTCATATTCGTGGCCATAATTTTCATAGTGTCTTTTAAATTGTGTCCCCAGTTCTCTGACTATTCTCCACATGGAAATTAGCGGATTGCTTAAACAGAAATTTTCAAGATCCATACTTTTTTTAAATTTTTGTCTCCTGCCCAGCAACTGCCAAAAGTTTCCAATATTTAATAGCAGAGTGGCATTAGACACGCCTCCAAATATAATTAGGATCCGATGTGGACGTTGGAATTTATCATGTCGATCAACTAATTGCCCGCCTATCGTTCATATTCAATTATAGATTAGCGATTCGATCGAAGGAGATTCGAAGGAGCTATCGCCTCGGTTTGGATGGTTAGAGTGCGCTATTTTTGCATATGAGCATTTTAGATTTCTTTCGACTACGATCACCTTACTTAGTGAAGGCAACACTTTCCAGTCATAAGCCATGAAAAACTTAGCAAAAACCCATACGGAGTAGGTGTCAGAATGTAGGTCCCAATCAGTGAGTGT